>CM018697.1:82510667-82994844 GCA_009363875.1 Mikania micrantha
GGAAATTTGTTCCCATTTCCACATAGGGATTTATCTGGTTTGTATGCAATAGCCCGATGGTCTTTGATGTTCTGCCTTAACCTTAAGGCACGTTAAGCATTTATTCACATATTCTGCTATTTTTTCTTCATACCAGGCCACCAGTAGAAGTCTTTGAGATCTTTATACATCTTGTCAGCACCTGGATGAATAGAATATTTGGATTTGTGAGCTTCGTCCAAGATAATTGGTCTGATATTACCAAGTACTGGGATCCTCTCGGTTTTTGAAATATAATATTCCATCCGTTTTGGTTTTAAGTTGTTTATTCTAATCCTCGTAATTTCTCAACGGTGTAATTTGTTTTTTTTGCAAGGCCTGCCGTTGAGTTTCACGTATTTGAGGGTTTAGACTAGTTTGAATTGTCATTTCCAGCGCTTTCACACGTATGGGTTTGACTCTCTCTTTGCGACTTAAAGCACATCGGCTACAACATTTGCTTTACCTGGGTGGTAACGGATTTCGCAGTCATAGTCGTTCAGAAGTTCCACCCATCGCCTTTGTCGCATATTTAGCATTTTCTGATCTAGAATGTGTTGAAGACTTTTGTGATCTGTATAGACCGTACACTTCGTCCCGTACAAGTAATGTCTCCATATCTTGAGTGCAAACACTACTGCACCAAGTTCTAGATCATGAGTGGTGTAATTTTTCTCGTGCACTTTTAGCTGCCGAGAAGCATAGGCAATCACCTTGTTGTTCTGCATCAGCACACACCCGAGTCCTTGACGTGAGGCATCACAGAAGACTATGAAATTCTCTGTGCCTTCTGGTAGTGCCAGAATAGGTGCATTGCAGAGTTTATGCTTCAACAGTTGAAATGCCTCCTCCTGTTGAGAGTCCCATATGAACTTTTGATCTTTCTGGGTTAGAGTAGTTAAAGGCAAGGCTATCTTTGAAAAGTTCTTGATGAATCTCTGTAATAGCCCGCTAACCCTAAGAATTGACGAATCTCTGTTGGGGTTTTCGGTGTCTCCCATTGCTTTACCGCTTCAATTTTGCTGGGATCCACTTGTATACCATTTTCATTTACTATATGCCCAAGAAACTGGACTTCCCGTAACCAGAACTCACATTTGGAAAATTTGGCATAAAGTTTCTCATGTGCTAAAAGTTCCAAGATCAGTTTTAAGTGTTGCCCATGTTCTTGTTGACTGCGGGAGTAAATGAGAATGTCATCAATAAAACAATCACGAATTTATCCAAGTAAGGTCTACACACACGATTCATCAGATCCATAAACACTGCAGGCGCATTAGTCAGCCCAAAGGGCATTACTAAAAAACTCATAATGCCCGTATCGAGTTCGAAAAGCTGTTTTAGAAAACATCATCATCATGGATTCGTAGTTGATGATATCCAGATCTGAGATCGATTTTTGAAAAATAGATAGCACCTTGCAATTGATCGAATAGATCATCTATACGGGGTAGTGGATAACGATTTTTGATTGTCAATTTATTAGTTCCCGATAGTCGATACACATCCTGAGAGTACCGTCCTTCTTTTTCACAAAAAGGATAGGTGCGCCCCAAGGTGAGTAACTCGGTCTAATGAAACCTTTGTCTAAAAGTTCCTGTAATTGACTCGATAGTTCTTGCATTTCCGATGGAGCCAATCGGTAAGGAGCTTTAGCTATAGGTGCTGCTCCTGGTACTAAGTCAATACGAAACTCAACTTGTCTCACTGGGGGTAATCCTGATATATCGTCAGGAAAAACTTCAGGATATTCTCGAACTACAGGAATGTCTTCAATACGTTTTTGATGTGGTTTGTTTTCAGTCACGTAAGCTAAAAAGGCTTGACAGCCCTTTCTTAAGCACTTTCGAGCTTGCATACATGATATGATACTCAGTTTTCTGCCAGCCCTTTCACCTTGTATCATAAGTGTATCACCATTTGGTAATGAAATACGAATCATCTTATTTTGACATATGACTTCCACTCGATTTTCTGAAAGCCAGTCCATACCAATAACAACATCAAAGCTTCCCAATTCAATAGGAAGAAGATCAATATTAAAAGATGATCGTTTAGATTCAATAAACACCCTTGAATCACATTGTTAGTCATAATTGACTTGCCATTAGCAAGTTCAATGATGTAAGGGTTTGTTAGGTTATCTACGGCCAATCCGAGTAGTGAAGCAAAATCAGAGGAAACAAAACTTTTGTCCGCTCGGTGTCAAAAAGAACAGATACATAGTGATTGTTAAGAAGAAACGTACCGGTAACGGTGTTGTTATCACGTCGAGCCTCCTCCCGCCCTATCTGGAAGGCTCTTCCTCTTGCTTCATTGCCCTGGTTGGTGTTGTTGGTAGGGCAGTTTTTCATGAAGTGATCCGGGCTTCCACATCTGAAACACGACCGGTTGATTTGTTGTGGTTGTTGTTGTTGAGTTCCTTGGTTTGATCGGCGAACAGGGAGATTGCAATATTTGGAGAAATGCCCGACCTTGTTACAATTGTTACAAACAGGGCAGGGTCCCACATGATGAAATGGGCACTTAAGACATTTAGGTGCTTGCCCTACATAGGCTTTTCTCTCCAAAGTTGTGGCAATGTATCCCTTTGCCATTTGCACATTCCGGCTGGGTTCCACCGGAGCCCCTGGTTTGCCTTCCCAACCCATTTTCGTTTCACCCCTTTAACAGTGCTGGGGGTAGTGGTTGCCAGACTGCTGCTTGACTCACCTTTCACTGTCAATGTACCACTTCTTACTGCAAACATCGGTAAGCCTGGTGGTTAAAGTGATAGCATGTTTCAAAGTACGTGGTTCAGCTGCCGTGACCATTCCCTTGATTTGAGGTACCAGACCTTTGATATATTTTTCTATCAAAGCCTGCTCAGTTGGAAACATGTTTGGCAGCAGACATGTTAATTCGTGAAATCGATCGGTATATTTCAAACAATCAGCACCGATCATAGAATGGTTCCAAAATTCCTCTTGGAGCTTTTGGATTTCAGTGATGGGACAATATTCTGACAGAATCAAAGTTTTAAACTCGTCCCAAGTCATAGCATCCACAACAGCCGTGGTCAAGGTTTTTGCCTGGGTATTCCACCAGGTCAATGCTGAGTCTGTCAGTGAACAAGCTGCATAAGACACTTTGTGTTCAGCCAAACACTGGCTGATCTTGAGCTTAGTCTCCATGCTCTCAATCCATTTCAAAAGTCCTGACGCTCCTTCCTTCCCCGTAAAAGTAGGGGGATTGCAAGAAGCGAAGTACTTATAAGTGCATCCTCGTTGTGGAGGATCCGGATTGATTGTGTTAGTACTAGTCGTATGGCGGGTTTCAACATGTCCGCCTGTAGCATTATGCTCCGTATGGACTCTACCCGAGCCAGGAGCACGATTTGTTTGATATTGGGCCAACATGCCCGTAAGAACAGCGGATAATTGGTCACCTGCTATACGAGCAACGTCCGCTTCATTTAGACTGGGTCCACTCACAGGTGGATCCTGAATGGATTCTTGAGTTTGAGGATTTTTAGCAGAACGACCTCTTCTAGGGGCCATAGTCTGATCACACACAGATAAAGTAAAGTCAAAACAAGAATCCATAGTCGTAATAAAGACAAATGTTGTATAACTACTTCGAGTTTTTCACAGTTATATTGTACACCACTAAGTCATGTTCATAGTTGCAGTTATACTAGTACATCTGTTTGTCTTGCCAAGCGTATACTAGTATCATTTTATAGTCTACCAAAATGACACCGATTTAGACATGTTACTACACTGATATGTACTAGTATTACATTATTTCACTATAATGTAGTACCGATATTAATATGTTTCTACACGTGTTTGTTATGTACTAGTATTACATTATTTCTCTATAATGTAACACCGATATTGATATGACCTTATCACAAATTTTGTTACGTACTAGTATTACATTACTTCACCGCAATGTAACACCAATATTGTTATGACTCCACGAGTCTTGTTATGTACTAGTATTACATTACTTCACACCGCAATGTAACACCGATATCGTTATGACTCCACATGAGTCTTGTTATGTACTAGTATTACATTACTTTACCGCAATGTAACACCGATATTGTTATGTTTTTCGCACAAGTTTTCTTTTTATATGACTTGAAAAGTTAGCACCGGCTATAATGTAAAGACACAATGTTGCACATACAATGTTAAAAGAAAACTTTTATTATAACTGTCACAGTTGTACATTAGGATTAGTACATATACAAGAAAATATCCTAATGCAGTTGTACCCACTATTACAACCTAACCGTCCGAGGCCTATTTTACAAGTCAAAACTTCCTCGGAGTAGTACAGTCCAGCCTATTCGATTCCTTTACCGTAGTAAATACAGTAAACATGTGATAATGATGGCCACCGCTGCCATCACTATTGCTGCGTCCAACAGTCGTAGCTCCATCCTCATATTGCCTAACCCTACCATCCATCCCCTAACTCTCTCTACCCCACTCCTACACATACCACCTAAAGTCCACTGAAGTCTACCCTCAATCACCTCCCTCCATGCCCTGGCACCTGCCTCCAGGACAGCACATGTTCAGCTAAACTCTCATAGGCCGTGCGAGTTTCCCACAGAGTGTCACGTGTTTCCTGCAATGAAACACGCGATAACTGAAGATCCAATATAACCCGTTGCAGCTGAACTCTCATCTCAGCCTGCTGAGATGACTCGCCTTCCTCATGTATGGAATGAGGTACATCCCGAGGTGCTAGTGGTCCTCTCGGAACAGGACCTGTCGAGATGCGGGCTCGTCCCCGCCTTCCTCCAAACCCTGTAAATACTGGTACTTGCTGTGGTGGTGTAGGGCTTTGTGCCCTCCTGATAGCTGGTGAGTCAGCATCTAACAGATGCTGAGGTATAGGTGGTGTAGGTGGTATTGATGGTAAAGTCTGGTGGGACATTTGAGATGACGGCACTGTCTGTGTTGATCCTGAACTTGTTTCCGTGCCAAATGAATCACTTTCTGAGTCTGACATTGCTGTATCGACACACAAGTTCGTATTAGTAACATAAATAAATAAATAACAACAACATTTATTTGAGTGTTTATATTTGTTAACTATGTTCGGTGCTCTCAGTGTAACTATTCGAGCCTATGGTTATAATCTAGGTTTCTAAGTCCGCCTAAATTCTATAACCTGTGGCTCTGATACCACCCTGTCACACACCCCCACCCCCGCGTCACCGACGACGTCATTTTTAAAGGTAGCGGAAGCATAGCGGCGAAGTCTCGAAGGTGAGGGGTGACTTACTTGATCCGGTATCATAACACACATAGTTAAGAAAAGCACTAATTACAAATCACGACAAATATTTATTACATGTCCTGAATATCCGTTTACAACTTAAGTTCCTTCTATTGCATCCCAAGTCCTAACTACATGGTGCATGCACAGGTGTTTCCTCACCGTTGGTACTGATTACCTGTAAAAGATTTAAAGTTTAAAATATCAGTATAAAACTGGTGAGTTCATAAATAAGACTCGATACAATATGATATGATAGTAAAGTCAATGATACACATTAACATAAGTGAATAATCATGTGACCCGTATCCAGATCCTTCTGACAGTCCAGTCTAGAAAATAACCGAAGTTAAACTCCGTGCCTCTAACTCAATGTCTCACTACATCAAGTCGATACCAGGAATGGTGACAAGCATTCACACAAGGGTAGACGCTATCTATCCATGAATGGGGTTGTCAGCCCGATAGTACTATCTTTGTCCACACATTCGGCCCCACATGGGTTAACCAGATACAGTTGGTTTTGAGGACTTTTGTTGTACACAGAAAATAGTCATAATCCCATGACACCCACATGCAAGCCGGTATTGCAATTGTTACTAAACATATCACATGTTTGATAAAGATTTCATAATAGTCACCCCGATGTTAAGAAAACAGTAAAAGAAAAGGGGTTGTATGAAACTCACCTGAAGTTTATGAAAAGATAAAATCACACGAACGGTGGCTAAAAATGCTAATCTGCATTAGTTTATTTATAATTAATTATTTGTGTTCTAACTTGCTGATTAGATCTGTTTGAACGTTCAATGTCACCGACATTGTAATAAAAAGTCATCGAACTAACATTAGGTGTTTAATTAATTATTTAGTCTAATATCATACAATGTACTATAATGTAGGTACCTATACTCGTTTAGGTACCTTGTGTTAAGTTGATGACTCATTGGATTAGCCGTAATAATCTCCGACTAATTAGTTAGGTAATGCTGTTGATTATATTACTTAAACAGTCCCTAGATGAAATCTCGGTTTAGGAATGATTAATTCTTGTCACTAATTGTCCATGTATCACAAAACATAACAATATGACATTTGAATAGGTTAAACAATCGTGTTTAACATATTAATCCGACTGTTATCATAAAACCAGACAGTTATTTCCAATTGGTAGGGTAATAACTGTGATTAGTTTGAAACACTTGAGATTAACCTTGCATTTCAAAGATTAACCAAAATAATCACTTACATTGTCATAATCCAATGGTTTAAACCATTAGAAGTATTGTTATGGTTTGGTGAAAACCGGGCATTATAACGGATCAAAACAGGCATTTACCCGTTAACAAGACAAGTTATCCGTTAAAAATCATTCCTAGCTATCATCTAAGCAATAATCAACAACCCTAACTATATCATTACGTTCAAAAACACGATCTAATCAATGAAGATCAAGTCAGAAGGTTAAAAAGGATAGTTACCCAAATCAGACGATTCTACGGACAAAATCACGATCAGGACGCGTATACACGTTCACCGGTTCGAGCTGGACGTTCTGGTGGTGTCAAATATGAGTTTTGGTGGGAGATTGGTCAAGATCTTGAGTTTAAAAGGTTTAGAGTCGAGAGGAATGAAAATAAATTTCTCTGCATGCTTCTGCGATTTAACAATCTGATTTCACAGACCGACCTACTCGTCGCGTATCGCGACGAGTAGCCCACATGTCGTCGCGTACCGCGAGGGATTCCGGATAAGATTTGATATCGTAACTTGTCGCGTACCGCGACAAGACTCCAAGGAGTCGTCGCGTAACGCGAGGGATCCAATTTCAAGATTTTTCTTCGTTTCGCGATTCCGGACAATCCGTAACTCGGTTTCACGCACGGTTTTCTCCCATGTTCCCAATTTCTCGCATACTTTAAACCTGTAATGATTAAAATCATCAATTTAACACAGATTCCTAGAACGACCAAACGTGCTCGTGTTATTGATGACGTAATGTTTACTTGCAATTGTCACACTACCGCAATCAAACATCTCGATATGCATACGAGATCAAAACTTTAAGGCTTCTCGACCAGATAAATCATGAAACACGTGTTTTGTATTGAATATGAATGTTCAAAAATTGTGCATTACATGTATACAGTGTTTTGTGTTGAAAGAGTCCATCATATGCATTAGATCCCAAATACAAACATGGCGATGAAGAGCCTTTGTGTTTCATAACCTTGGATAGCCATTATTCTCTCTTTAAGGTTATATATGCATTTTCAGAATCTAGTGGATATAATTCGATAGAATTAGGAGTTTTGTGATAAACAGCTGTTACATCTACTTTTTTTAAATCAATTAAGAAGCAGAAGAGATCTGAAATTGATCGATTTGTTGCAAGTAATGTTTCATGTGTTGGCAAAGGTTCCATGAGTTTTGGTGGGTTTGAGAAGATCTTATGTCAGATTGATTAAAATTGACATGTATTTTGTTTAATAATGCTTGAAAACAATTTTAATGATCTATTTCTTGCTTTAATTTTGTGTTTTGATATGCAAGATTTGTTCATGTTGATGTGTGATGGAATTATGTTAAGGTTTTCATGTATAAGATTATACAATATTTTAATTCTTTTTGATTGATTACTTTTATATTTTGTGGGTGTTGTATTTAGATTAAATATGTCTGTGTTATAGTGTTATGTTCATCAATTGGAGATTAACTATTTATGTTTAGGGTTTTGAATCTGTCAACAATGTCGTGTTAAAAGTTAGAGCCTAGAAATCCTTGGATTGATTTAGTTCATTTTAAGTTTTTTTGAATTTATGAATTAGAGTGATTTGGCTGTACTTTTGAACTTTGTGCCCCATGTATAAAGGTCTTTTGTAGCATCCTAATTCCTAACAATAACTTTACACCATTGATTTAGTCATGTTGGCGCTTATTCGAACACGTCTTATATTTGATCATGTGTTCTGCTTTAGACATGTTTCAATTTGGGCTATTTCGTGTTTTGTTTGTTGTTTATGTTTTTAGGTGTTATAGTTGATCATGTATTTTACTTTAGATTAGTTATAATTTAAGCTATTTGTTGTTTTATTTGCTTTTCATGATTTTGTGGACAAGAACCAAATAAATTGGTATTTGTTTCCTTTCATGTTTTTTTGTGAACAAGAAACTAAAAAATTGGTATTTGGGGTTCTATGAAGCTTATGTGTCATTGTTTATAGCATTTGAGCTATTTGTTGTTTTAGACTTGTTATAATTTGAGCTATTTGTTGTTTTGTCTGTTGTTTTATCTTTTCTTAATGTTTCTTCATGAGTACACGTATATTCGTGTTTCTATGTCACAAAATTAGATCTTCATTTCTTTTTTATTTTCTTTATGAATCTATTATATTATAGTTCAATACATATGTAACTAATAATTCGAAAATTTATTCCATTACCACATTATACTCGCTTGATGCCCTAAATGGACTGAAACATTCAGGGTTGTCAAACCGTAGATTATTACTTATGGTAAATTGTATGTGACGTTGTCTAGAGCCAAAAGTAAAGATGGACTGAAGTTGTTGATAATTGATACAGATGGTATAGTTACAAATAAAACAACCAATTTCGTGCACAAAGAAGTATTTAGAGATTTGCGATTGTAGTTTTTTATTAGACTTGATTATTGTACATAATAAAAATACTTTGGTTATGTAAAATGTTTAAATCATTACATAAACTTATGTAAACATTATATATTATATATTATATATTTTCTTTGATACAATTCTGTGTAGCACACGTGAGTATAAGTTAGTGTAATTACAAATCAAACCAGTTGTTTTATTGATTTACTAGTTAAACCGGTTATAAATTTATATATGTAATTTAATATAAAGAATTAAAATCTGAAGTTTGTTATCCACATTCGGTTAATAGAGCTCTGGGCCTCTTGCCCCTCATTCAGGTTATGTAGATCTTCTCGAAAAACCAAAGAACAAAAAAGATCTGAAAGATTTACTGATTCCGGTGCAGGTATACAGTGCAGATCCTCAAACAAGATTAGGGATCACCGCCGGAATATGTATTCTGATCAAGAACATGCCGGAGACAAAAGGTGACCGGTACGAAGCCATTTACAGTTTTCATTTGGGAGACTACGGGCAGATATCGGTGCAGGGCGCATACGTAACGACGGAGGATACCTACCTTTCCGTCACCGGCGGTACCGGAGTCTTCGCCGGAGCTTACGGTCAAGTCAAACTTCAGCAGCTAGTGTTCCCCTTCAAGGTGTTCTACACTTTTTACTTACAAGGCTTATCAGCTGATATGCCGGCGGAGTTGTTAGTCACTCCTGTTCCTCCTTCACCGGCGGTGGAAGCGTCGCCGGCGGCGAAGGCCGCAGAGCCTAGGGCTACAAGCCCGAACTATTCAGATTGAAGTATTTGCGGTTGTCACCTTTTGCTTTTGTGAGTATAGTACCAGTGTTATTTAAGTTGTTTTAGTGGGTTAATTGGTTGTTTATGAGTTGTATCATCAGCCTTGTTATTTGTACCTTGAGGGGGCATAGATGAAAGTGGTTTTTAAGTCATAAATAATGGAAGTATTTGATGTGTTTGATACCTTGTTTGTCAACTATGACATGCATTGTATTATTATTATTTTTATAAATAAGATACTAGGAAAGTAAAATATTTTTGCTTGTATTATACTTTATAAAAGAAATTACGAGTTTGACAATAGTAAATGTAATCTTTTTGTGAATGATATAAAAACATTGTTACAGAGATAACATAGACGTTATGTAAGATTTTAACTTTATCATTTGTGTAATTATGTTTGTGTAAATGTTAAATTTAACTTCAAAAAAAGATGAGTTTTAGTATTGTGATTGATGAAGAAAAAAACTTCAAAAGTTATTTTGCATGTTAAGTTGTAATTCTCCTATACCTGGCAAAATGGGTGGATTGGGTAACGGGTCAGAACAGGTTCGGATCATGATGGGTCTGGGTCAAAACAGGTTTTAAGTAAAATTAGTTCTGCTCTAAATGAATTGTTCTTAAAAAAAATTAATTTAGTTTAACTTAAGATGTGTTATAAGTAAACAAATAGTCCATTTTGGATAATTTTTAGTGATTTTGTAATCAAATATGTTATTAATTATTCTTAAATGTTTGAATCCATTGCATTTACATTGTTTTTTGGTTACCCATCTTGACCCGTATTGTATTTAAGTGTTATCCATCTCAACCCATTCAACATTATGATGTTACTCATTTCAACCCATTATACTACAATTGTTTACCCAATGCAACACATTTCCTTTGATACGGGTAAAAATTGTCACCTCTAAATTCTCTATAATCTATACTACCCAATAAAAGAATAACAAATATGCCACTTGTCATTCTTATATCAATTTTTGTCACATGTCATTTTCATATTCATTCATCATTAAATGTCACTATTATATTAATCTCTCATTTAATTCTAGAGTAAATTACTGATTTTGTCCTTTATAAATATAGCAATTTGCTGGTTTCGTCCTTTGACTTCGATAATTACTAGGAGTGTCCTTTTTTTGAAAATTTTGCACATGTTACGTCCTTTGGCACTAACCCCGTTAAATGAGTCCGTTAAAATATCTCATGTGCCAGTCACATGAGGGTAAATTCGTCATTTTATCACATTCTTCTTCCCCACTCCACCACTGCCATCCTGTTTCCACCACCAATCTTCCCCCATTGCATTTTACAGAACCTGAATCACCACCACCACATTTACCAGTAATAAAGCTCTCACCATTTCCTTCCAAACAATCCAACCCCAATACCCCGTTACCCATACCCAATCCATCAGACAACCCCATGTTGATAATCATGGTGCTTTTCATTTTTCAACGCATCGGAGAACCAAGACTCCGACTTCGGGTCAAGCATGCTGTAAAGATGCGGTCATGTTCTTCGAGCATGCTGTAAAGATCTTCATCGGTGGTGATTGATACGAGGGAATCGAGGTCTTCATTAGGGAGCTGGTACTTGAGCGTGAAGGGTCGGTTCCGGGAAAGATGTTGGGTGAGGGAGGAGATGGTGGAGGCGGTGGTGCGACGGTCAACGGCGACGATACGGGTTTCTCCACCTGCTACATCCTAAGTAAGGAAGAAGAAAGGGTAAAACGGAGATCTGAACTCACGTAGATGGGGTGGAGATGGCTGTTAATGGCTTCAATTTCAGATCTGAAAACCCTAGGTGGAGTGGGGAAGAAGAAGGTGATGAAATGACGAATTTACCCTCATATGACTGGCACATGGGATTTTTTAACGGACTCATTTAACGGGGTTAGTGACAAAGGACGTAACCCGTGCAAATTTTTCAAAAAAAGGACACCCCTAGTAATTTTTGAAGTCAAAGGACGAAACCAGCAAATTGATATATTTTTAAAGGACATAATCAGTAATTTACTTTTAATTATATTTTACTAATTCTCTCTCTTATTTAAGGTAAATAATTTTAAAAAATTAAATTGTATACTTAAATGCAAAAATATTTTTTTTTATTTTTAATAATTATAAGTAGATTTCAATTATATCTTATTTTAAAATATAATTTTATAATTTTAAAATATTTATTATTTATAATTTTTAAATCTTAATTAATTTATAATTTTCACTAACGACCAATATGATATTCAACATACAAATTTTCATAAAACTATTAGTTTATAATAAAATAAATTTAGTCAATTCATATTACACATTTTTAAGTATTCATTGGTTGTTTAAAATAACTTTAATAATTATAAAAATAATATTTTACCTTTCAAATATCAATTCTGTAGGTACTAAACTTTCGAATTGTTATTTTAATGTTTAAAGTATTTTTTTACGCATATCTTGATCATCTTATATCAAAATATCGTATTATAATTTTAAAATTATTATTACTAATTTTTTAATATTTTGTATTTATTTCGTGTAATACACGGGGTAATAACCTAGCGTCCCTATAAAGTTGTATTATAGAGATCTAGGGTTCTATAACACCTCATTATATATATATATATGGTATAAATATATAAATTAGATTTAAATATCTTAACTTCAGTATCTTAAAATGGTGGTTTTTTGTATGATCATAATGATATATAAATCATATTCAAATATCTACTTTTATTTATTATTATTTTTTTGCTTACCAATAATTTTTATATGGGAGTTAGGGGGGAGGGTCATCTCCCATATCAAGCAATGGGTTCAAGAGGGTTGGGTGGGAAGGTTGCCGCAACCTCTAGATTTGCTAGATTCATTTGTTGCATTTGCGTTAGAGGTGGCCAAACCGGGTTATTTTTGAAACCGTAACCGGAACAAAAACCCGTTCCAACCGGTTTTTTACCGGTTCCGATTTTGGCCGGTTCTGGTTCGGGTTTGACCGGTTTAAGGGTGGAACCGGTTCCGCTTTTTTCAGTTCCGGTTCTAATTTCTCTGAAGACACAGAACCGCCTCGTATCCACCGGTTCGGGTACCACCGGCTCCGAGTATGTTAGCTGCCTCTTATTTGCGTACTTAAAAAAAATGTTCTTTCTAATGACAAGAATTATTTTCACAAACAGTCTTTATAACAATTACCTAATTATTTCCTAAGTTTAGTCTTGGAATTTCTAAATATTAGTATTAGGTCATTGCATAATAATGTTAAATAAATACAGTACATGTAAAGTAAACTGATAATTGTAACCTTCTAAGAAACAACATATTTGTCTGCTTTTGTTTATAAAACTACCAGTTCTTATTGTATCCATTGCTGATCCTCCATACTGCTTTTAATTTTTATTGATGTTTTACCTAAAAGTACACACCACAAAATAATTACAAAATTAAATGAACTAGGTTTATTCCACCCGCGCGTTACGGCGGGTTATCACAGTACACTCCTGAGAACAGGTAATATATATAATTTGCAGAAGCATAAATTACATAGCAAAAATCAAATATTTCATCACGAACTAAACCTAAATCCTAACATTCAAGGAAGTGGTGTATTGGTTAAAGTGAATGAGAGACAACCTAGAAATCTCAAGTTCAATCCCCACTTAGAACAATTTTCCTTTAAGACTATTGACACGGTTGCTTGCGTTCGTGATTTACCTAGTCCTTTCTGTTAGTCAGGTATTGGCAGGACTCGATGATTTACCATGCAAGTGGTTCCCACGGTTATCAAAAAACCAAAAATAAAAAAACTAAAACCTAAAACAACAAAACCCCAAATCTTTAAGCGAATATATCAAATTTAATACTTTCATCTATGTTTACTACTTTTCAAAATAAAACAAACTTTTGGTTGTTCAAGCCTAAATTTTCAGAACGTCACTATATGGATAAGACGCTTATAAGGGTGCTCAAAAAAAGTGATATCCGAAAAAATATGAAATTTGAATCGTATTCAAAAGCTGAAAAAACGATCCAAATTCTTGTTCGGGTTGTTCGGATAAATTCGGGTCGGGTATTCATTTTTCTAGTTCGGGTCGCGTCGGATTCGGATATCCAAAAACCTTGTTTGTTTGGATCTAATATCTAAATTCAACCTGAAAAACCTCTTTTTATTCTGGTTATTTGGATGTAAAAAATCATACTCATTCGGGTTGTTCATGTAGATTCAGATCGGATTAGAATATATGTTTTTCGGGTTGTGTTTCGGATAGGGTCTCAAAATTTTCAAATCAGGATAACCGGATCCGGATAAACCAAACAAACTGTTATCCGACCAAGTGAACAACCCTAGACATCTATGCATTACTATTAATATATATAGACACACATTTATTTAAATTTACTATTCAATTATAATATTATATATCTAATATTCCTTTTAAGTGTTTTCTATTAATATATATAGACACACATTTATTTAAATTTACTATTCAATTATAATATTATATATCTACTATTCCTTTTAAGTGTTTTTTAATATATATAATAATACATAGACGGCTTAAATGAGAAAGAGCCTAAAATCTTGCAAAACGATTACTACAAGTATGCAATAAGCGAGTTAGTGGTTTATCTCACATAGTCACATATATTTGAGACATAATATTTATTCAAACACATCAAATATAAGATTAGAAAGATAAGATATATACAACAAAGATAATAATCAAACTACCAAGTCACAAAAACAAACATGACCCTACCGAGTCCGATAACCAGATTGATATTTAGGTAACAGTTTTTAATATGCCTGGCAAAATAGACGGGTTGGGTAACGGGTCAGAACGGGTGCGGGTCAGGATGAGTGCGGGTCAGGATAGGTGCGGGTCAGAACGGGTTTTAAGCAAAATAAGTTCGGGTCTAAATGGATTGTTGTTAAAAATACATCAATTTAATTTAACTTTAGATGTGTTATAAGTAAAAAAATAGTCCATTTGGATAATTTTTAGTGATTTTCTCATCAAATATGTATTTAATCATTCTTAAATGTTTGACTCCAATGCATTTACATATTTTTTGGTTACCCGTCTTGACCCGCATTGTGTTCAAGTGCTACCCATCTCAACCCATCCAATATTATCATGTTACCCATTTTCAACCCATTATACTACAATTGTTTACCCAAACCAACTCATTTCCTTTGACATGTGTAACAATTGCCACCTCTAGGTTTTAACTTTTTATAAATTAAATATCCTAATTATAAGGTCTAATTTATAAATATTTTAAGTTACTTAAATATATAAAATAAAACAATATTATAAACATGCTTTTAATTCAAGAGGTTGGATCCACTAAAAAGAGATTTTTGCTTAAAAAGAGTGAGAGGCAATAGGATTTTGACATGGAGCATGCTAAAAATATAAAAACAAAAATCTAGTACAAAAAAACAAAATCTAGCACACAAAAAAAAAAAACAAAATCCAGTAAAAAAACAAAATCCAATACAAAAACCAAAAATCCAGCACAAAAAAATAAAAATTTAGCGCAAAAAAATAAGAATTCATTACAAAAAATATAAAATGTAGTACACAAAAAAAATACAATACAAAAAACAAAAATACAACACAAAAAACACAAATCTAGTGTTAAAAATAATATAGTACAGAAAAATAAAAATTTAGTACAAAAAATAATATGTTATACCTAAATTATCATGTCGTATATCAAACTTCTATTTGTTCTTAGGGGTTGTTTGTTTACCTCTTAATGGAATCATTCAGCACTTAACCATTCAGTGTGTTTGGTTTAAATTAAATTACATCTTAATGATTCAGTTTAGCACTTAACCATTCAGCACCAATACCATGCTGAACCATTCAGAGATGCAACCAAACATTCAGACCTCTTAACCATTCAGACCCTCTTAATCATTCAGACCTCTTAACCATTCAGCACTTAATGATTTAAACCAACCAAACAACCCCTTAATCTTCTTAGGCAAAAATTCGTTCTTATTTGATCTTTCTCCTTTAATTCAAATATTGGATCCATCCAGTGAAAGATGACTAACTTTAGAAAGACAAAAACTTTCGACGCTCTTAATGAATTCTTAAAAAACTTGGTTATTATTCTATGAAATAAACCTTATTATAAAACTTATTTAAAGTTGAATAACCTAATTAAGACAAAAATAATAGACAACTACTTACTTTACGTGTCATAATTAGGAGGTTTTTTTCTTTTTTTTTACCTTCCAGGTTCAGCCAATTGACTTCTTTTGTGGAGTCTCAATAAATATTGTACTAGGCATTTTTCAAAACAAATCTATTTTATTTCGCCTCTTTCTATTTTCTTTATTTGTTATGTAACTAGATTATTACCACGTGTATTACACGGATTTGATGTAAAATATTAAACAATTAGTAATAAAAAATTTTAAATTGTAAAAGGATATTTTAAGATAAAATAATTAATTTACGTATTAATGAATACTTTAACTAATAAAACAAAAATTAAAAACCTTAATAACTATACAAACGATATGTAATCTTTTGATTTTTAACAGTTATATATTTCAACTAACTGATAATAAACTTTAACATGTGTTCTATTAAAGGCTAACTTTTTTAAATAAATAAGGTATACTATCATTTATGTAATTATTAAAATTTAAACGACTGAATTAAAAAATAGCGTTAAACATAATGACAAAAAACGTAACTTTGTCTATCACTTTTTTACTTTGTTTTTTTAAATAAATTAAAAAATGACATTGGATTATAAATATCTTATTGTTTAAAACTTTGGGTTATAGTTTATTTTATTTTTTATACAAAAAAATCATTTTTATAGAAAAATTGTTTCTTATATAACTTTGATACTTTAAAAATAATTTTTTTCTTATTTCAAAAAAAATTAATATTAAAAAATTTCGTATCTTATAATATTTTTTTAAATGTTTTTGAAATAAAAAGATAAATAATATTATTAGTTAGTAGTATTATAATTATTTAATTAGAAAGAGAATATAATTATTTAATGGGAGAGAATTAAATGAATTTAATAGAGAATTGACATTTGGCATTAGTGTTCTAATATTATGACAATTGGCAAAATTTATTTTCTTTTATTAGTATAGTAAGATATTGAATAATTCTATTATCAGCTATTTATTTTTGAGTATAATGTCATTTTAGTCCCGTGGTTTATCAACTTTTGTCATTTTAGTCCAATAGTTTAAATTTTGTCATTTTGGTCATTATAATTTCCATTTAATTGTCATTTTCGTCCCTGTGATTTTGTTAATTTTTACATTTTAGTCTAAAAGTTTAAAATTTAATTGGACTAAAATGACAATAAAATGGAAACCATAATGACAAAAATGACAATAAAATGAAACAATAATGACAAAAATGATAAAATTTAAACTATTTGACTAAAATGACAAAAGTTGCCAAATCACAGACACTAAAATGACATTTTACTATTTATTTTTTTGTTATTACACCTTTTTACTGTTTATCTATTTAATATTTTTTATTTAAAGTATTTAATATACAAACTTTAACCCTGGTTTATTTATATAAGCACAACCTGTAAGAATATCCGTGATAAATAGTTTTATGAGGAAAATTACGTTAAACATGATAAACCATCAATATTTCCAACGATCGCTTCTCCCCTCTTGGCTCTTGCAAACTCTAAACATACTTTCGCATTAAAAACTTGTGATCCAACAAAAGACTTTTGGCCTAACGGTATGTTTGACCTCTTCATGTGATGGTTCACACATCTTATCTATATCTATATTTATATTGCGTAATAAAAGAATAACAATTCGTCACATATCATTTTTAGTTAAACTACATGACACTTGTCATTAAATGATTATACAAATAGCAAATTATGTCACATGTCACCACTATATTAAACCTCAATATTTAAAAAAAAAAAAAAAAAACTTAATACATATAATCAAGTCACTTCCTAATTTAGAAAAAAAAGATTTATTTTTATTAAAATCAATGAATATCCAGTCATATCAAACTCTCTATATTCAATTAATAATTTTAACATTCAAAATTTTTTAAAATAAATTATTAAGAAACACAATTTAAAACTTTTAAATTCTAATTAAATAAACGAAGAATAATGATAATAATTATATTTTATGAATGATTTTATTTTGTATGATTATTAAACCCTATCTTCATTCGTACTTTTGTAGTTTTATTAATTATGATTATTAAAATAGTTCTTTTCAAAATATAATTCTTATTATTAAAACATAATTAATCATCATTTATATTTTTGTTAATTATACTTTTTAATTAGAAATTTTAAACGATACACTTTTATTTAACAAATATATATACGCTTGTGACTAATTGTTTGCAAATACATAATTGTAATTCTATCTTTTACCTGTTTTTTGACACCTATGTTATTTTTTAACGTTACAATTTTTTCACCCATACAAAATATTAATTTACAAATAATAAATTTCTCCTTTTTATGTTTCATTTTTTAGTTTATTATTTAATTAAGTAAACACCTCATCATACATACATTTAATGAAGATGTTAATATCCGTAAAAACATAATAAACAAATACCTAAAACAAACCCACATTAGTTAAATGAAATGATAATAATCACGTTTGAATAATTCAACAACTGATTGCGTTAACTATTCCTTGAATTAACTTAATGTCACCAGATCTCATATTTTTTTTACTCTCATTTAATTACACTATATCCAACACATGATCAGTTTAAATTCTGAATCGAATAACATTAATCTGAAATCTTTTGGTTGAGTCACCTCTATATTTTAGAAACATATAGGCCAATTATATGATCGAAAGGTACTCGATTAAATTCACTCATTTCATCATAAATGAGATAAAAATTCAAGTTTGGATATACATAAATTTAAACCTACTTAGAAACTGAAATTTTACCGAACCGTATTTAGATTTAATTTATTATATTATACACACACACACATATATATATATATATATATATATATATTGTAAAAAAAAAGAAAAAAAAAGAAGAAATCTTAAATTGCAAGAAAATAGAAACCGACTTGACTTTTTATATTCATATTATGTGTTCAATAGAAGACCCTTTCTAATCAAGCAATTAACCGACAACCTTTTGTGATCTTCGTCTTCACCGACTCACATCGTTTAAGTCCATCAGAAGTCGAATCACAGCCACAATAGTTAGCCGGTGGTTTTCAATCCATGGATCATACTCAAGCGAGTTAACGGTTACAATTGTAATCAAAAACGGTGTTGGCGGAACCGCTATTCATAATCTTACATCTAGTTCACAACCATCTCAAAATAAGGTAAGCTTCAAACCATTTACGATCAAGTCCGTCATAGAAATCCGTAGTTTAGATAATCTCCGGTTCCAAACCGAGCATGTTATGCGTTTTGGTGATTTTCAAACATAAAACTTATTAAAATAAATAAATAAATTTAGAAATAATTTTAAAGTTAATAATTCAGAAGGAGTATATATATATACACGCTTGTTATGAAAGGTTTTAAAAGCTTGAATTGTTTTTCTGAAAAGTTACAGTAAGCAAAAGGAAGAAGATGAATGCAGAAAAACGTATGTTAAGAATAAAACTGAGGAACTAAGTTAGCAATTGAATGTGTAGCTGGAATGGTTTGGGCGTAGGCACCTTGTCTGGGAGGTCTCAAGTTCTACTCCCTCCCAAGACATTAACGTTTTGTTTTAATTTAACCATTTGCCATCAGAATTTCTATGTGTTAAAACCTCTTACTAACACCAAAATTTCAATCATAAGCTATAGTTCAATTGGTTGATACTTTTAAACTCTATTCAAGAAGTCATGAGTTCTAATCCTTTTCAAAACACAATTTTGTTTTTATTTAAAAACCATTCAGATCAAAAGGCATTAAAATCAAAGATTTACGAAATTAACAAATAATTATAAAGGATCATAAACAACTTAATAAGATAAACCGATTTGATCACTTAAACGTAAAAAGGTCCAAATCACCAAAACGTGAACTCGTATACGATTCATAATTCGGTTAAACTAATGTGAAATCACACAAAAACACAGATTTCTGAATCGTCGAAGAATTGGATTGCTTGAGTATTTATCTGATTACTTGTTGCGTAAAATTGCTAAGGTTAAGGTACGGATTCCGTTTATTTAACTCAGAGTATAAATTCTGTTGTCTGTTATCGTACGGATTTTATATCTCTACCTCATAGTATTTTCTATTTCTGTAATCTGATTCTGTATATCCGCTTCTGTAATTATAAAATTTCATTTCTGTAATATTCTGAATTCATATTAACACGATTTGATATCGTGTTTCTCTGTTTCGTTTATCATGCAATAGATCTAGATTATATTGTACTCATTATTGCATGATCCAAATATGACTGAACTTGGTAGTTTAACTACCCTACTGAACTTGGTAGTCTATCTACCCTACTGAACCTACTGAACTTTTTGAAACTGTATTCTGTTACCCGAGCATGCCCCTACCTGTAAGGATGACTACAGGCCCTTCATGGCGGCAACCATGATGTGGAACCATCCGTGACGGTTAGTTGAGTTCACGGCGTCTCCATTAGTACTCTGATAGTACATTGTGCATCTACTGAATTCTGGGGAGGCGTATGGACTGGTCCTAGGATAATTTTAAACTGTACTTTCTGATTCTGGGGGATAGTGACATGTATGCAAACACTAACTATCTCATGTGTCTGGTAAGCGGGAGTAGCTACCCGTAAACCTTACACTTTTTGAAAGGCTATATTTTATAAAAGTCAGACCACTGATTATTGTTCTGTTTTCGTTTCTGACCACCGTTATATTAACACTTGAATTTCTCCTATTTTTCACCACCTTCTGAACTTCTTTATTACTATTGTTCATTCGTTACTGAGCATTCTTTGGCTCAGCCGTATTTGTTTTTGTGGTGTTTATCTGTATTGTGTAGGTAATCAAGGTAACCAGGTGGGGAAATTTTGAGAGTAAAATCCGAGCTAGATCTGAACACTTTTGATCTGTAATAAATGTAATGATCAATACTTAAACTTAAATAGTTGTTTTATTATGTTTAATTAGTAAATTAAAACTTATGTATTTATGTTTTAAATACATTTGAGATTGTTGCATTTACTTTTGATTCCGTATACGTGACACGTCAGCCTTGAACCGGGTTGGGGTGTCGCATAACAAGTTTTGACATTTCTTTTTATAGTTGTGATTTTGGTTATTTAATTTTTTTTTCATTTTATCTCATTTTTTGTTTATTTGAGTCGTTTAAATAAACGATTATTTGAAATTATTCTATAGTTTGAAATCCAAAATTATTTTTCTATAATTATCCTAACATTCATCTATGTAAGTGGTTGTTTGATATCCTTTTCAGTTATTAATAAGCTACATTTTTAATGATTCATAAGTCTTTTAATGATTAAAATGTAAATTTAGGTGTGAACGGTTAAAAACTACCTGTAAATGTTACTTATTAACCATTCAGACTTAAGGTTACATGTTAAACATTAAGTGACTATGATTTTTTAAGATATAACCTCTTAATAATTAAGAGACTACCAAACACCCTCTAGATTGGTTAATATGTCTAGATAATTTCACTTATACACAAGAATAATAATTTTGGTACTTTTGCATCTTATTTATTCCATGTCAATTATATTAACTATATCTGTACAATTAACTTCATTCTGCAAATTAATTAACAAAAAATTATCTCCGAAAACCATTTTGTAATTTTTAAGTCTTAATTACTAATTCTTATTATTTAATACAATTTTACGAATCACCCATTGTAATACACATGTCAATAAGCTGGTGAATAATAAAACAAAATAATAAAAATAAAAATAATTGTTTGGTCTTGCTAGTTTACTTTAAAATTAACTGATTTTTAGTAGAATCTGCCAGACCTGGAAATCTTAATCCATAACAAAATAAATGGGTATATTTCGGTAAACAATTATTGTACTTTGGGTTTAAATTTATATCATTATGACATATAACGGTTTGAGATGTGTAACACATTCATGTAATGCGGGTCACGATAAGTAAGTTTAAAATATGCGAATATAATGATTAAGAATGATCAATAATATAACTTATGAGAAAATTACTAAAAATTATTAAAATAAACTATTTGTTTCGATGCACTATTTTTAACTTAAAATAAATTGATATTTTTTAAATAAATAATCTATTTAGACCCAAATTAATTTTACTAACCCATTTTGATCTCTTATCAAACTCAAGGCCGGCCTTGGGGAGGGGCGAGGTGGGCGACCGCCCCGGGCCCGACATTTTAAGGGCCCAAAATTTTAAATTTTTTTATATATTATATAAAAAAACATATAAAAAGTATATAAATAACCATCTAAAAACACATAATTTAAAGGGTACAAAATGTAATTTTTCTTTAAAGTATAAAAATTTACTTTCATTCTCTTTAAACTAGATGTGTTCATCAGTTCATTTAATAGTTTATTTGGTAAAGTTTAATTGATTTTCAATTTATTTCCCTATCCAAAAACCAAACCAAATTTTAGAAGTGGTTTAGTTCGGTTTCAGTTAAAAATGAACAAACCGAATAAACCGATTAAAAATCAAATAAGCAGGTTAAAAATTGAATAAACCGATCAGAGTAAACTGAATTTAGTCGAATATACTGGTTAAAGACGAATAAACCAAATTTAACCTTATATATTATTAATAAGATAATAAATTTAAATCCGAATTCGGTTTAATCGATTAATCAAACAAACCGAATTCAAAAGAAATTGTAACGAAAACTGAACCAAAAACCGAAATTCATTTACGGTTAGGAACCGAATTCGGAATTTCGGGTGCAGTTAGAAACCAAACCGAATTTGGTTTGGGTTTTTTCAGTTACAAATACGGTTCGATCCTGAGCACCTCAATTCTTAGGACCGCCTCTAAAAGCACCCATTTTTTTCTCTCGCCCCATGCCCCGGAATTTTTTTTCATTCTCGAGGCCGGCTTTGATCAAACTGAACCTAATCCCTCTATTTTAAGAGACATATCTTTTGCCTGTTAAAACTTAAAACAATAGTAAGTTCCAGTTTTAGAGTTAACTTATTTATTCTAAAAATTTAAAAATTGCCGTTAAATAAAATTGTAGTGAATACATTGCCACGTCATTAGAAATTCGACGGTTGGAACAAAACTTCATCTTCTTCCTCCTCCAACTAGCTACATCCTCTCATTTCCCTCTGTGTGCGAGTGATTCAGTGTTCGTGAGAGATAGCGAGCGAGAGAGAGAGAGAGAGTAATCGAGTTTACTGTTACAATGAAAGCATTAACTGCATCAATCGGCGGAGGAAGCAGCATCCTCTGCTCTCACCGGTTAAATCTCGCCGGCAACCACCAGTTAACCTCTTTGAACCAGTCTCCGCTGTTGAATCTCCGGAGGAGCTACAACAACCTCACTAGTAGGAATGTTTTACCTCAAAAACCTAATAGTTACCTTAATTTTAGGTTTCTTATCGCTAGAGCGGCCGATTCATCTCAGGCGTCGGTTCCTGCTGTCGCTACCGGTGGCAAGTCGATAGTTGAAGACAGTGAGTTTTCTCTAGCAAAGGTACTCGATCGAATAGCGTTTCTAACCGTTTATCGTCATCCTTCAATTGCTGAAGTGTATTTTCGTTACCTCTTTTCTGCAGGTCTCCTTTGGAGTTATTGGACTAGGTATTGGATTATCACTACTATCGTAAGTACCCTGCTCTAGTGATCAAACTGTATGTGTTAAGTTTCATTTCAAAAGTAGTATATAATGGAAAGTAAAAGAACAAAAAATAACACAACTAATGTATCGAGACCAGATAATCACTTGTATAGTTGTATGTCGTGTTGTCTAGATATAGTAAAAGAAAGAATGAAAGGTAGTTATAAGGTTATATAATCTTCTAAGATATCACAGTTAAACAAGATGCACATTAGTTTATGTGGTGCTTGCAGCTCTTTGCTTAATCTTGGTTCTATATTAAACAAACAACCATAATCTAGATAAAGATAAAATGAGTCGTTGTATGAAAACTTATGCTTTTCGAATAATCTAATCTTAGTCCCTAGAAAGTTAACTATTGAATCATCATTTCTAGCATTTCGACATTGTGTTGCATACGCTTTACAGGTACGGTTTTGGAGCATATTTCAATATTCTCCCTGGATCTGAATGGTCTGCATTGATGTTGACATATGGATTTCCTCTGTCAATTATTGGGATGGCTCTTAAGGTGAAACATTCTTTTTTTTTTCTTTTTTATCCTTCTCTTATATGTTGTTATCTACAGGAAATAATACATGTGAATTATAAATCATAGCTTGTTTGTAATGCTTGATTGCTTGTGGCTGAAATGTTACATTCTGTTATGCTTGCAAGATGCATTGAAACTTGTATGCTTCTCATACATATATGTCAATTGCAAAGTTAAACCATAATGGTATATCTGTATTGTTTGTGTTACATAGGGGCTCTATATATAGAATTTCATATTACAGATAGATACCTTCTAGATTATGATGACTACAGTTGAATACAAAGCTAGTCTAATATGCTAAGCAAAGCTATTGTTTCCCTCTATTTTAAATGTATTCAATCTTTGCAGTATGCAGAACTCAAACCAGTACCATGTTTGACTTACTCGGATGCTCAGATTTTGAGAGAAAAATGTGCCACTCCAATTTTAAAGCAGGTTGGATTTTATTTTGTTGAATATGATGTTGACACTTTTGTAGTTATTACCTATGACACAAGTCAGTGTGGTCAGAGGTAACTTTGTTGACTGTATTGTGCACTCTTTCCTTAATTGTTTACCAAATAAACTGGTCCTTTTATTAGGTTAGAGATGATGTTATCAGATACCGTTATGGGGATGAGCAACATCTAGATGAGGCTTTAAAACGTATTTTCCAGTATGGTCTGGTAAGTTCTTGATCTTATATACAATTATATAGGTATTTGTCAGCTGCAGTTTTTTTGAATCAGAAAAAAAATCTAGTTAGTAAAAACTACCACCAATATACAACTCGTTCAATTTCAGTTCGTGTAGACTATCAGTTATCTGTTAACTAATGTTGGTAAATATCATCATTTGGTTTAGGGCGGAGGTGTGGCACGCAGAAATGCTCCAGTTTTACAAAAAATCCGTGAAGAAGTAAGCCTCTTGCCTTCCAGTAACGTGTTGTTAAATTGATAGTTGATTACTATCAGTGTATTGGCACTCATGATTCTCATAAATATTGTTCATTTTTAAGATTGCATGGCAAATTACATACATTCGCAGTTGCATTCCCATGAGATTGCCCGTGCTCCAAGGCATTGTAAAAAAAGCTCCTATTGATTTCACCAAGTTCTTCACACATTACCAATATATTCTTTCCATAATTCTGTTTAGATTAGAAAATTCCCATTTACTGTGTTCAATATCAGTCGCATCATACTTTTATTTTGTCAGTTCTCAAGCTAATATGACCTGTTTCTGCATTTTGTTATCAATACAATCATACAAATCATTTTTATTGATTTTGGGTCTAACTGGTTAACCCTGTTTTGAATCAAACATTGCATGAGTTATGGATAGTGGAGTTCTTAATTTGTGGTTAAGTTTTTTGTTGATAACCATTTTGGAGGCATCTAACCCACTTGATGGTTCAGGTTACCGAAGATGGTAAATACTGTCTAGTGTTGGTGTTTGAGGCAAAAGCACTTGAGTTGGCTGATTTTGAGAAAAGACAGGTGAGCTTATTTTAGGAATAGCTAGGGTATCTCCAAGAGCAAAATTTGAAAATTGGTCAAAATTAGCAAATTTCAACACATTTGAATACGGGTGTGGTCAGGTTTACCAACCAATGCTTTATATCCATTTTTGAAATTATATGAATAATTCATGTATAAAATATGATTACAAAAACTATAATAATTTAATTTTTGTAAACAAAGTGGTTTCAATAAGCCTCTAATTGCACCTTGCTTGACGTTCTACCCATTTGGATTGTTGCATTATTAGTTAATCTTGAAAATTTACCCATTGGAGACAAACTATAACCAAAACCAACCCATTTGAGGTAAATGGATTGACATTTGTTTGGTCACATTTTGCTTTGGATCCTTTCTCATGTCATTTGTCTTAAATCTGGTTTATTTTATTATTCTTTTTATCTAGAAAAAGCTTGGCATCTCTTATGTGTATCGTATTTAAACAATATTGTTTTGTAGGAAAAATTTGCATCCTTTTTTGGCCCAGGAATCTCAGCTGAAGTCGGTGAGTGTTATATTGAGATTTTATGCTAACTTTATACTTTTCAATCAAGTGTTATTCATTTGGATATCGTATGGATGCAGAGAAAGGAGAAGAAGAGAGCACGTTTGACGTACGCCTTATTTCCAACACAACATTGTAGTTTACTCATGTAACACGTACGTCCTCTTCATATTTTCTTTCAAAAAGCTCAAAAGACTGATAAAAGCTGTGAATATAATTTAGCATTTCTCTATGGTTCTCTTGCTAAGGCCTTTTGTTGACATCAGTTATCATCATTGCAAACTTTATTTAGTTCAAAAAATCAATGTCAGCAATATAATTTTTTTTTCATAAAACACACAGCATTGAATCCTAAACATGTGTATTGAACACTATATGTGTATTGAAGCTTTGAATCAACCATCATAGATAGCTATTGTGTCCTTAGCAGGCTGATATGAAATGTACTACATGGCCTAACATGGACACTCACAAAAGTCATTAGGGGTTACAACAGAGTTATGGCCAATACAAGTCATGCAAATAACATAACAAAATGAGCAAACATTTACACCAAGCACATCCTCTATTTTCCATTTTTGTAGTATTTTTTACTGTGACCTGCACAATAGCACCTCAAAGATGTTTTACTTAATGCATGTCCCTGTTGCTATGGGAAAATGCAATATCTTTTTAGAGATATTTCAAGTGATCTTTGACAACACATTTGTTAGATAAAAACATATTAGTACGATAAGATAGTTTATAGTAGTTATAATTTAATATGTAGGATTAGATTTATTGTAATTATCTCTATCACCTGTTTGCAGTGCGCGTATATAATGTATATATGTGTCGGTCCTCGAGGGCAAAAGTAAAATGACATTAGTTTTAACGTTATTTTACTTAAATTTTTTTGAAAATATCGTTAAAAGCGTTGGGTTGGTTGGTTAATCATGCATCATGATCTCGGGGTCTCATTGGAAGCAGTCTCTCTATTCCTACGATGTAAAAGTAAGGTTGACTACATCTTACCCTCCTTAGATCCTACCTTAGTTTTTCTAATGGTGGGATATACAAGAGTATCATGATGATGATGATAATTAGAAGCTATGCTTAGATTAGCTTCCTCTGTAATTATTCTCACCATAAATACACAATACCTACAGAGTGTGTGTCATTCTGTAACATTTTAAGAAAACATAGTAAGAGTTACATTAAGACATTTATGTGTTTATCAATAAAATCCATCTGTTTGTCATCATATTCAAACCATTTGTCGGTTTATTCAACGGTACGATCTCCAGTTCCTATATCTGAATATTCAGTTGTAGTTATAAGCAATAGCATTTGAAGTTTTTAAAAGTTATTAGAATGTTCACAGATTGCATTTAGAGCTCACCTTGAAGAATACCATGTTTCTCAGGACACCCTTTTAATCTCCAATATACATTGCCATTGTTAAAATTGGCTCTGTTCACACAGCATCAGGCCTCTCTACATCTTCATAAGCACAAATTTTAAATTATACAATCACTAAATATTAGAATTTTTAGGAATTGGATCTGAATGAGAATAAGATAGAAGTTTTTATTATTTATTATTTTAAATTTAAAGAATTTATTTTGGTATATAAGTGGATTAATCCACCTAAACTGGTGGTAATGTTGGATCAAAGGATCAATCTCTTAATTAACCGAATCAGAATCACACAAATTGGATCAATATTTTTTTTATTTGTTGGATCAATATTTTGTTAAATTTAAAGATTCTATTTTTGGTATATAACACTCCTGTGGGAAACATGTTTTTACATGCAAGCACCTAAGCATGACAGCATGTGCTTCAGCTGATTTATCCTTGATCTTAGCCTGCATTTTCAGCTTCAAACTTTTCTCTCTTATAAATTAAAAAAAAAAAAAAAAAAAAAAAAAAAAAAAAAAAAAAAAAAAGATAACAACAACAATAATAAAATTATTTGATCAAAGCAAAATAAAGTCATTTATACCTTATCTTTTGCAACAGAAAGTTTATCCTTTGCTTTCTTTATCTTTTTAGAAAGCTAGGCGTTTTGATCGTCAATCCAATTTCTTACTTTTTCTGTTGAATATTTTTAAGCATTAAATTACTGAAAAAAAACAACTCAATATAAAACACTTTTAACTTCTTTAAAGTTTACACGTAATATTACTCAGTTCCAAAGGAAAACTAAGAGTCTAACTTTCTTCGATGGGTCCAAATTCTCATACCCACCACCTGTCAATTGTCATATATATAAGATCCATATGTTTTAATTATATTTCTCGGTAGCCATAATGAATATGAAGATTTATTTTTCTTCACTCAAACATTTTGGCAATTTGTGTACATATTCATGTCATATTTGATGCCAGCTTTAATCTTTCTAGAAAAATCATTCTTGAATTGTGTTCAGAGTTCCATGATATTGGCCGACAAAATTATTGGATTTGTCCATAATTTGCACTTAATTGTAAGACCCTTCGGTGTGCGGTTGAGGAAAAAAGGGGCGTGGCTGGGCGTTGAACACCACCCCCTTGGGGCGTTTTTTGGGTTGGGCGTGGTCACGGCAACGGCACATTCGAACGTTGGAAGAATATGTTAGGGTTGACACCAATACATAATGCCAACCACTTGGCATTTCCACCACAAGTGGTTGAATGAGTGGTTGTGGTGGATGCCTACGTGGCGCCTAGTTGGAGTGTTAACAACCAAGCGGCATACCCCATGGTCTAACCGGCTTGATTCGGTTACATATCAAAACCAAAAACAAACACAATATTTGGTTAACCGGTTATGACATAACCAAATCATCACTTAATTGTTTGGTTCCGGTAAATTCGTTATCTCCATATTTGATTGTAACGATTCCGATTTTGATTCATCTCGAGTATTCATCTTGTTGATGTGAGTGTTTGGAATGTATTATTGAAAATGTAATTGATTTTGTACATTTATCTTGTATTTTATACTTTGTTATTTTTAAAATAAGTGAATTTATTGGATGTGACACAAAGATACCTGTTTACACTCAATAACACTAAATTGTGTGGATTTTATTTATTTTTATTGAGCAAGACGAATGTTGTAGAAAGAGGGTGGGGCAACCTGTAATGGTCGTGTTGTGGGTGTGTCGGATGGTAGTTGGGGCTTTAGTTGTGGGCCTGTGGTTGTGTGCAAGTGAGGTGCGCAAATCGGGTTTTTTTTGAACCGGTTCCGGTTCCAGTTTCGGTCAACAAAGTCAATACCCGATTCTGGGCTCCGACCGGTTTTTGACCGGTTCCGGTTCTGGTTTTGGCCGGGTACAGCTGGAACTAGTTCCGGGTTTCCCGGTTCCGGGTTTAATTTGTCTAAAAAACCGGACCCACTTGTACCTATCAGTTCGGGTATGACCGGTTTCGGTTCGGGTTGCCGGTTCCGGTCTCACCTCTATGTGCAACAGTGGAAGAAGAACCGATATGTGTTTGCGTGTACACAACATTCTCTTTAGAAAAATAAATATAAAAATAAAAACAAAACCAATAGTCTGGAAATTCAAATTAGTTATTTATTGGGTACAAGATTTAAAGGAAAGGACACCCAGAAACACAATGATCCAGAATTTAATCAAACAAAATAAACCAACTTTAAAGTCTTAAGAAGCATATAACAACCAGCAAGCCACAACTGATTGAACAAGCTTTCAAAACCCCACGACTGCGCAAATCATTCGTCCCTATAATATAGTACACACGACTATTTCCCTACAAAAACTCCTTTGTATCGATCACTGTGTTTCCTCGGCTTTTGTGGATTCCTTGATCTCGTCCCCAGCATCATCCTGTAACACAAACCAGAAACATTAACCATGTCCCAGTCAAATTGCAAATTCAAGCACCGTGAAGTTTGGATAATGTGAATAGTGTATATTATATTCGGAGGGAGACATGCACACATGTGAACAAGAGAGGAAGAGACCAACCGTGATGTCAGAAGTCCACAAAGTGAGGTTGTCACGGAGAAGTTGCATGATCAATGTGCTGTCCTTGTATGAATCCTCACCTAATGTATCCAACTCAGCAATAGCTTCATCAAAAGCCTGCCAGGGTTTTAGCAAACCAAATTACCAGAAATAAAAAAAAAAAATTAGCAATTTATATATGTATTGTTCAAATGCACAGCTAAATGCAGTTGATGTATGCCAAGACAGTAGGCAGTCTATACAGTGTACTCTGTACAACACAGATATGCTTTAAGGTGTTGTATCATTTGCTTTAAAAGGTAAACTTTTTGGTGAATGGACCAATTTTGTTGGTGTATAAATCATCTCCAAGATGTAAATGACATGCTTTCAGTCAATACCATTAGGCCATTATTCAAATCAACTGATGAAAATGTTTTACAAAATACTGAGAAGTTAAGTGGTCAACAGAAAAGGAAATTACCTGCTTGGCAAGGTTGCAAGCACGGTCAGGTGAATTGAGAATCTCATAATAAAACACTGAGAAGTTAAGTGCAAGCCCAAGTCGAATTGGGTGAGTAGGAGCCAAGTCAGATAGAGCAATATCCTGCAACACAATACCATGATTACAAGCCAATATAGGAAATCAAACCGAAAATATAGTAAGAAAGAGGATAAAGACAAAAAAGATTAAAAAATAACCCACCTGAGCAGATTTGTAAGCTAACAAAGTGCTCTCTGCAGCTTCCTTCCTGTCAGCTCCAGTCTTAAATTCAGCCAAATATCTAAAGTAATCACCCTTCATCTTCAAGTAAAAGATCTTTGACTCTGCAGAGGATGCAGAGGGAACCAGATGCGAATCAAGGAGGCCCAATATACCATCACATATCTTGCTTAATTCAGTCTCGATTGTAGCCCTGTAACCCTTGATTAGCTTAACATGATCTTCATTCCCACGGCTCTCTTCCTTCTGCTCGATAGAAGATATGATCCTCCACGACGCCCTCCTGGCCCCAATAACATTCTTGTAAGCTACAGAAAGAAGATTCCTTTCCTCCACAGTCAACTCCCCAGCATCAACAAACTTTACAACCTTTTCCATAAACTCAACCATTTCTTCGTATCGTTCGGCCTGCTCTGCCAGCTTGGCCATGTACACATTTTCTTCACGTGAGGCTTCGGTTGAACCCATTTCTATTAGTAAATGCTCTGAAGTCTGAACTCACAATAAAAATAAAACAAAATCAGACAAAATAGGCACATAATGACAGATGTGCATGAACAAATTCCTAAATCAACTTGTACTAGTTCCATAAACTGTAACAAAAAGACAAAAATACAACTAGATGAGCCATCTACTACGTGCAGATAACTAGATAAGATTCATACATGATGAACAAAGCTATGACACTAGATCATCATACACCTAGCCAAATTTTGACATAAAACTAGATATTTAACAGTGTTGTAAAAATCGCTAATCGCTAGTCGGTCGGTGAGGTAGGGACTAGGGATTAATCGGGATTAATCGGAATTAATCGGATTGGAATTTTATATGTAATTTTCAAAATTATATACATATATACAATTTTTTTATATATAAATTTTTAAATACCTACATATTTTAACCAACTAATTCATGAAAGCCCATACATAATAAAAATTTCAAACCCAAAAAAATATTAAAGCCCATAAATAAGAAACCCAACATAGCCCATAAGCAATAAATCATATCCCGATCGTTCTTCACTTCTTCCTCCCGCATTCCCGTTCTCGGTTAGGGCAAACCAGGCCACGATGATGCTCGATCTTGAGATTGTGTGCAGCGATTGTGAGCAACAGGGGCGAATCGCGATGGAGTCTGCGTGCAGGTGAGTTTTCTTGGTCAATTGTGTGGTCGATCGTCGTTAGTAGGCGTGATTTTGGAGTCTGGATCGTTGAAAACCCCAATTTGTTGTGCTTTGACCGATTTTTTACATTAAAAACGATTAATTTGATCGGCCGACTAGAGTCGATTAGGCCGACTAGGTCCGATTTTGACCGGCTAGGACCGACTACCGATTAATGGAGCGACTAGGCTAAAATTAATCGGCTAAGGGCCGATTACCGATTAATCCCGATTAATCGGCCGCCTAATCGCGATTTTTACAACACTGAAATATCCATCTGCTATGTACAAACAACTTAGCAACCGACGCACAGTTAACAAATTTCAGACCAAACAATTCATCGATCCACATGTAACTTCCATTTTGGTTCATACACGCATCAGTACACTCTGTCATATTTGCTGTGGAATCATCACATAATGATAGATCTGTATGAACAAATACAAGCTTTACACTAGAATTTACCAACAACCAATAAGAAATAAAAACCTGTGTTCTTCATAGATCAAGTTGAACTAATTCCATTTATCGGAACAAAAAGTCAAAAACAACTATAAATGTTTAGCCATCTGCTAGGTGCAGATAAGATTCATACATGATGAACATACCTATGTCATACATCATACGTCTGACAAAATTTTGACACAAAATGCATCATGACTTGTACAGTACTAGTAATCGATGCACAGTTGCCAAATTTCAACCGAAGGAATTTGCCGATACACAGCCTGCTTCCATTGTCAGTCCATACAAGTATTTAGCACAAGCTCTGTAACATTTTCCATAAAAACTATAACATAAAGCATATATCTTCCAAGTCCTACGCTCATTCAAACAGTTACAGATCATCAAGTTCGAGATTTACGATCTTACAAATCGTAACAGCTTACGGTACCAAAATCATTGTTAAAATCAGTTGAAATCAATCAAACAGTAACAGATTCACATACAAACACAATCAACAGATCCAAAACAAGCACTAAGCAACACGTACAGCCAATTGAGATAGAATCAACAGTTTAATACATCTACATTTGACCTAGAAATCAGAAAATAGGAAGATCGAAAGTTACCTTGATTGATGGGTTGATCAGCGGCGTTGATCGTAGGAGATTGAAAAGAAGCGGATTCTAGGGGTTTATATAAGGGAGAAACGCGTGAAAGAGAGGAGTGATTAACCAATGAGAAGGCGACAGGTGTCCTCCTTGGTGCGGAGTTGGATACACGGAGGTCGGCGATACACACGAGTTTTCCCTGACCTTTTGCCTTGCGTTGACCGTCAAAAGGGCGACCTTTATATAATTTTATATCTTTATTATTATAGGAATTTAGAAAAATTAAAAAAAAGCAATATTATTTATCTATTTGGATGGTTGAAATAAAACATGACGTCATCTTTAGTAGTTGGTGAAGTAATAAAGAATATACGTTAAATACTAATTTATTTTAATTGTAATTATTACAATATTAACTCTGTAAAATCAACCTAATAACATTAAAAAAATCACACTATCCACGCTAGAGGTGGCCAAACCGGGTTTTTTGGAGCCGAAACCGGTTCCGGTCAAGAACCGGTTTTTTGCCGGTTCTGGTTTCGATTTTGGCCAGTTCCGATTCGGGTTTGGCCGGTTTAAGGGTGAAACATGTTCCTGTTTGGCCCAGTACGACCGGTTCGGATTTCCGTTCCGGTTCCGGGTCTGTTGGCTACATCTAGAATCCACGCCATAAGCGAAGGTTATATATTTATCAACTACCAACTTTTATTATTTACATGAAATATATGTAATGTTTTGTTCATTTTACAATTAAAGGAATAATAATAATTTCCGTATATATTAAACAACCATCTTTTTATACGAAGAAAAAAATGTGGAGAGGATGTTATCAATAGTTTAAAAAGATATTAACCAATATAAATCGCATAAAACTAAATTTTGATTTGAGAGGTAATTTGAGAAAATTAAAAAAATGGCATTTCCCTTTCACATATACTAGGCTAGAAGAATTGCATATATACAAAGTTAGATCAATAAAATATTAATCGAATAATATATTTATAAAGTAAATATTAATAAAGAAAATAAAAATAGTTGAGAAACATCAAGCATGAAAAATTTCAGATAAATACAAGAATGTTGAACTAATGGAGTTCTGACATGTAATATGTTCAAGTTATTCAACCCGAAATCCCAGGAGCTACTCGATTGACAAGCATAGCTTTTATAGCTGCTTTTGTACGTTTAAGAAAAGATTTCAACCATATCCTCGAATTAAACACTCTAAGTCGCACGCTTGAGCCCAACTTGGTGCCCAGGAGTAGGGCTGTGAACGAACACGAACGAGTCCTTGTTCGTGTTCGTTCCTTTAACTTTTAACTTGTTCACGAACACTTACCGAACGAAAATTCTTGTTCATGTTCGTTCATTAAGAAATTTAGCTTGTTCACTAACGGTTTACGAACGCTAACGAACACATATTATTTAAACAATAAAAATAAACATTTTTAATTTCAAGCAATGGAGGTAATCATTTATAAATAAATAAATTAAGATATTATAATATTAAACTAAAAATAACTTCAGTATTATGGTATTAAACTAAAAATTAAAAATAAACAACATATTTAATGAATAAATATAATAAATGAACTTAACCGAACGTTAACGAACATATTATCGAACGTTAACGAACACAAATGAACGAAGACGACATCTCTTTATGTTCGTTCATTTAACTAAACTAACGGAATTTCTTGTTCGTGTTCGTTCATTTATTAAACGAACGAACATAAACGAACTTCCTACTGAACGATTCACGAATTGTTCGCTGAACGTTCGGTTCGTTTACAGCCCTACCCAAGAGGAACCACACAAATAGGTAAACGCTATGAGCCCATGACGGCATGACCTTGCCATATTAAATACGTCTAAGCTTGGATTCAAACCCAAAACTTATTATAAGAAAGTCAAGGTTTTAACAATTAGGCTACCCGCCTTATTTACGTGTTTAACTTATATTTAATAAATTAAAAAATTAAATAATAATTCATTTTAAACTTTTAGTTATAATTATAATGATTATTTATATTTAACTATATTTAATTATCTAAAAAAATATATTTTAATATCAATATTATTTGATGAAACATTGAATAATATATTTGTTATTCATTTAATTTAAGAAAAAAAGACAAGAAAACAAAGTTGGTAAAACATCGTGAAGTTAAATGTGTTATGATAGTGTCTAATATAAATAAAAAAAAATGATATTATTAAAACACATACATTTACAAGCAGGGTGAACAGTGGTAATTGGTGTTTTTTTTTTTTAACCAAGGTCAAACAAAACGGCGGTTCCTTTTTTTTTTTGGTTTTACCAAAGTCAAAAAAAACGGGGTAATTCTTTTTTTTTTACCATATTGTAATCCCAATTTTTTTAACGATATCCGAACAGTGGTAATTTTTTTTTGTAAGGATCCGACGCTACTACAGTTGTAATTCTTTTTTTTAATTTGTTTCGAGTCTTGTATTTCTTATCAATTGCAACGATTAACGCCGCGAAGCGTTGGTATATATATATTTTTTTAATTTGCTTGGAGTCTTGCTTTTATTATCAATTGGGCCGATTAACGCCGCGAAGCGTGGGTATAAATTCTTTTTTTTTTAATTTGGTTTGAGTCTTGCATTTATTATCAATTGGCCCGATTAACGCCGCGAAGCGCGGGTATAATTTTTTTTAAAATCTGGTTCAAGTCTTGCATTTATTATCAATTGGCCCGATTAAAGCCACGAAGCGCGGTTATAAATGTTTTTTAAATATCTTCGGACTTTTTTATTTGGTGTTTATATATTCGTTTTCATGTTTCCAATGCTCATTTTTACAACGGTAAACATTTATGTCAGAACTTTATTATCAATTGACCCGATTACCGCCGCGAAGCACGGGTTTCACCCTAGTTACTATCTAAACAAAAGTAATTTATGAATAGTATATGTCATGAGATATCCACCATTTTATCATTATAAGAGATAGACTCATCACATGAGATGCAGTTTTTCGTCATATGGGATGGATTTTTTCCCTTTTTTTCTCAAATCTGGAAGGTTCTTCGCATGTGTTAATGTTCTTGCTCTCTTCTACTACCAGTTTCCTTATTCTTTTCTTTCTTCTGCTTCCTTCGTTCATTCGATTGGCTTTCTATATCACTGTTTGTGTTTTTTCGTTAGCTCCCATTTTTTGGTATGGCTTCCTACAGGGGCGGCCCGGAGGAGGGGCAAACCCGACCTCCGTCCGGGGCCCATTCTTCTAGAGGGCACAAAAATTTTAAAATTTTTAATATATACATACATACATATATGTATGCATGCATGTATGTATGTATGTATAACAAAATATACGAGTAAATAAACAAAAAAATAAATAAATTTGTAAAAACCCACTTTGAAGCCCATATTACAACCTTTTTTTCCCTTTTACTCCACGGTCTTTCACTCCCGTCTCCCTCGTAAATGAATTTCAAGAAATCAAAAATTAGGGTTTGGACAATAGGGGCTGAGCAATGAGCCAATGAGCACGGAGCACTGAAACACCCATCAACCGAGCGCGCGGGCTTGGACCGAGCAGGCAAGCCGCAGAGGATGACTGAGGCGCCGAGAAGCCGCAGGCGGCAATCGACCGCCTGAGCTGCTGAGCAGACTTCCGAGCATCGAGATCAGCTCTTCGGGTCTTCTAATATTCTTCACTTCAAGTCTCCAACAGGTTAGTACATTTTAAATTCTCAATATCAATCTCATTTCTCAAGTTTCATTTCTAAATTCTAATTCTCATTTCTTATAACCTGACTACATGTGTTGAAATGATTAAATGATTAAGTCATTAGATGTTTAGTTGTTTAATTTGCATCCCCTTATCCTACTTCCTAATTTGTGTGTTTTAGACTTTTAGTTTGTTTAATTGTTTAACTGTTTAAATCCCAATTAAAAATGATTAGCTGATTAATTTTTTAAATCATTTGTGTGTTTTAGAATTTTAGTATGTGTGTTTTATTAGCATCCCAAATTCATAATTTTTGAATTCTTGAAATATATGTATTGAAAACAAAATGTATTTTTGCATTATTGCGTAAAAAGGGGATTTAACGAGTTATGCATCCTAAACAACTTTCTGATTGTCAAAAACGAATAAAGAGGAAAATAAATGAAAAATGAGAAAGTAATAAGCCGGTGCTATGTATAGATGCCTTTTTTTCCCGGCTCGTCCTGAGCACTTTATTTCTCAAGGCCGTCCCTAGCTTCCTATTTGGCATTCTGTTTCGTTTTCTATGGGTCTCATTTGGATTTACGTTTGTTTTTTTCTTGCAGGTTTTGGCTTTGACTTGCATCTTCTTCCTTTGAGAGTTGGACATCTTTGTTTCTAAAGGTTTGTATTACATGCATGTTAATGGATGTTACTGTCAGGCTTCTATTTCTTCTTTCTTTCATGTTTCTCAGCTTTTTTTTCCTTTGACGGCATGACTTTTTAATCATTTATCTGCAAATTAGTTGGTCCTGATCTCTGTGTTTGTTGTTTATTTTTCTAAATTTTTATGCACTCTAGGTGTTTGTTGTAATGTCTGTCAATTTTTGGTCATCCTCTAAGCTTTTGATCATACAAATACCAATGATTTTAACACTTATTGGGCTGTTTTTGCTACCCAGTAGACTTTTTAACAAAGATGCATACTTTTCCCCTTGCATTTAGTAGTACTTACCTACCTAAGAAAATATGAAATTATGAATGCTTTATATTTTTTTCTCATAAAATCTGTCTTGTATTTTTTCAATCATTGATTTTTTTTGTTTGAGCTCAATTTTCATACTAAATATTACGTGGCTCATTTGTTTCATAACAACACGAATATATCTATTTATGATAAACTTAAAAATTCTTTTGACTTTAACCTGTATGTCGTGTCATTTTAAACTACTTTTATTTAATTATTAATATAAAATATAACTTAAATTGAACTTTTCATAAGAGAATAGGCTGAAGACGCCACATGTATAAAATACGGTGGTGTTAAACTTACACCCCAAAAGCATGTCTGCACACCCCTCAAACGCCCCGTAGTGGTCACTACGGGGCGTACTGGTACGATTTGTACGGTGTTGGTCAAACGACAGGGCTACTGATTAGATCTAAACACCTCGTAGTAGTCATTACGGGGCGTATTGGTACGATGTTCTGCAAAAAAATACCGACATGTCAGTTGATGTGACTCAAACGCCACGTAGTGGTCACTACGGGGCGTATAGGGTTACCCTATAGTCCTATATGCCCCGCAGTGACCACTGCGTTGCGTTTAATGTTTAAAACGTGACAAATCTTTTATAACTTACGAATTATTCGTCCATATATACACACATATTGCGTTACAATATGAGACGCTCCTTCGAGTTTCTCTTGTTTCGTTTATTATAATATTTACTTTTTACACACATATTTTTGATTTGAAACATGTCTTGGTGGGACGGAGACTTTTTCTTCGGTCAATATTCCGACGTTTCACATGTTGCTGAAACTTATCAGGTATAAAACTGTATTTTAGTTGTTTTTATTGTTAATCAAACGACAAAATAATCATACTGTTTTTAAGGATGAGACTAGTGTGCATTCGTCTGAGGCCACAAATAGACCAATATTGCCAGATCTTAACAAAGAGGTTGCTAGTCAAACTTCGTACTGGCAATTTGATTTAAACCATAAACCTTGCGTTGACGATGACGATGACGTTAATAGGGAATGTTACGCTCGTGAACAATCACACCCACCTCAAGTTGCGGTTAAAGAGGAAGAAGCTGACATTGTACACCAAAATATGGACTGGAATACCAATGAAGTAATATGTTTTTCTCTAGTTTTTAGTTAGATGAACATTAGTTTAACGACAACATTGTTTTCAGATATTCAATTTTGGGGAGGAGTTGATGGCATAGGTGAAAAGTATAGCCCTTGATAATGGAAACGTCGTAGTTACCGGACGATCTAAGAAAAAGAAGGGGATCGATGAGGTCAACAAAATCTGGCTTGTGTGTGATCGTGATGGTGAACACAACAGTAAGGCCATCTTAAGGCGTACCGGTAGCAAAAAATCAGCTATCCTTTTAAATTAATAGGGATATACGACAGTGATTCTTATGGTTGGAAGCTGCAGGTCAGAAATGACAAACACAACCATGAATCTGCTCAAAATATTGAGGGGCACCCGTTTGTTAGAATATTGTCCGAGCAGGAACAAAACATGGTACATCATCTGATTGAGCAACACATGAAGCCACACAAAATACTATCCAGCATAAAGAAGCATAATCCCGACAACGTCTCCATCCGTAGATACATATACAATGTGCAGCAAAAATTTAAAAATAAACAAAAAGTCGGATCAACCCCAATGCAGGTCTTAAAGAACCTGCTGCATACTAAGAATTACGTATACTATACTCTCGAAAACTCCGAAACAAATGTCGTGAAGGAGATTTTTTTTGTCATAAAAAATCATACACCTGGTGACGTGCGTTCGCACATGTTCTTATGATCGACGCAACTTATAAAACTAACATGTACAAACTTCCTTTTGTACAGATAGTTGGTGTAACCTCAACACACCATACGTTTTGTATTGCACACGCGTTTGTGAGTAAAGAAAAAGAGGAAAACTATCATTGGGTTCTAGAACGGGTAAAGAGATGCTAGATAAGTGTATGAAGTCTCGCGTGATAATAACCGACAGAGACCTTGCTCTGATGAATGCATGTCGTAAGGTCTTTCCGCACGATTCCAGGTATTTATGCAGGTGGCACATAAGCGAAAATATCGCAATACACTGCAAGGCAAGTGTTTCAGAAGGTGATTGGAAAAAGTTTAAGGGTTGTTGGGGGAATTTGTGTGACTCTTCGTCGCCAAAAATTTACGACTATAACTACAACTGTCTGTACGAACAACTAGTCGCATATAACCTTCAAAGTAAGTGTCATTAAATATCATTATCATTATTTTTGTTTAAATTACGTTGTCGTATGTCATAGTTGTTTTTTTTTATTTCAGGGGTTTTGAATTATGTTACACAGACTTGGTTAAACCCCTACAAAGACATGTTTGTTACAGCCTGGACTAACAGAACGCCCAACTTTGGTCAACGTATAACTAATAGAGCCGAGAGTCAACATTCAAACTTAAAAAGATATCTGAGAACAACTAATAACTTACTCTCGACACTGGTAGGTTTTGTTGATTAAATGGTAGAATCACAAGAGGTAAACATGAAACATGGGTTTGAAACAAGTTTAATAAAGACAATGGGTCATCATAAATTACCCATCTTTAATAACCTACGCGGTAAGGTTTCACATAAAGCTCTTAATTTATTATTTGACGAAATAAAAAAGATCAAGGTTATGCGTCAAGGTAATATGTCATGCAGCCACCAGTTGTGGACAACTTGTAGCTTGCCATGTGCTTGTCGGATCTCAAGATACGAAAATACAGGTATCAAAATACTATAACCAATTCCTCTTTGTTTGTTTTTAACATTTTTTGTTGTAAACTGATTATTTTCCTTTCATTTGTATACAGACACGATTATTCCGCTTTCTGATATAGACATCTTCTGGACAAAAACTTGATGCTCGGAACCCGACACTTCTAGAAGACGAAGAAATCGACGTCGAAGGACAAATAGGTCTGGTGATGCAAGAAATAAATTCAAAACATGCGTCAGTAAAAAAGAGTCCGGTTAAAAAAATATACTTTCGCAAGTGTTTTCATTTAAAAGTGAAAAGAAAACGTCATTGGTTCAGAAGGATACACGCGGACGTCCGACATGAAGACTCAACAACAACGGGAGAATGAATCTAGACACAGCGCAGTTGTCGACTCACAAGAGAGTAGTTTTCAACTTCCAAGGCATAGTTCATTTACTCCAGCAATGTCAAACCAACAAAGACCCGCAATACAACGTAGTCGTTCAACGTCTTCCAAGGCATCAGAAGGCCATCGACTACGATTTGCTGACGCAGCTTGGCGTGCAGCAAAGGATGATGGCCATTATTGGCAAGGACACGCCATGGTCTAGGCTGTTTGACATGACGTATGCTCCTCAGTATCGACTTCTCACGGTGGAGTTTCTTTCTACGTTTGTGTTTCGGCCTCAGGCTCCTGATTTCTAGCCAGAGCCCGGTCATCCGCAGCCAGCGGAGATTTCTTTCAGACTGTGCGGAGGTTCCTACGCCTTGAGTTTGAGAGAGTTTGCGTTAGTGACCGGTCTTTACACCGAGGCAGAGACTGACATGCCGATCTACATGACGGCGATTCATACAGTTGACGACGCAGTCGACAGTGCTTGGTGGCCTCAGATCGGCGACGAGCCGTTTGTCCGTAGTGCCCGGGTCACGCGTATTCGTGACCCGCTCATTAGGTATTTGCACCGGTGCATTGCCTCGTCTATTACAGGACGTGACATGAGCCAGGAGTGGTGCCCTTCTCATGATCTATTTTATTTGTATTGTTTGCTGAGTGGGAGACCGTGCCACCTTGCACGGTGTCTGGCGGAGTACTTTAGTACATATTACCACCGGCAGGAGAGAGGGAAGATCTACGGAGGGTGTATGTGAAATGTATTGCTCGTTTTAACGAGCTTATCGATATAGACCCTGCTGATATGGAGGTTGTGTATCCTGTTCGTTTTGATAGCAGGACGGTGCACGGCATGCGTATCGTGCAGAAGTTCCCACGTCTTGGGCTTCGGTTTACGCTCGAGAGGGGGGTCATTTTGTCACACCCCCAAATTCCCACTCGTGGTGTCAGTCCACGTGGGTGTGACGTGGCCAGGATCACAGCTCATGGTCATATAGAACGACTCTATATGAGTTGTACAATCACACAGTTTCAAGACAAACAAGTTTTTAATCAAAGCAGCGGAATAATCATTACATAAACAGCGGAAATAGTTTGATAAAATAAGTAAGTTGCAGCGGAAAGTAAACTGTTTAACAGACACTACAATGTTCAGATTGTTTTAAAACATTTCCAATTCACACAATGCCTAGGACACGAGTCTATATGCAAGCCAGACTCCGTAAGGCTTCCTTGTGCGCATCCTAGCGTGTGCTCCATTAGTTATCTGAGAATACATGCTAAAGAGTGTCAACATAAAGTTGGTGAGTTCACAGGTTTAAGTATTGGAAAACAGTAAATCAGTTATATATACTGGGTATGTAAGTAGTTTTGTTGGATCTACGATCCGTAGAGTGTGTCATGTCATCTTACCGAAACTCGACTGTTCCCATTTGCCTCTGCGGGTCATCGCTGAACCCGACATCAACATCGATATTACACTCGTTATGACCGCAGTCAACGTTGTTGCCGAGTGGGGTTGGTCAAACCCAGTAGTACTACGTAATAACGACTCGTTTGTACACAACTAACGGTAAGGGTAGAGAGGACTTGTTGCGATAATAGTACACTCAAAATAGTTTTGTGACATACCAGTCATATATCTAAAGCAGTTGCATAGCATTCTCACCCCAAAAGATTTGTAAAACATTCAATGAGTAAAAGTGGGGCTGTAAACTCACCTGAGTCTGCTTGAGTGCGTTCTTACGAGAACGGAGTAGCTCGCTGGCTAGTAGTTACCTATATCACATAGGCGTTATAAGTTTGCGATCATATTTGTGTTGGTCTCACAGGACCGTATTCGTGTCTGAACAACTCCTGGTTGTTATGTGGGTCGCGTCGATCGTAGTTGACCGTGTTGGTCGTGTTGACCGTGTTTGACCTAACGACCCGTTGGTGACGGTTTGGATCAGGTGATCGTGTAGTGTGTGGTTTGGTGTCGTGTGAAGTGTACGGACACCAAAATCATTCCTATGAGGAAACTTACTATTTATGGTAAGTTCCTATTTTAGGAAAGTTTCCACATTAGGCAAGTCATGCATTAAATCACATTCCGATTATTCTAGCATGCATATTTATCCTAAATGATCATGTTATCAAATAGCACTTCGTTACACATAGCCGATTTAACATAGTTTGCACGTAAAAGTTGCTATAATTAGAAAGCTGGCACAGATAAGCATATCTCACCAAGTTAACAACTAATATCATATAATATTACAATTTTAGTCATAATTAGCCATCAAATCATAGCTAGCATGTTCCTATTCCCGACTTTGCAAGATAAAGTTACTATATTTAGTAACTTGTGAAAAATACACAAAATACAATCATTCAACAACTCGAATCTATCAATATCATCATATTATCATCCAATAATCATGTTAGACTCATAACATTATCATACATATCATCCATTTGCAAACTTGTGATAAAAAGTTACTATTTATAGTAACATTCATGAAAATCATGTTTTTGACAATTCTAAACATTCCTATGCATCAAATAACTATCATATTAATTCTTAAACATCATTTTAAACATATCTTATAGATTTAAACATACCAATGTGGTCATTTCATCAAGAATGCACATTTTTGTAACATTAAAGTTACCATTTATGGTAACTATCATGTCTTTGACATTTCTTGACCATAAGCAATCATTCTAATCATGCAAATCATCATCAATAACACTTATAACATCATTTCAATATCCAAAATCGTGTAAATCCACTTAGATCATACATGCATGTACCCAAAAGTACTCATTTTGTGATAACATCAACACATAACCATCTAATCTTATCAAAATCATCATAGATCATAGCTAAATCATCAAATCAGTAAGTAACATCATCAAAAACAGATCCACAACATCAACATTTCGTGATTAGGTGTGTGATGGTTATGCATGTGAGTATTTCCCCTTGCATGTGTGATTTCAAGTGCCAAAAACACGAAGTGAGGCTAGAACTACCTCAAGATAGCCCAAGAAGACTGAGATGAAGCTGGAACAGAGAGGAAAGACTTCAAGAAGATCTGGAGTATCCTTCACAGCAGCTCCAACTTGTGTGGTTTGATGAATGGTGTTCCTATACTTTAATCTCCTCAACACAAGCTTCCTTAGAGAGTTCTAATGGCTTCCAGAAGTTAGAATATGGTTTGCAGAGTGAAAAATGGTCGAGATGAAGTGTTTCAGTCGTAAGATGGTGTGAAGGATCGGCAAAAATGATTAAGTCTTGGTTAAATAAAGATTCTGCGAAACTGGGCTCGTCGCGTACCGCGACACCGCCCAAAAATCATCTCCGCGTATCGCGGCGATTAAAATAATCATCTGGTTCCCGAATCACGTCGCGTACCGCGGAAGTGGAAGATGATCGGTCGTCGCGTACCGCGACGCTTTTCGGAGACTTCAAATTCTCCCGCCCAGGCTTCGCGTACCGCGAAAGCCCAATTGGGTGCCCATAGCGTACCGCGATGGGTCCCGGCTGAGCCCAATAAGCCCATCTTCATAGTTTTGAAGCGAATTTCTCGTATTTCTCGAATACGACCATCGTTTCTAGACACTTAAGCGTTGTTCTACTAACTCAGGTTCTCTGGAACCTAATTGTGCAGTGAAAGTGTATTGTGGTTTGATCCGTTCACCAACGTTCGTTATTCAAGACACGTGCGTGTGTTGTGCGATAATTCCCTAGATTATCGGCATGTTCAGTTTGTTGTGCCACGTGTCACACTCAATGCATGCATTTTAGTGCCACGTATGATATAATAATACACATTATTAATAAAGTAATATAAATGCTGACTTGGAATTTGCGAGATGTCACATCATCCCCCAGTTAATAGGAATTTCGTCCCGAAATTCAGTTCGTGTTGTCGGTGTTTGGCTAGTTTGTGAACAAGTGAAGATATTTCCCATCATTTGGTCCTATCGTTTTCATGAGTATTCAGGCCCTCGCCGTGAGTTCCATTGGACTTTCACAATGGGTATCTTACTAAGTTTCAACTTCTTGATTTCCCGGTCCATGATTTCCACCGGTTCCTCAACGAAGTGCAGTTGTTCGTCAATCTGGATTTCCTCTACTGGAATTGCGAGCGTTTCGTTTGATAAACATTTCTTGAGATTTGAAACGTGAAACACGTTGTGTACACTATTCAATTCTTGCGGTAGCTGTAGTTCGTAGGTCACGGGGCCTATTCGTTTTGTGATCTCGAATGGACAAATGTAACGAGGGTTTAGCTTTCCCAGTTTCCCGAATCGAATCACCCCCTTCCCAAGCGAGACTTTAAGAAGTACTCGGTCTCCCATTTGGAATTCCAAAGGTTTGCGTCTCTTGTCGGCATAGCTCTTTTGTCGGTCTCGAGCTGCTGCCATTTTGTTACGTAATTGCGCGATTTTCTTGGTCGTTTTGTACACAAGTTCGAGGCTTGTCAGTTGGCTTTCACAACTTCCGCCCTACAAACGAATGATCGAAACTTACGTCTCTAGAGTGCTTTGAACGTTGCAGCTTGCATACTCGTGTGATGAGTATTGTTGTACGAGGACTTAACTAACGGTAAGCGAGTCTTCCAGCTATTGTCATAGTCATTGACACATGCTCGAAGTGCGTTTTCCAATCTCTGTATAGTTCGTTCGCTCTGCCCATCAGTTTGCGGATGTTAACGGTTCTCATACCCAAATCTTGTGCCCAATGTCTGATGATAGGATTTCCAGAAATGTGACGTAAATCCGTTGTCGCGGTTAGAGATGATCAAGGTTGGCACTTCACGTCGAGTGGCCACTTCCTTCAGGTAAATTCGATCATGTTCTTCTAGTTAGTCGGTCTCCTTGATGGGTAGTGAGTGTGCAGGCTTCGTTAGTCGTTCAACGATTATTCAAATAGTATCGCAACCACTTGCCGTCCTTGGCAGTTTAGTTATTAAGTCCATAGGAATTTACTCCCATTTCCACGTTGGTATCTTGGGTTGTTGAAATAGCCTTGATGGATTCTGGTATTCAATCTTAACCTTTGGGCACGTTAAACACCTACCCACGTAAGTTGTTAATTCTGCCTTCACGCTCGGCCACCGATGGGTCGTCTTTAGGTCATGGTACATTCTGTCAGAGACCGGATGTAAAGAATGTCGGCTCCTTCGGGCTTCATTAATCACTAAGCCCCTCAGTCCTCCGTAGTGTGGAATCCAGTTCCGATCCATAAGATAGTAGGTTACGTCGGCCTTCGCCTACATCTGTTTATCCGTGTCACGCAGGGATAAATGAGTGAGGTCCTCGACCTTCAGAGCTTCCTGTTGTGCGGTTCGGATTATGATTGGGTAGCTTTGAGTGAATCGTAAGTTGTAGTGCACGTACGTTTTTGGGTTGTTTCTTTCCGGCTCATCGCGTCGGCTACTACGTTAGTTTTTCCAGTGTGGTATTTGATAGCACAATCACAATCGCCTATCAACTAGTCCCATCTGAGTTGTCTCATGTTCAGTCCCTTCTGGTCGAAGGTGTGTTGCAGTCTCTTATGATTGATGAATATCGTGCATGTCGTGTCGGATAGGTAGTGTCACTAGATCCTCCGTGCGAACACTACGGCTCCCAATTCCAAGTTATGAGACGTGTAGTTCTTTTCGTGCACTTTCAATTGTCGTGACGCATAAGCTATCACCTTCTCGCGTTGCTTCAATACACAACCGAGTCCTTGTTTTGACGCGTCGCAATAAACTACAAAGTCTTCGCACCCGTCCCGTAGTGATAGAATAGGTGCATTGCACAATTTCTGCTTCAACAAGTCGAAAGCAGCTTCTTGTTTCTCTCCCCATTCGGATTTCTTGTCTTTGTGCATAAGGGAAGTCAATGATTGTGCGATCTTCGAGGATCCCTCAATAGATCGCCTGCAGTACCCGGCCAATCCCAGAAACTGTCGCACCTCAGTCGAAGTCTTTGGTGCTGTCCAGTTCTTAATGGCCTCGACCTTGGCTGGATCTACGTGTATTCCTTTTGCGTTTACTACGTGTCCAAGAAACATGGACTTCGCGAATCCAAATATCGCATTTGGAAACTTTGCGTATTGTTGTTCCCTCTTCAGTAGTTCCAAGACACGCTTTTAAGTGGTCGGCATGTTTCTTCTTGGGTCTTGGAGTACATCAGGGTATCATCTAGGAACATGATTACGAATTTGTCCAGATACGGCTTACACACCCGATTCATGAGATCCATGAATACTGCCGGTGCGTTGGTCAGTCCGAAGGGCATGACCAAACATTCGTAATGTCAATCTCGCGTCCTAAAGGTTGTCTTGGGTTTGTCCTCTTCCTGTATCCCCCTTTGATGGTAATCGGTTCTCAAGGTGATTTTTGGGTAATAGCTTGACTCTTACAACTAGTCTAACAGCGCGCCCATTCGTGGTAATGGTATCGATTCCCGTTTGTCACCATGCTTAATTCCCGGTAGTCGATACACATTTGGAAAGACCTTTCTCTCTCACAAGCAGGACTGGTGCTCCTCATGTTGAAAATCTTGGTCTGGTTAACTCTTTGCCTAACAACTCTTGCAATTGATTAGTCAGTTTCTTGTATCTTAGTTGGGCCAAGTGGTATGGCGCTGTGACGGTTAGTGCGGCTCACGGTGTGAGTTCTACCTGAAACTCCACTTGTCGCTTTGGGGTAGTCCAGGTAGATCTTTGGGATAATTACAAACAACGTCAATATCTTCCATTTTTATTTCCTTCTATGTTTGTTTCGTGATACGAACTAATATCGTTGAGCATCCTTTCTGTAGGTGTTTGCCAGCCTATGACAGGGTGTTTTGCGTTATCCTCCGTCGTTCTCTCTGAATAGGGATCTGATTTCCATTTGACAACGTAACATTGATCTATCTTCTTATTGCACACACTCTCTGCTTGGTCTGTAGTTACTAGTATGTCCCCACCACTGCATCAAAGTTTCCGGGAGATACTGAGATTAGGCCGACCTCAAATCCGTGACCCGTCAATACCAAGACGCTTCCTTTGAAAATGTGTCATGTCTCAATCAGCTTACAGTTGGCTAACTCTACGGTGTACGTATAGTCTAGTGACGTCGGGGTAATGTTAAGCATTTTGCTAAATTCGCTAAGCATCAGGCTACTCTTAGCACCAATATCACATTACATACTAGCATAGGCATTATGTAAAAGGAACGTACCAGTCACAATGATAGGATCATCTTTTGCTTCTTTGGAGCCATTTACAAATGCAGGACCCATTGTCACGCTTTCTTTTTCCTTCAGCTGTGGGCAATCCCTACGCCAATGCCCAGGCTTGCCACACTTATAACACCCTTTAACGACCTTCTGGTTGTCTTTGCAACCAACTGGCTTGCTTCTACACTCCTTGGCCATGTGACCGTTTCTTCCGCATTTCCGACATCGATAGCGTTCACACTGGCCGTTGTGATGATATGGGCATCTTTTGCACTTAGGGTATTTCCCTTGGTAGACATTCTTGCCCTTGGTACTGGATGGTGTAGCAGTAGAGTCGCTAGTTGTTGCTGGCTGGTTATGGAGTTGCATTTGTTGGGAAGAGGGAGTTTGGTTCTGACTAGGCTCCCACTTGCGCTTGCGATCTTGAGGCTTCAGGTGTCCACCCTTCTTGGGTAGCTTACCCTGTGCTACCGCTTGGTCAGTCAAATGGTGAGCCAGGCAAATGGTGGGTTGAAGGAGAGTGGGGTCTATCATGTTAACCAAGCTTTGGATCTGTTCGGGTAATCCACTGACGTACGACTCAATCTTTTTGTATTCCGGGGTCACCATTTCTGGGTGTTGTTTACACCATTCGTGAAATCGAGTGGTGTACTGTTCGATTTCAGATCCTTCCATTGTGTGATTCCAGAACCCCTCCAGTTTCTTGATTTCGTTCTGTGGACAATATTCTTCCTTCAACACTTTTGTCACACCCCGAGCCGGCGGGATAGGATCGGTTGTCCCGTCGGGCGGAAAGTTCCCGGGGCGCGATATCGTGAGTGATAATCATGATGATCAGATTGTTTACATTGCACATGATACAAATGAGAAATGCTAACTATAATAGAATTACAAAGTTAAATTACATCAGTATTGTTTATAATTTAACAATGTAAATCTACCATAAACATCATATATTTCTATCTTGTATTTACACAAGATATACAAAATAATTTGCATAATGATGTCTTCAAAATAATGCAGGTCCAAAAGCTAAGCCTTCTATCTGAAGTCCTAGTACGAAAAGAATAACTTCTTAGTTGACCTGTTCGTCACCTGAGAAGTCATGCAAAAAGATCAAGTCAACACATGGTTGGTGAGTTCATATAGTTCTATGATTTGAAAATGATTTGAAAACCTCTTTCGGTAAAGACCCTAACCTCATTAACTCCACATGTAACATCCACATCGGTATGCTTATATATAGGGCATATGTAAGGGACAAGCCCTAGCCACCATCCCACCACATACTAATATGCATATGACACTGTCGTTAATGATAATTAAGCATTTTTACCCAACACTTCTGATTTGAATTATGATAATGAAACCTGATTTGACTTTGAATCTCTTGAGTTTCTCATAGATAAATGATTTTCCAAACATCAGTGATAATAGTAAAATGTCCAATATTTAATTTAATAATTAAATAATACATTTAAATACAACTAAAACATGATGATTGGGTATAATTTTACTCAATCAGTTAGACTTAGTTGTTGGTGGTTGTCCAAATTGTAACCTCTCACACGTGACCCATACCAGGCATAACTCACAAGGAGTATACCTGGGCGTGACGGGATTTTAATGATTTGCCCTTACAGCTTGACCCAAAGGTCTTCTGTACATGCGGGGACTTTAAGGATATCCTTTGTTTCTTGATCTCCTGATTCTCTTGAGTTTAGACTTTGATATTGATTTCCATGATTGTTCACGTTATTGCCCGTATAGCCTGACTACAAAAGTCTTCTATACCTGAAGGGACTTTATATGTGTGTTACACGTGGTCTTGATTCCATATACAACTGACATCCACCATGACTTGAGTATTAATGAGTTCATTAGATCATAATGATTTCATTATTACAATGAGTCACACACATTTATGATTTCTGATTTCCTGAGTCTCTTGATCTTGATCTTTTGAATTCTCATGATTCACAATGATGTTTGATTCATGATTATGATTCTTTGTTCTCAGATCCCACACTGAGTTATGATTCCTTTGGATGTGATCTCTTGATTTTGTTCATTTGTTTTCACTTTGAATTTAGATTCTTGAATTTGATCTTGATGGACTAAGGGTTGATTTAGAGTTTAAATTTAAGATATTACTCATGAGAGTACTTAAATTTAATTGATAACTTGATTTGTTCATTAATTTCCTAGACAGGAGTCTAGGAGTATCAACAACATATATATATAAAGACATATAATAATTAAAAGCATTTAAATAAACAGTTTAAATAAAACAGTTTACGCATGCTTCTCAGCCCCGCGTTTTAAAACAAAAATATTAGAAAAGGGGCAATGAACTCACCTGTGCTGCTTTGTATAGAATTACCACAAAATGCGCGCTCGTTGTTGTAGCCTATATGTCTTCGGTTCCTGAGTTGTTTTAAAAGGATTCGCATACGATAAGTATATATAATAAACGTTGTATCTAAGGCTTTGGTCTCTGTGTGCAACTAAGTGTCCTAGATTACTAATGTGTTTCTAGGATTTTCTCTAACTAAATTGACCTATTACCCATTAATAACCCGCACCTCACGATTGTTCATCATAAATCTTAAATTAACATATTATTGATTCATTCCATTTTAGGTTGAAAAGTTTAGAAAAAAAAAAAAAAAAACATTATTTATTTTATAGGTTTAAAATTATCTCTTTTATATAAAAACATCATTTATTCAATAAAAGCGTGAAATTTAAAAGTGATGGGCCTAGGTTAAGCCCACCAAGCCAACCTCGGCCCCTTATGATACTTTGATATTTAAACAGTTTCTCATTAGTTTCTTTGATTGTTTCAAGCATACTACTAGGTTTAGAAAGTTCCATAGAGCTATCTAACCCCATTGTATATTGAATAGCGTTTTCTAAGTATTGGATGTTAGTAACGAAACCAACATACCTACTTAGTTAGTTTTCTTGTTTTCTTAAAAACCCTAATCATGGTTCCTTGATTGAATTCATGTATTCTAGATCCATCCTCATTCGATGAGTTGGTTTCCTAATGTGAAGACTTGATTAGGCTTTCTATGTACACACATTATCCATGTCCCATGCACTCACACCCATTCAATTCCTCCCATGCATGCTCACGTGAACTACATGCACACCTATACGCATGGTTTTGCCTAACCAACTCTAGTCATTGTGATTTAAACCATCCTTTGATAGACGACTTAGCTATGGTGTGGCGAACGGGATTTAACCGAATAGCAATGGCCGAATGGAGGCTGTCGAATGAGTATTAGGTCGAATGAGGGCTGCTCCGAATCTGGCCATTCGGCGAATGAAGGTTGATGGACATTCAGCGAATGGGATCTAGTTCAGCTCCTACACATTCGGGAATGAGGGTGGCTTAGTCTGGGAGCCATTCGGCGAATAAGGAGTGATTCGGACAAGGGTGGGAGGTCATTCGACCATCTGTGGAGGCTCATTCGGCCGCGACGGCCCTAGGGTAGCTGCACCCGATTCTCGGTGAATCGACCAAGGAGATGAAAGGAGGTTCGTTCCTACATCATTCTAAGGTGTAATAGAGTGAATCCTAAGGGTCGAGATGGTTTAAAACCGGTTGGTGAGTGATCGACCCAAAAGGGTCTCAAAACCCTAAAAATCGCAACATAACTTCGTGATTTTACCTCAAATCAGTGGATGAAAGCTTAGATCTGTTGTACTTTTGAATTCTAAAAGTTGAAATGGTTGTTTTGACACCAAAATCACAAGAAATGGTAAAGATTCGAGCTCTAGATCTTAGTGAGAAGTGGGTTTTTCTTGTAAACTTTTAGAGAGAGAGAGATGAACGATGGTGGGGTTTGGATCTGGTTGGTGAGGGTTGTTGTGGCATTAAACTCCACAATAAATGTGGGAAAAATACCCGGGTTCATTCGGGTTCGTTCGGTTTCGCGTGGTTTCGCGTAGAAACGCCGTTTTCGCGTCGTTTTCGTACGAAACGACTCGGTTTTAAAATAGAATCAACTAAATTATTTTAGGTTGTAATTCCTAATAAATTAACTAAATATCTTTTAATTATTTAATTTACAAAAATATTTATTTAACGTTTAGATCGAATCGCGCGGTCATCGCGCGTATTTGTTCGAATCAAATACGACGATAACTACACTTTTCAACCTTGTTTTCTAATTATTGAATATCATTCAGAACGTTAAACTTTCAGATTTATTCGTACAGATCGTCACCTATACGAATAATCTGTCGGTTTAGCATTCACTTAACAATATTCGTGTTGTTTTGTCCTGTAAGGCCTCACATACGTTTATACATAATAAAATCCTAACAAATAAATCACATGATGATTCTGTGTTGCCAGATAATTATCTGACTCAAGAATCACTGTTCTGAACTGATTTCTCTAAAATGACTGTGAATTCACTGTTTTGTTAGCATGAAATGATACTGAGGTTTGATATGAACATGAAATACACTGAATTACATGAAAATTGTACCTGATTACTGTTCACGCACTGTTACGATCACTGTTCCGGTGACGATTCCGGCACTGATGTTACAGTCTCCCCTTGTTAAAGAAATTTCGTCCCGAAATTTAAGAATTGTTATCGGGTACGGCTTCCTCTTCAAACAGCTGGGGATACTTTAACTTCATGTGATCTTCACGTTCCCAAGTAAACTCGGGTCCGCGTCTTGAATTCCATCGAACCTTTACTATCGGAATACGGCTTCGCCTCAGTTGCTTGACTTTACGATCCATAATCTCTAAAGGTTCCTCTTTGAAATGTAACTGATCATCAACTTGAATTTCTTCGAGTGGAATGACGAGTGATTCGTCAGCAAGGCATTTCTTTAAGTTTGAGACGTGAAATACATCATGCACCCCACTGAGTTCATCAGGTAATCTCAGTCTATACGCTACAGGACCAATACGCTCGATGATCTCGAACGGTCCTACGTATCGTGGTGCTAGCTTGCCTTTTGTTCCAAAACGTACAACGCCTTTCCATGGAGAAACCTTCAACATAACACGGTCTCCCACTTGGAATTCCAACGGCTTACGCCGTTTGTCAGCGTAGCTCTTTTGTCTACTTCTTGTAGCTTGCAATCTTCTCTGAATCTGAGCTATCTTGTCAGTGGTTTCCTGAATAAGCTCTGGCCCCGTTATGCGATTATCTCCAACTTCAGTCCAACAGATCGGTGATCGACATTTCCGACCATAAAGAGCCTCGAATGGTGCACATCCGATACTGCTGTGGTAACTGTTGTTGTAGGAGAACTCAATCAGTGGCAAATGAGAATCCCAATTCCCACCGAAATCTAAAATACAGGTCCTTAACATATCCTCTAGGGTCTGAATCGTACGTTCGCTTTGGCCGTCCGTTTGTGGATGGTAAGCTGTACTCAGATTTAACTGTGTCCCTAGAGATTTCTGTAGTGATTGCCAGAATCTTGAAGTAAATCTGCTGTCTCTATCAGAAATAATTGATAATGGTACACCGTGACGTACCACTATCTCATTGATGTACAATCTCGCCAGTTTATCCATCGTGAAGGTTTCACGCATCGGCAAGAAATGAGCAGATTTTGTTAATCGATCAATGATCACCCAAATTGTATCGTGACCACTGGAAGTGCGGGGTAGCTTGGTAATGAAATCCATAGCTATTTGTTCCCACTTCCAGAGCGGAATCTCAGGCTGTTCCAGTAAACCAGACGGTCTCTGGTGTTCCGCCTTTACCTTCGCACACGTTAGACATTTACCGACGTATTCGGCTATGTCTTTCTTCATTCCCGGCCACCAATAAAATCCACGCAAGTCTTGATACATTTTATCGGCGCCTGGATGAACAGAGTATTTTGTCTTATGTGCCTCATCGAAGATAAGTCTTCTCAATTCATCTACCGCCGGAATCCATATACGATCCTGGTAGTAGATCATTCCATCCGACTTGGTCTCCAAATGTTTCTCTGTTCCGCAGTCAAGTTCTTTCTTTAAGTTCCCTCTGTCAATTGTCTCCTGCTGTGCATGAATGATCTTGTCTTGTAAACTGGTCTGCACAGTCATACCCATAGCCCTAACGCGTAAGGGTTTGACCCGTTCCTTCCGACTCAAGGCATCAGCTACAACATTTGCCTTTCCCGGATGGTACTTAATCACACAATCATAATCATTCAAAAGTTCGACCCAACGGCGTTGTCGCATGTTGAGTTCCTTCTGATCAAAGATGTGCTGCAGACTCTTATGATCTGTAAATATGGTGCACTTAGTGCCATATAAATAATGTCTCCAGATCTTCAGTGCAAAAATCACTGCTCCCAGTTCAAGATCATGAGTAGTGTAATTCTTCTCATGAACTTTTAACTGTCTCGATGCATAAGCGATAACTTTGTCTCGTTGCATCAGTACGCAACCAAGTCCCTGATGGGAGGCATCGCAGTATACAACAAAGTCATCACATCCTTCCGGAAGAGATAGAATTGGAGCATTACATAACTTCTGTTTCAAGGTCTGAAAAGCATCCTCTTGTTTATGTTCCCAGACAAACGGTTCACTCTTCTGAGTTAACTTAGTGAGAGGCAGAGCTATCTTAGAAAAGTTCGAGATGAACCTCCTGTAATAACCTGCCAATCCCAGAAAAGACCGTATCTCCGTTGGTGTCTTCGGAGTGTCCCAGTTCTTTATTGCTTCAATCTTGGCAGGGTCTACATGAATTCCCTCACTGTTGACTACATGACCAAGAAACTGAACTTCCCTTAACCAAAATTCACACTTAGAGAACTTGGCATAAAGTTTCTGTTCCATCAACAGTTCCAAGATTTTCCTGAGATGTTGTTCATGTTCTGCTTTGCTCTTGGAATAAATCAGTATGTCATCGATGAAGACGATAACGAACTGATCTAAATACGGCTTGCACACTCGGTTCATGAGATCCATGAAAACCGCTGGTGCATTTGTCAGTCCGAAAGGCATCACTAAAAATTCGTAATGCCCGTATCTGGTTCGGAAAGCCGTCTTCGGTATATCTTCGTCTTGAACTCTGAGCTGATGATAACCAGACCGCAAATCAATCTTCGAGAAGTACTGAGCTCCTTGCAGTTGGTCAAACAAATCATCGATCCTCGGCAATGGATACCGATTCTTGATGGTTAGTTTGTTCAGCTCTCTGTAATCTATGCACATTCTGAACGATCCGTCTTTCTTCTTCACAAACAAGACCGGAGCTCCCCAAGGTGAGTAGCTCGGTCTAATGAATCCTTTATCCAATAATTCCTGCAACTGGTTCGACAATTCCTGCATCTCCGAAGGTGCTAACCGATAAGGAGATTTAGCAACAGGAGTTGCTCCAGGAACTAAATCGATTCGGAACTCTACCGGTCGCACAGGTGGCAAACCTGGTAGGTCTTCAGGAAATACTTCTGGATACTCTTTCACTACTGGTACGTCTTGTATCTTCTTCTTGTCTTTCTCTTTTTCCACTACATGAGCCAAGAAAGCTACACACTTCTTCTGTAAACACTTACGCGCCTTTATGCAAGAAATGATTTTGACACTTCGTTTTGCTTGATCCCCTCTGACTTCCAATACACGATCATCTGGTAATGGAACTCGAAGCAGCTTTTCAGAACAGACAACTTCCACTCGGTTAGAGGAAAGCCAATCCATCCCAACAATGATGTCAAAACTACCCAACTCCATCGGTATTAAGTCGATGGCAAATGTATGACCATTAAGTGTCAATGGGCAATTCCTGTGAACTGTACTAACTGTGATCTGTTTTCCGTTAGCTACTTCTATAATGTAAGGGGAATCTAATTGTTCTTCTATGGAATCTAGTTGGCATGCAAAATCGGCAGAGATAAAACTCTGATCCGCACCAGTGTCAAATAGAACAGATGCATAAAAGTCATGTAAGAGAAACGTACCAGTGACCACATTCGGGTCCTGGCGTGCAGCTGGTGCTCCAATAACAAAAGCTCTTCCACGAGGAGCTTGAACTGCTTGTTGTGCCTTCTTCGGGCAGTTCTTTGCAAAGTGGCCTTGTTCGCCACAGTTGAAGCATCCACCATTGTTCTGATTGGCTGGTGGAGGGAGAGCTAGTGCAGCATTGTTGACTGCTGGATTTGGTGTCAGTCTGCACTGCTGAACCTAGTGCCCTTTTCTTCCACATCCCGTGCATTGTCTGCAGGGAGTGTTAGCATTGTGATGATACTGGCACTTAGTACACAAAGGATGCGGGCCAGTATACTGTTTCTTAGGCACATTTTGTTGTGCCGCTGCTACTTGATTCAGAGGAGTGGCCACAGTGTAATTCTTTATGAACTTCTGCTTCTTCTTTGGGTGTTGCTGATGTTGTGGCTTCTTTGAAGTCTCTTCCTTTCTCTTGCCGGTGTCTGTCTCTTTCTTCAGAACTCCAGAGGCAACCATCAAATCAGTAAGTTTTCCAGACAGTCTCACTGCAGATTCAACAGTGGTAGGGTTGGCTGAAACAACCATTCCCTGAATGCAGGCGGGAAGTCCACCTACATAACGATCTATCCTCTTCTCCAAAGTAGGTACCATGTCGGGCACCAAAGCAACTAACTCGTGGTAACGAGTAGTATACCCCATGTGATCAGCCCCTTTCATCACATGGTTGGACAGTTCAACCTCTAACTTTTGCAGTTCATTCTTGGGGCAGAACTCTGTTCGCAGCAGTGTCTTGAAATCCTCCCATGGCATGGCCATAGCTTCTTCTCTTCCTCGGGCGTTGATCTGACCATTCCACCAGGTCAGAGCCCGCTTGTTGAATGTTCCAGCAGAGTAGCGTACTTTATGATGCTCTGGACAGCTGCAGAGGTCCAGAGTAGCCTCAATCTTTTCAATCCATTGGATTAATCCAACGGCTCCTTCAGATCCGCTAAAGCTAGGCGGCTTACATCCTACGAATGACTTGTAGGAGTAGTGTGAGGTACCACCAGTATTCCCACTGGCTTCTCCAGATGAGTTGCCAGTGTTGTTCATCTCATTACGGAGAAGGTTGAACATCTCCGGCATCGCCGCCTTCATCTGATTGGTCATCTGGCTGCTCAGTAGTGTCACCAAAGCGATAGTAGTAGGATCCAGTATAGGTGTTGTTCCTGAACCTGATGCCTCGGTGATCAGTGGAGGAGGAGGTGGAGGCGGTGGAGGAGGTGGCGGTGGTGAATCGGCTGGAGATGGTGTCGAAGAATGTGGAGCCAAGCCTAGAGGTGGTAACGAGGGAGTCTGTCTTCGCGGCGGCATTCTGATCATAACCAAAATAATATTGGTTAGTGCAATGATCGAATGCAGAAGACATAATGCAACAAAGTCTTAAATCTTAGATTCTCTACATGCAGGGTCCCTAGGTTATAGTCTAGGCCAAACCGTTTAATTAAATGACCTATATTTCTCTATAACCATGGCTCTGATACCAATCTGTCACACCCCGAGCCGGCGGGATAGGATCGGTTGTCCCGTCGGGCGGAAAGTTCCCGGGGCGCGATATCGTGAGTGATAATCATGATGATCAGATTGTTTACATTGCACATGATACAAATGAGAAATGCTAACTATAATAGAATTACAAAGTTAAATTACATCAGTATTGTTTATAATTTAACAATGTAAATCTACCATAAACATCATATATTTCTATCTTGTATTTACACAAGATATAAAAATAATTTGCATAATGATGTCTTCAAAATAATGCAGGTCCAAAAGCTAAGCCTTCTATCTGAAGTCCTAGTACGAAAAGAATAACTTCTTAGTTGACCTGTTCGTCACCTGAGAAGTCATGCAAAAAGATCAAGTCAACACATGGTTGGTGAGTTCATATAGTTCTATGATTTGAAATTGATTTGAAAACCTCTTTCGGTAAAGACCCTAACCTCATTAACTCCACATGTAACATCCACATCGGTATGCTTATATATAGGGCATATGTAAGGGACAAGCCCTAGCCACCATCCCACCACATACTAATATGCATATGACACTGTCGTTAATGATAATTAAGCATTTTTACCCAACACTTCTGATTTGAATTATGATAATGAAACCTGATTTGACTTTGAATCTCTTGAGTTTCTCATAGATAAATGATTTTCCAAACATCAGTGATAATAGTAAAATGTCCAATATTTAATTTAATAATTAAATAATACATTTAAATACAACTAAAACATGATGATTGGGTATAATTTTACTCAATCAGTTAGACTTAGTTGTTGGTGGTTGTCCAAATTGTAACCTCTCACACGTGACCCATACCAGGCATAACTCACAAGGAGTATACCTGGGCGTGACGGGATTTTAATGATTTGCCCTTACAGCTTGACCCAAAGGTCTTCTGTACATGCGGGGACTTTAAGGATATCCTTTGTTTCTTGATCTCCTGATTCTCTTGAGTTTAGACTTTGATATTGATTTCCATGATTGTTCACGTTATTGCCCGTATAGCCTGACTACAAAAGTCTTCTATACCTGAAGGGACTTTATATGTGTGTTACACGTGGTCTTGATTCCATATACAACTGACATCCACCATGACTTGAGTATTAATGAGTTCATTAGATCATAATGATTTCATTATTACAATGAGTCACACACATTTATGATTTCTGATTTCCTGAGTCTCTTGATCTTGATCTTTTGAATTCTCATGATTCACAATGATGTTTGATTCATGATTATGATTCTTTGTTCTCAGATCCCACACTGAGTTATGATTCCTTTGGATGTGATCTCTTGATTTTGTTCATTTGTTTTCACTTTGAATTTAGATTCTTGAATTTGATCTTGATGGACTAAGGGTTGATTTAGAGTTTAAATTTAAGATATTACTCATGAGAGTACTTAAATTTAATTGATAACTTGATTTGTTCATTAATTTCCTAGACAGGAGTCTAGGAGTATCAACAACATATATATATAAAGACATATAATAATTAAAAGCATTTAAATAAACAGTTTAAATAAAACAGTTTACGCATGCTTCTCAGCCCCGCGTTTTAAAACAAAAATATTAGAAAAGGGGCAATGAACTCACCTGTGCTGCTTTGTATAGAATTACCACAAAATGCGCGCTCGTTGTTGTAGCCTATATGTCTTCGGTTCCTGAGTTGTTTTAAAAGGATTCGCATACGATAAGTATATATAATAAACGTTGTATCTAAGGCTTTGGTCTCTGTGTGCAACTAAGTGTCCTAGATTACTAATGTGTTTCTAGGATTTTCTCTAACTAAATTGACCTATTACCCATTAATAACCCGCACCTCACGATTGTTCATCATAAATCTTAAATTAACATATTATTGATTCATTCCATTTTAGGTTGAAAAGTTTAGAAAAAAAAAAAAAAAACATTTTATTTTATAGGTTTAAAATTATCTCTTTTATATAAAAACATCATTTATTCAATAAAAGCGTGAAATTTAAAAGTGATGGGCCTAGGTTAAGCCCACCAAGCCAACCTCGGCCCCTTATGATACTTTGATATTTAAACAGTTTCTCATTAGTTTCTTTGATTGTTTCAAGCATACTACTAGGTTTAGAAAGTTCCATAGAGCTATCTAACCCCATTGTATATTGAATAGCGTTTTCTAAGTATTGGATGTTAGTAACGAAACCAACATACCTACTTAGTTAGTTTTCTTGTTTTCTTAAAAACCCTAATCATGGTTCCTTGATTGAATTCATGTATTCTAGATCCATCCTCATTCGATGAGTTGGTTTCCTAATGTGAAGACTTGATTAGGCTTTCTATGTACACACATTATCCATGTCCCATGCACTCACACCCATTCAATTCCTCCCATGCATGCTCACGTGAACTACATGCACACCTATACGCATGGTTTTGCCTAACCAACTCTAGTCATTGTGATTTAAACCATCCTTTGATAGACGACTTAGCTATGGTGTGGCGAACGGGATTTAACCGAATAGCAATGGCCGAATGGAGGCTGTCGAATGAGTATTAGGTCGAATGAGGGCTGCTCCGAATCTGGCCATTCGGCGAATGAAGGTTGATGGACATTCAGCGAATGGGATCTAGTTCAGCTCCTACACATTCGGGAATGAGGGTGGCTTAGTCTGGGAGCCATTCGGCGAATAAGGAGTGATTCGGACAAGGGTGGGAGGTCATTCGACCATCTGTGGAGGCTCATTCGGCCGCGACGGCCCTAGGGTAGCTGCACCCGATTCTCGGTGAATCGACCAAGGAGATGAAAGGAGGTTCGTTCCTACATCATTCTAAGGTGTAATAGAGTGAATCCTAAGGGTCGAGATGGTTTAAAACCGGTTGGTGAGTGATCGACCCAAAAGGGTCTCAAAACCCTAAAAATCGCAACATAACTTCGTGATTTTACCTCAAATCAGTGGATGAAAGCTTAGATCTGTTGTACTTTTGAATTCTAAAAGTTGAAATGGTTGTTTTGACACCAAAATCACAAGAAATGGTAAAGATTCGAGCTCTAGATCTTAGTGAGAAGTGGGTTTTTCTTGTAAACTTTTAGAGAGAGAGAGATGAACGATGGTGGGGGTTTGGATCTGGTTGGTGAGGGTTGTTGTGGCATTAAACTCCACAATAAATGTGGGAAAAATACCCGGGTTCATTCGGGTTCGTTCGGTTTCGCGTGGTTTCGCGTAGAAACGCCGTTTTCGCGTCGTTTTCGTACGAAACGACTCGGTTTTAAAATAGAATCAACTAAATTATTTTAGGTTGTAATTCCTAATAAATTAACTAAATATCTTTTAATTATTTAATTTACAAAAATATTTATTTAACGTTTAGATCGAATCGCGCGGTCATCGCGCGTATTTGTTCGAATCAAATACGACGATAACTACACTTTTCAACCTTGTTTTCTAATTATTGAATATCATTCAGAACGTTAAACTTTCAGATTTATTCGTACAGATCGTCACCTATACGAATAATCTGTCGGTTTAGCATTCACTTAACAATATTCGTGTTGTTTTGTCCTGTAAGGCCTCACATACGTTTATACATAATAAAATCCTAACAAATAAATCACATGATGATTCTGTGTTGCCAGATAATTATCTGACTCAAGAATCACTGTTCTGAACTGATTTCTCTAAAATGACTGTGAATTCACTGTTTTGTTAGCATGAAATGATACTGAGGTTTGATATGAACATGAAATACACTGAATTACATGAAAATTGTACCTGATTACTGTTCACGCACTGTTACGATCACTGTTCCGGTGACGATTCCGGCACTGATGTTACAATTTTGACGAAATTTTCCCAGGGAATGGAGTTAGCAGTCTCCAGACTCAGTGTCTGGACATGCGAATTCCACCAAGTGAGGGCTTGTCCTTCTAGAGTCCCGGTAGCAAATTTCACTTTGTCTTCTTCAGAACACTTGCACATGTGGAAGATTGATTCGGCCCTCTTAATCCATTGGAGCAGCCCTACTGCTCCTTCTGATCCCGTGTATGGTTGAGGATGGTAGCTGAGGAAAGTTTTGAAGGTGCATCCTCTTGAGCTGTTGTTGTGAGTCTCACTTCCTGTCTCACTGTTTAAGTATGCAGCCTCGTAATTCGTAATGGCTTTGTTAATCAGCTGTTCTACCATGGTTTCGACAGTCGTAGAATCGATTGACAGGTTGTCAGTGCACACATACGTTCCTTGACCATCCATTTGGTAGTATCTATATACAATAGATATTGTATTACTCACTGTTAGAGTTATTGCGTGTAAGCATGTGTAGGGAGGAAATATATCATAAGCTTAAGATATCATTTCAAAAGTAGGATCATAGGTTTGACGAGATTACTACTACCAAAATGATTTGTATGAGCACAACTCGCTCATATCGGTTCTAACAATAGTACAATACTATATATTCATAAGAAATAACTACTCGGTGGAAACAGCGGAGCTCGAATCTCCACTTTCAGAGGTGTACTATACAGTTTCCCAGCTGGTTGTAGCTTATCAATTGAACTTGCCAGAATTCGTATGTACCTATAAATTCACGATTACGTTGGCCACCATAATCGTCAATTTATCTTACACAGTCATTCTAGTTCATTCAATCTCGAGCTACTTAACAATCTCGGGTTCGAAGTTTTGCTTCCTGAGTGTCGATACCAAGGTTACAATCCATAAACATGCGTCTTTTGACTGGGTTTACACTCAAGAAAGAGGTTGGAAAAGGCGTTCGATTTGAGTTGGATTGTGCTATAGGGGTCTTCTTCATAGCATAGAAGAGTTTCCCTTCGGTCTTGAGTTCGCCTTTTCTCTAATCCCCTTGCACAGGTCGCATGTGTAGTTGAGTGTTAACGCCCACTAAGGGTGCCAGATGCATGTTCGTAAGAGTTAGATCAAGTCACAAAGCATATTGTTTAAGTAAAGCACATAATGTGTTGTGTGAAACTAGTGTAGTGTCTAATGTAGAGCAGTGGCTATAGTCTAAGTTCACTACATGCAAACCTAGTTCCCTATAACCAAGTCTCTGATACCAGTCTGTCACACCCCCAAATTCCCACTCGTGGTGTCAGTCCACGTGGGTGTGACGTGGCCAGGATCACAGCTCATGGTCATATAGAACGACTCTATATGAGTTGTACAATCACACAGTTTCAAGACAAACAAGTTTTTAATCAAAGCAGCGGAATAATCATTACATAAACAGCGGAAATAGTTTGATAAAATAAGTAAGTTGCAGCGGAAAGTAAACTGTTTAACAGACACTACAATGTTCAGATTGTTTTAAAACATTTCCAATTCACACAATGCCTAGGACACGAGTCTATATGCAAGCCAGACTCCGTAAGGCTTCCTTGTGCGCATCCTAGCGTGTGCTCCATTAGTTATCTGAGAATACATGCTAAAGAGTGTCAACATAAAGTTGGTGAGTTCACAGGTTTAAGTATTGGAAAACAGTAAATCAGTTATATATACTGGGTATGTAAGTAGTTTTGTTGGATCTACGATCCGTAGAGTGTGTCATGTCATCTTACCGAAACTCGACTGTTCCCATTTGCCTCTGCGGGTCATCGCTGAACCCGACATCAACATCGATATTACACTCGTTATGACCGCAGTCAACGTTGTTGCCGAGTGGGGTTGGTCAAACCCAGTAGTACTACGTAATAACGACTCGTTTGTACACAACTAACGGTAAGGGTAGAGAGGACTTGTTGCGATAATAGTACACTCAAAATAGTTTTGTGACATACCAGTCATATATCTAAAGCAGTTGCATAGCATTCTCACCCCAAAAGATTTGTAAAACATTCAATGAGTAAAAGTGGGGCTGTAAACTCACCTGAGTCTGCTTGAGTGCGTTCTTACGAGAACGGAGTAGCTCGCTGGCTAGTAGTTACCTATATCACATAGGCGTTATAAGTTTGCGATCATATTTGTGTTGGTCTCACAGGACCGTATTCGTGTCTGAACAACTCCTGGTTGTTATGTGGGTCGCGTCGATCGTAGTTGACCGTGTTGGTCGTGTTGACCGTGTTTGACCTAACGACCCGTTGGTGACGGTTTGGATCAGGTGATCGTGTAGTGTGTGGTTTGGTGTCGTGTGAAGTGTACGGACACCAAAATCATTCCTATTAGGAAACTTACTATTTATGGTAAGTTCCTATTTTAGGAAAGTTTCCACATTAGGCAAGTCATGCATTAAATCACATTCCGATTATTCTAGCATGCATATTTATCCTAAATGATCATGTTATCAAATAGCACTTCGTTACACATAGCCGATTTAACATAGTTTGCACGTAAAAGTTGCTATAATTAGAAAGCTGGCACAGATAAGCATATCTCACCAAGTTAACAACTAATATCATATAATATTACAATTTTAGTCATAATTAGCCATCAAATCATAGCTAGCATGTTCCTATTCCCGACTTTGCAAGATAAAGTTACTATATTTAGTAACTTGTGAAAAATACACAAAATACAATCATTCAACAACTCGAATCTATCAATATCATCATATTATCATCCAATAATCATGTTAGACTCATAACATTATCATACATATCATCCATTTGCAAACTTGTGATAAAAAGTTACTATTTATAGTAACATTCATGAAAATCATGTTTTTGACAATTCTAAACATTCCTATGCATCAAATAACTATCATATTAATTCTTAAACATCATTTTAAACATATCTTATAGATTTAAACATACCAATGTGGTCATTTCATCAAGAATGCACATTTTTGTAACATTAAAGTTACCATTTATGGTAACTATCATGTCTTTGACATTTCTTGACCATAAGCAATCATTCTAATCATGCAAATCATCATCAATAACACTTATAACATCATTTCAATATCCAAAATCGTGTAAATCCACTTAGATCATACATGCATGTACCCAAAAGTACTCATTTTGTGATAACATCAACACATAACCATCTAATCTTATCAAAATCATCATAGATCATAGCTAAATCATCAAATCAGTAAGTAACATCATCAAAAACAGATCCACAACATCAACATTTCGTGATTAGGTGTGTGATGGTTATGCATGTGAGTATTTCCCCTTGCATGTGTGATTTCAAGTGCCAAAAACACGAAGTGAGGCTAGAACTACCTCAAGATAGCCCAAGAAGACTGAGATGAAGCTGGAACAGAGAGGAAAGACTTCAAGAAGATCTGGAGTATCCTTCACAGCAGCTCCAACTTGTGTGGTTTGATGAATGGTGTTCCTATACTTTAATCTCCTCAACACAAGCTTCCTTAGAGAGTTCTAATGGCTTCCAGAAGTTAGAATATGGTTTGCAGAGTGAAAAATGGTCGAGATGAAGTGTTTCAGTCGTAAGATGGTGTGAAGGATCGGAAAAAATGATTAAGTCTTGGTTAAATAAAGATTCTGCGAAACTGGGCTCGTCGCGTACCGCGACACCGCCCAAAAATCATCTCCGCGTATCGCGGCGATTAAAATAATCATCTGGTTCCCGAATCACGTCGCGTACCGCGGAAGTGGAAGATGATCGGTCGTCGCGTACCGCGACGCTTTTCGGAGACTTCAAATTCTCCCGCCCAGGCTTCGCGTACCGCGAAAGCCCAATTGGGTGCCCATAGCGTACCGCGATGGGTCCCGGCTGAGCCCAATAAGCCCATCTTCATAGTTTTGAAGCGAATTTCTCGTATTTCTCGAATACGACCATCGTTTCTAGACACTTAAGCGTTGTTCTACTAACTCAGGTTCTCTGGAACCTAATTGTGCAGTGAAAGTGTATTGTGGTTTGATCCGTTCACCAACGTTCGTTATTCAAGACACGTGCGTGTGTTGTGCGATAATTCCCTAGATTATCGGCATGTTCAGTTTGTTGTGCCACGTGTCACACTCAATGCATGCATTTTAGTGCCACGTATGATATAATAATACACATTATTAATAAAGTAATATAAATGCTGACTTGGAATTTGCGAGATGTCACATCATCCCCCAGTTAATAGGAATTTCGTCCCGAAATTCAGTTCGTGTTGTCGGTGTTTGGCTAGTTTGTGAACAAGTGAAGATATTTCCCATCATTTGGTCCTATCGTTTTCATGAGTATTCAGGCCCTCGCCGTGAGTTCCATTGGACTTTCACAATGGGTATCTTACTAAGTTTCAACTTCTTGATTTCCCGGTCCATGATTTCCACCGGTTCCTCAACGAAGTGCAGTTGTTCGTCAATCTGGATTTCCTCTACTGGAATTGCGAGCGTTTCGTTTGATAAACATTTCTTGAGATTTGAAACGTGAAACACGTTGTGTACACTATTCAATTCTTGCGGTAGCTGTAGTTCGTAGGTCACGGGGCCTATTCGTTTTGTGATCTCGAATGGACAAATGTAACGAGGGTTTAGCTTTCCCAGTTTCCCGAATCGAATCACCCCCTTCCCAAGCGAGACTTTAAGAAGTACTCGGTCTCCCATTTGGAATTCCAAAGGTTTGCGTCTCTTGTCGGCATAGCTCTTTTGTCGGTCTCGAGCTGCTGCCATTTTGTTACGTAATTGCGCGATTTTCTGGTCGTTTTGTACACAAGTTCGAGGCTTGTCAGTTGGCTTTCACAACTTCCGCCCTACAAACGAATGATCGAAACTTACGTCTCTAGAGTGCTTTGAACGTTGCAGCTTGCATACTCGTGTGATGAGTATTGTTGTACGAGGACTTAACTAACGGTAAGCGAGTCTTCCAGCTATTGTCATAGTCATTGACACATGCTCGAAGTGCGTTTTCCAATCTCTGTATAGTTCGTTCGCTCTGCCCATCAGTTTGCGGATGTTAACGGTTCTCATACCCAAATCTTGTGCCCAATGTCTGATGATAGGATTTCCAGAAATGTGACGTAAATCCGTTGTCGCGGTTAGAGATGATCAAGGTTGGCACTTCACGTCGAGTGGCCACTTCCTTCAGGTAAATTCGATCATGTTCTTCTAGTTAGTCGGTCTCCTTGATGGGTAGTGAGTGTGCAGGCTTCGTTAGTCGTTCAACGATTATTCAATAGTATCGCAACCACTTGCCGTCCTTGGCAGTTTAGTTATTAAGTCCATAGGAATTTACTCCCATTTCCACGTTGGTATCTTGGGTTGTTGAAATAGCCTTGATGGATTCTGGTATTCAATCTTAACCTTTGGGCACGTTAAACACCTACCCACGTAAGTTGTTAATTCTGCCTTCACGCTCGGCCACCGATGGGTCGTCTTTAGGTCATGGTACATTCTGTCAGAGACCGGATGTAAAGAATGTCGGCTCCTTCGGGCTTCATTAATCACTAAGCCCCTCAGTCCTCCGTAGTGTGGAATCCAGTTCCGATCCATAAGATAGTAGGTTACGTCGGCCTTCGCCTACATCTGTTTATCCGTGTCACGCAGGGATAAATGAGTGAGGTCCTCGACCTTCAGAGCTTCCTGTTGTGCGGTTCGGATTATGATTGGGTAGCTTTGAGTGAATCGTAAGTTGTAGTGCACGTACGTTTTTGGGTTGTTTCTTTCCGGCTCATCGCGTCGGCTACTACGTTAGTTTTTCCAGTGTGGTATTTGATAGCACAATCACAATCGCCTATCAACTAGTCCCATCTGAGTTGTCTCATGTTCAGTCCCTTCTGGTCGAAGGTGTGTTGCAGTCTCTTATGATTGATGAATATCGTGCATGTCGTGTCGGATAGGTAGTGTCACTAGATCCTCCGTGCGAACACTACGGCTCCCAATTCAAGTTATGAGACGTGTAGTTCTTTTCGTGCACTTTCAATTGTCGTGACGCATAAGCTATCACCTTCTCGCGTTGCTTCAGTACGCAACCGAGTCCTTGTTTTGACGCGTCGCAATAAACTACAAAGTCTTCGCATCCTTCCCGTAGTGATAGAATAGGTGCATTGCACAATTTCTGCTTCAACAAGTCGAAAGCAGCTTCTTGTTTCTCTCCCCAAACGGTTCACTCTTCTGAGTAACTTAGTGAAGGCAGTGCTATCTTAGAAAAGTTCGAATGAATCTCCTGTAATAACCTGCCAATCCCAAAAGACCGTATCTCCGTTGGTGTCTTCGGAGTGTCCAGTTCTTTATGCTTCAATCTTGGCAGGGTCTACATGTATTCCCTCACTGTTGACTACATGACCAAGAAACTGAACTTCCCTTAACCAAAATTCACACTTAGAGAACTTGGCATAAAGTTTCTGTTCCCATCAACAGTTCCAAGATTTTCCTGAGATGTTGTTCATGTTCTGCTTTGCTCTTGGAATAAATCAGTATGTCATCGATGAAGACGATAACGAACTGATCTAAATACGGCTTGCACACTCGTTCATGAGATCCATGAAAACGCTGGTGCATTTGTCAGTCCGAAAGGCATCACTAAAAATTCGTAATGCCCGTATCTGGTTCGGAAAGCCGTCTTCGGTATATCTTCGTCTTGAACTCTGAGCTGATGATAACCAGACCGCAAATCAATCTTCGAGAAGTACTGAGCTCCTTGCAGTTGGTCAAACAAATCATCGATCCTCGGCAATGGATACCGATTCTTGATGGTTAGTTTGTTCAGCTCTCTGTAATCTATGCACATTCTGAACGATCCGTCTTTCTTCTTCACAAACAAGGACCGGAGCTCCCCAAGTGAGTAGCTCGGTCTAATGAATCCTTTATCCAATAATTCCTGCAACTGGTCGACAATTCTGCATCTCCGAAGGTGCTAACCGATAAGGAGATTAGCAACAGGAGTTGCTCCAGGAACTAAATCGATTCGGAACTCTACCGGTCGCACAGGTGGCAAACCTGGTAGGTCTTCAGGAAATACTTCTGGATACTCTTTCACTACTGGTACGTCTTGTATCTTCTTCTTGTCTTTCTCTTTTTCCACTACATGAGCCAAGAAAGCTACACACTTCTTCTGTAAACACTTACGCGCCTTTATGCAAGAAATGATTTTGACACTTCGTTTTGCTTGATCCCCTCTGACTTCCAATACACGATCATCTGGTAATGGAACTCGAAGCAGCTTTTCAGAACAGACAACTTCCACTCGGTTAGAGGAAAGCCAATCCATCCCAACATGATGTCAAAACTACCCAACTCCATCGGTATTAAGTCGATGGCAAATGTATGACCATTAAGTGTCAATGGGCAATTCCTGTGAACTGTACTAACTGTGATCTGTTTTCCGTTAGCTACTTCTATAATGTAAGGGGATCTAATTGTTCTTCTATGGAATCTAGTTGGCATGCAAAATCGGCAGAGATAAAACTCTGATCCGCACCAGTGTCAAATAGAACAGATGCATAAAAGTCATGTAAGAGAAACGTACCAGTGACCACATTCGGGTCCTGGCGTGCAGCTGGTGCTCCAATAACAAAAGCTCTTCCACGAGGAGCTTGAACTGCTTGTTGTGCCTTCTTCGGGCAGTTCTTTGCAAAGTGGCCTTGTTCGCCACAGTTGAAGCATCCACCATTGTTCTGATTGGCTGGTGGAGGGGAGAGCTGCAGCATTGTTGACTGCTGGATTTGGTGTCAGTCTGCACTGCTGAACCTAGTGCCCTTTTCTTCCACATCCCGTGCATTGTCTGCAGGGAGTGTTAGCATTGTGATGATACTGGCACTTAGTACACAAAGGATGCGGGCCAGTATATGTTTCTTAGGCACATTTTGTTGTGCCGCTGCTACTTGATTCAGAGGAGTGGCCACAGTGTAATTCTTTATGAACTTCTGCTTCTTCTTTGGGTGTTGCTGATGTTGTGGCTTCTTTGAAGTCTCTTCCTTTCTCTTGCCGGTGTCTGTCTCTTTCTTCAGAACTCCAGAGGCAACCATCAAATCAGTAAGTTTTCCAGACAGTCTCACTGCAGATTCAACAGTGGTAGGGTTGGCTGAAACAACCATTCCCTGAATGCAGGCGGGAAGTCCACCTACAACGATCTATCCTCTTCTCCAAAGTAGGTACCATGTCGGGCACCAAAGCAACTAACTCGTGGTAACGAGTAGTATACCCCATGTGATCAGCCCCTTTCATCACATGGTTGGACAGTTCAACCTCTAACTTTTGCAGTTCATTCTTGGGGCAGAACTCTGTTCGCAGCAGTGTCTTGAAATCCTCCCATGGCATGGCCATAGCTTCTTCTCTTCCTCGGGCGTTGATCTGACCATTCCACCAGGTCAGAGCCCGCTTGTTGAATGTTCCAGCAGAGTAGCGTACTTTATGATGCTCTGGACAGCTGCAGAGGTCCAGAGTAGCCTCAATCTTTTCAATCCATTGGATTAATCCAACGGCTCCTTCAGATCCGCTAAAGCTAGGCGGCTTACATCCTACGAATGACTTGTAGGAGTAGTGTGAGGTACCACCAGTATTCCCACTGGCTTCTCCAGATGAGTTGCCAGTGTTGTTCATCTCATTACGGAGAAGGTTGAACATCTCCGGCATCGCCGCCTTCATCTGATGGTCATCTGCTGCTCAGTAGTGTCACCAAAGCGATAGTAGTAGGATCCAGTATAGGTGTTGTTCCTGAACCTGATGCCTCGGGTGATCAGTGGAGGAGGAGGTGGAGGCGGTGGAGGAGGTGGCGGTGGTGAATCGGCTGGAGATGGTGTCGAAGAATGTGGAGCCAAGCCTAGAGGTGGTAACGAGGGAGTCTGTCTTCGCGGCGGCATTCTGATCATAACCAAAATAATATTGGTTAGTGCAATGATCGAATGCAGAAGACATAATGCAACAAAGTCTTAAATCTTAGATCTCTACATGCAGGGTCCCTAGGTTATAGTCTAGGCCAAACCGTTTAATTAAATGACCTATATTTCTCTATAACCATGGCTCTGATACCAATCTGTCACACCCGAGCCGGCGGGATAGGATCGGTTGTCCCGTCGGGCGGAAAGTTCCCGGGGCGCGATATCGTGAGTGATAATCATGATGATCAGATTGTTTACATTGCACATGATACAAATGAGAAATGCTAACTATAATAGAATTACAAAGTTAAATTACATCAGTATTGTTTATAATTTAACAATGTAAATCTACCATAAACATCATATATTTCTATCTTGTATTTACACAAGATATACAAAATAATTTGCATAATGATGTCTTCAAAATAATGCAGGTCCAAAAGCTAAGCCTTCTATCTGAAGTCCTAGTACGAAAAGAATAACTTCTTAGTTGACCTGTTCGTCACCTGAGAAGTCATGCAAAAAGATCAAGTCAACACATGGTTGGTGAGTTCATATAGTTCTATGATTTGAAATTGATTTGAAAACCTCTTTCGGTAAAGACCCTAACCTCATTAACTCCACATGTAACATCCACATCGGTATGCTTATATATAGGGCATATGTAAGGGACAAGCCCTAGCCACCATCCCACCACATACTAATATGCATATGACACTGTCGTTAATGATAATTAAGCATTTTTACCCAACACTTCTGATTTGAATTATGATAATGAAACCTGATTTGACTTTGAATCTCTTGAGTTTCTCATAGATAAATGATTTTCCAAACATCAGTGATAATAGTAAAATGTCCAATATTTAATTTAATAATTAAATAATACATTTAAATACAACTAAAACATGATGATTGGGTATAATTTTACTCAATCAGTTAGACTTAGTTGTTGGTGGTTGTCCAAATTGTAACCTCTCACACGTGACCCATACCAGGCATAACTCACAAGGAGTATACCTGGGCGTGACGGGATTTTAATGATTTGCCCTTACAGCTTGACCCAAAGGTCTTCTGTACATGCGGGGACTTTAAGGATATCCTTTGTTTCTTGATCTCCTGATTCTCTTGAGTTTAGACTTTGATATTGATTTCCATGATTGTTCACGTTATTGCCCGTATAGCCTGACTACAAAAGTCTTCTATACCTGAAGGGACTTTATATGTGTGTTACACGTGGTCTTGATTCCATATACAACTGACATCCACCATGACTTGAGTATTAATGAGTTCATTAGATCATAATGATTTCATTATTACAATGAGTCACACACATTTATGATTTCTGATTTCCTGAGTCTCTTGATCTTGATCTTTTGAATTCTCATGATTCACAATGATGTTTGATTCATGATTATGATTCTTTGTTCTCAGATCCCACACTGAGTTATGATTCCTTTGGATGTGATCTCTTGATTTTGTTCATTTGTTTTCACTTTGAATTTAGATTCTTGAATTTGATCTTGATGGACTAAGGGTTGATTTAGAGTTTAAATTTAAGATATTACTCATGAGAGTACTTAAATTTAATTGATAACTTGATTTGTTCATTAATTTCCTAGACAGGAGTCTAGGAGTATCAACAACATATATATATAAAGACATATAATAATTAAAAGCATTTAAATAAACAGTTTAAATAAAACAGTTTACGCATGCTTCTCAGCCCCGCGTTTTAAAACAAAAATATTAGAAAAGGGGCAATGAACTCACCTGTGCTGCTTTGTATAGAATTACCACAAAATGCGCGCTCGTTGTTGTAGCCTATATGTCTTCGGTTCCTGAGTTGTTTTAAAAGGATTCGCATACGATAAGTATATATAATAAACGTTGTATCTAAGGCTTTGGTCTCTGTGTGCAACTAAGTGTCCTAGATTACTAATGTGTTTCTAGGATTTTCTCTAACTAAATTGACCTATTACCCATTAATAACCCGCACCTCACGATTGTTCATCATAAATCTTAAATTAACATATTATTGATTCATTCCATTTTAGGTTGAAAAGTTTAGAAAAAAAAAAAAAAAAACATTATTTATTTTATAGGTTTAAAATTATCTCTTTTATATAAAAACATCATTTATTCAATAAAAGCGTGAAATTTAAAAGTGATGGGCCTAGGTTAAGCCCACCAAGCCAACCTCGGCCCCTTATGATACTTTGATATTTAAACAGTTTCTCATTAGTTTCTTTGATTGTTTCAAGCATACTACTAGGTTTAGAAAGTTCCATAGAGCTATCTAACCCCATTGTATATTGAATAGCGTTTTCTAAGTATTGGATGTTAGTAACGAAACCAACATACCTACTTAGTTAGTTTTCTTGTTTTCTTAAAAACCCTAATCATGGTTCCTTGATTGAATTCATGTATTCTAGATCCATCCTCATTCGATGAGTTGGTTTCCTAATGTGAAGACTTGATTAGGCTTTCTATGTACACACATTATCCATGTCCCATGCACTCACACCCATTCAATTCCTCCCATGCATGCTCACGTGAACTACATGCACACCTATACGCATGGTTTTGCCTAACCAACTCTAGTCATTGTGATTTAAACCATCCTTTGATAGACGACTTAGCTATGGTGTGGCGAACGGGATTTAACCGAATAGCAATGGCCGAATGGAGGCTGTCGAATGAGTATTAGGTCGAATGAGGGCTGCTCCGAATCTGGCCATTCGGCGAATGAAGGTTGATGGACATTCAGCGAATGGGATCTAGTTCAGCTCCTACACATTCGGGAATGAGGGTGGCTTAGTCTGGGAGCCATTCGGCGAATAAGGAGTGATTCGGACAAGGGTGGGAGGTCATTCGACCATCTGTGGAGGCTCATTCGGCCGCGACGGCCCTAGGGTAGCTGCACCCGATTCTCGGTGAATCGACCAAGGAGATGAAAGGAGGTTCGTTCCTACATCATTCTAAGGTGTAATAGAGTGAATCCTAAGGGTCGAGATGGTTTAAAACCGGTTGGTGAGTGATCGACCCAAAAGGGTCTCAAAACCCTAAAAATCGCAACATAACTTCGTGATTTTACCTCAAATCAGTGGATGAAAGCTTAGATCTGTTGTACTTTGAATTCTAAAAGTTGAAATGGTTGTTTTGACACCAAAATCACAAGAAATGGTAAAGATTCGAGCTCTAGATCTTAGTGAGAAGTGGGTTTTTTGTAAACTTTTAGAGAGAGAGAGATGAACGATGGTGGGGGTTTGGATCTGGTTGGTGAGGGTTGTTGTGGCATTAAACTCCACAATAAATGTGGGAAAAATACCCGGGTTCATTCGGGTTCGTTCGGTTTCGCGTGGTTTCGCGTAGAAACGCCGTTTTCGCGTCGTTTTCGTACGAAACGACTCGGTTTTAAAATAGAATCAACTAAATTATTTTAGGTTGTAATTCCTAATAAATTAACTAAATATCTTTTAATTATTTAATTTACAAAAATATTTATTTAACGTTTAGATCGAATCGCGCGGTCATCGCGCGTATTTGTTCGAATCAAATACGACGATAACTACACTTTTCAACCTTGTTTTCTAATTATTGAATATCATTCAGAACGTTAAACTTTCAGATTTATTCGTACAGATCGTCACCTATACGAATAATCTGTCGGTTTAGCATTCACTTAACAATATTCGTGTTGTTTTGTCCTGTAAGGCCTCACATACGTTTATACATAATAAAATCCTAACAAATAAATCACATGATGATTCTGTGTTGCCAGATAATTATCTGACTCAAGAATCACTGTTCTGAACTGATTTCTCTAAAATGACTGTGAATTCACTGTTTTGTTAGCATGAAATGATACTGAGGTTTGATATGAACATGAAATACACTGAATTACATGAAAATTGTACCTGATTACTGTTCACGCACTGTTACGATCACTGTTCCGGTGACGATTCCGGCACTGATGTTACAATTTTGACGAAATTTTCCCAGGGAATGGAGTTAGCAGTCTCCAGACTCAGTGTCTGGACATGCGAATTCCACCAAGTGAGGGCTTGTCCTTCTAGAGTCCCGGTAGCAAATTTCACTTTGTCTTCTTCAGAACACTTGCACATGTGGAAGATTGATTCGGCCCTCTTAATCCATTGGAGCAGCCCTACTGCTCCTTCTGATCCCGTGTATGGTTGAGGATGGTAGCTGAGGAAAGTTTTGAAGGTGCATCCTCTTGAGCTGTTGTTGTGAGTCTCACTTCCTGTCTCACTGTTTAAGTATGCAGCCTCGTAATTCGTAATGGCTTTGTTAATCAGCTGTTCTACCATGGTTTCGACAGTCGTAGAATCGATTGACAGGTTGTCAGTGCACACATACGTTCCTTGACCATCCATTTGGTAGTATCTATATACAATAGATATTGTATTACTCACTGTTAGAGTTATTGCGTGTAAGCATGTGTAGGGAGGAAATATATCATAAGCTTAAGATATCATTTCAAAAGTAGGATCATAGGTTTGACGAGATTACTACTACCAAAATGATTTGTATGAGCACAACTCGCTCATATCGGTTCTAACAATAGTACAATACTATATATTCATAAGAAATAACTACTCGGTGGAAACAGCGGAGCTCGAATCTCCACTTTCAGAGGTGTACTATACAGTTTCCCAGCTGGTTGTAGCTTATCAATTGAACTTGCCAGAATTCGTATGTACCTATAAATTCACGATTACGTTGGCCACCATAATCGTCAATTTATCTTACACAGTCATTCTAGTTCATTCAATCTCGAGCTACTTAACAATCTCGGGTTCGAAGTTTTGCTTCCTGAGTGTCGATACCAAGGTTACAATCCATAAACATGCGTCTTTTGACTGGGTTTACACTCAAGAAAGAGGTTGGAAAAGGCGTTCGATTTGAGTTGGATTGTGCTATAGGGGTCTTCTTCATAGCATAGAAGAGTTTCCCTTCGGTCTTGAGTTCGCCTTTTCTCTAATCCCCTTGCACAGGTCGCATGTGTAGTTGAGTGTTAACGCCCACTAAGGGTGCCAGATGCATGTTCGTAAGAGTTAGATCAAGTCACAAAGCATATTGTTTAAGTAAAGCACATAATGTGTTGTGTGAAACTAGTGTAGTGTCTAATGTAGAGCAGTGGCTATAGTCTAAGTTCACTACATGCAAACCTAGTTCCCTATAACCAAGTCTCTGATACCAGTCTGTCACACCCCCAAATTCCCACTCGTGGTGTCAGTCCACGTGGGTGTGACGTGGCCAGGATCACAGCTCATGGTCATATAGAACGACTCTATATGAGTTGTACAATCACACAGTTTCAAGACAAACAAGTTTTTAATCAAAGCAGCGGAATAATCATTACATAAACAGCGGAAATAGTTTGATAAAATAAGTAAGTTGCAGCGGAAAGTAAACTGTTTAACAGACACTACAATGTTCAGATTGTTTTAAAACATTTCCAATTCACACAATGCCTAGGACACGAGTCTATATGCAAGCCAGACTCCGTAAGGCTTCCTTGTGCGCATCCTAGCGTGTGCTCCATTAGTTATCTGAGAATACATGCTAAAGAGTGTCAACATAAAGTTGGTGAGTTCACAGGTTTAAGTATTGGAAAACAGTAAATCAGTTATATATACTGGGTATGTAAGTAGTTTTGTTGGATCTACGATCCGTAGAGTGTGTCATGTCATCTTACCGAAACTCGACTGTTCCCATTTGCCTCTGCGGGTCATCGCTGAACCCGACATCAACATCGATATTACACTCGTTATGACCGCAGTCAACGTTGTTGCCGAGTGGGGTTGGTCAAACCCAGTAGTACTACGTAATAACGACTCGTTTGTACACAACTAACGGTAAGGGTAGAGAGGACTTGTTGCGATAATAGTACACTCAAAATAGTTTTGTGACATACCAGTCATATATCTAAAGCAGTTGCATAGCATTCTCACCCCAAAAGATTTGTAAAACATTCAATGAGTAAAAGTGGGGCTGTAAACTCACCTGAGTCTGCTTGAGTGCGTTCTTACGAGAACGGAGTAGCTCGCTGGCTAGTAGTTACCTATATCACATAGGCGTTATAAGTTTGCGATCATATTTGTGTTGGTCTCACAGGACCGTATTCGTGTTTGAACAACTCCTGGTTGTTATGTGGGTCGCGTCGATCGTAGTTGACCGTGTTGGTCGTGTTGACCGTGTTTGACCTAACGACCCGTTGGTGACGGTTTGGATCAGGTGATCGTGTAGTGTGTGGTTTGGTGTCGTGTGAAGTGTACGGACACCAAAATCATTCCTATGAGGAAACTTACTATTTATGGTAAGTTCCTATTTTAGGAAAGTTTCCACATTAGGCAAGTCATGCATTAAATCACATTCCGATTATTCTAGCATGCATATTTATCCTAAATGATCATGTTATCAAATAGCACTTCGTTACACATAGCCGATTTAACATAGTTTGCACGTAAAAGTTGCTATAATTAGAAAGCTGGCACAGATAAGCATATCTCACCAAGTTAACAACTAATATCATATAATATTACAATTTTAGTCATAATTAGCCATCAAATCATAGCTAGCATGTTCCTATTCCCGACTTTGCAAGATAAAGTTACTATATTTAGTAACTTGTGAAAAATACACAAAATACAATCATTCAACAACTCGAATCTATCAATATCATCATATTATCATCCAATAATCATGTTAGACTCATAACATTATCATACATATCATCCATTTGCAAACTTGTGATAAAAAGTTACTATTTATAGTAACATTCATGAAAATCATGTTTTTGACAATTCTAAACATTCCTATGCATCAAATAACTATCATATTAATTCTTAAACATCATTTTAAACATATCTTATAGATTTAAACATACCAATGTGGTCATTTCATCAAGAATGCACATTTTTGTAACATTAAAGTTACCATTTATGGTAACTATCATGTCTTTGACATTTCTTGACCATAAGCAATCATTCTAATCATGCAAATCATCATCAATAACACTTATAACATCATTTCAATATCCAAAATCGTGTAAATCCACTTAGATCATACATGCATGTACCCAAAAGTACTCATTTTGTGATAACATCAACACATAACCATCTAATCTTATCAAAATCATCATAGATCATAGCTAAATCATCAAATCAGTAAGTAACATCATCAAAAACAGATCCACAACATCAACATTTCGTGATTAGGTGTGTGATGGTTATGCATGTGAGTATTTCCCCTTGCATGTGTGATTTCAAGTGCCAAAAACACGAAGTGAGGCTAGAACTACCTCAAGATAGCCCAAGAAGACTGAGATGAAGCTGGAACAGAGAGGAAAGACTTCAAGAAGATCTGGAGTATCCTTCACAGCAGCTCCAACTTGTGTGGTTTGATGAATGGTGTTCCTATACTTTAATCTCCTCAACACAAGCTTCCTTAGAGAGTTCTAATGGCTTCCAGAAGTTAGAATATGGTTTGCAGAGTGAAAAATGGTCGAGATGAAGTGTTTCAGTCGTAAGATGGTGTGAAGGATCGGCAAAAATGATTAAGTCTTGGTTAAATAAAGATTCTGCGAAACTGGGCTCGTCGCGTACCGCGACACCGCCCAAAAATCATCTCCGCGTATCGCGGCGATTAAAATAATCATCTGGTTCCCGAATCACGTCGCGTACCGCGGAAGTGGAAGATGATCGGTCGTCGCGTACCGCGACGCTTTTCGGAGACTTCAAATTCTCCCGCCCAAGCTTCGCGTACCACGAAAGCCCAATTGGGTGCCCATAGCGTACCGCGATGGGTCCCGGCTGAGCCCAATAAGCCCATCTTCATAGTTTTGAAGCGAATTTCTCGTATTTCTCGAATACGACCATCGTTTCTAGACACTTAAGCGTTGTTCTACTAACTCAGGTTCTCTGGAACCTAATTGTGCAGTGAAAGTGTATTGTGGTTTGATCCGTTCACCAACGTTCGTTATTCAAGACACGTGCGTGTGTTGTGCGATAATTCCCTAGATTATCGGCATGTTCAGTTTGTTGTGCCACGTGTCACACTCAATGCATGCATTTTAGTGCCACGTATGATATAATAATACACATTATTAATAAAGTAATATAAATGCTGACTTGGAATTTGCGAGATGTCACACATTTGGCAACCGGGGCCAAATGATCTGCATTATAGAGATGACGATCCCATGCCCCAGCAGCAGCCCCCACAGCATCCTCCACCACATGTCGAATGGGAGCTGCATCAGGATGTGCCACATCAGCATCCTGAGCACGTATACCGAGCCGTGTGGCTTCCTGTTCGTGTTGAGGCTATGTTGCAGGGTATTGCTGATGCGACACAGCAGCTCATTCAGCAGCAGGCACAGATCCAGCGAGCAGCTGACTCGACGAGTGGATCGGTTGGAGGATCTGATCTCGTGGCAGGTGCATATCGAGCTTAGCCATGCTAATGCTCAGGGTGTCCAGCTCCCTGCAGTTCCGTGGCCACGAGATTATCCTCCTCCCCCTCCACCTCACGTTGGTTAGTTAGTATTTTCAGTTATATTTGTATTTTTTATGTGTAAACAGACATTTGTATTCATGTTTATGTTTTGTATATATTTGGTTGCTTTGGTCGGTGATGTGTGTTTATTATTTAAATATGTTTTGGTTATTGATGCATTATTTATCATGTTATTCTGTTAAATTAATATGTTTAGAAAAATAACATCATTTATATATCAATTAATTAATACATTTAAATTATTATTAAAAATAATTAAAAACATTTTTAAACTTCAAAACTTAGCTTAACATATGTAATTTAAAAAGGTTTGACTCTAAAAAAAGTTTTAAACAAGTTTTAAAACAATTAAAAATAAATGAACCGAGAGACCGTAAAATATAAAAAACAAGTTTTAAACAAAACTATTAGATTTTTACAAACAAAAAAACATGTGTTTAAAAAAAACCAAACGAGAGACCGTAAAATATAATAAAAATAGCTTAACATATGTAATTTAAAAAGGTTTGACTCTAAAAAAAAGTTTAAACAAGTTTTAAAACAATTAAAAATAAATGAACCGAGAGACCGTAAAATATAAAAAACAAGTTTTAAACAAAACTATTAAATTTTTACAAACAAAAAAACATGTGTTTAAAAAAAAACCAGACGAAAGACCGTAAAATATAATAAAAATAAGTTTTAAACAAAAATAACCCATTTTTACTTGGGTTAAAAATAAACGTAACGATATATACGTCGCAAAATATAAAAAATAAGCTTTAAACAAAACCATTATATTTTTAAACAAAACTAGTATATTTTTACACCACATAAAACATCTTCAAACACACTAAAACACCCCATAAAACATTTTCAAACACACTAAAACACCCAATAAAATATCTTCAAATACACTAAAACAACCAAATTTAATTTTTTTTAACCCTATACGCCCCGTAGTGGTCACTACGTGACATATTGGGCCTGACACTGACAGAGAATATGGGGCGTATAGATGACGGTCAGGATGTTGAAATATGTTTTTGGTGTGTGTAGATAACCCCTCCCATAAAATATGCAAAAAGTTAAATACTTTTTACATTAATTATTTTTTTAACTAGAACTACATAGCTATAAAATCATATTTATTTTGTTGGCTTCATAAAACTATAATTAAATATTTGACGGATAATAAACACAATATTAAATTAAAAAATATGTGCATAAAAATCAAAGATAGTTATTAATTTAGTTGTTTAAAATAATAAAGTTGATTAAAATATAAAATCATACCGATAGTAAAATAACTATCCATAATACATATTAATCTTTAAAGATATATACAAAACGTCAAAAATCATAATTACGCATAATTCGTGTCATATAAATTTATTAAGTTGATGATAACATAATTATACATAATTAAATTTATGTTCAATTTCAAAAAATATTTTTTTTCCATTTCATTAAATTATTTAATACGAGAGGTAAACATAAAATTATTAGAGACATGAAAGAAAAAATATGTAAAAAGGAAAAGAAAGTAACAATTTTTAATATTATTATTTTTATTTATCACTAAGAAGATACATATATATGTTTCAATTATATACTTTTTATTTAAATTAGCTAATTATACTAGTATTATATGTTGAAAATAAATCAAATCACAACAAATATGAGATCTTTTTGTGATATATTTTGTATAAAACTATAAATCAACTCAATTATTTACATTTACATGCCTAAGATATAACATTCATAAATATATATATAGCGGATGGAATTTTTAATAACCCTCATATTTTGCTACAATCCATTAACCATCATCCAATGGTTACTTGAAAAAGGTAAGTGTGTAGGATCGTGCCACATGTCAATTCCTTTGTCTTTAGTATGAAAGGCATTTAGAACATTTGTCATTTATGTAAACTTTACCCCCCCTTTTTTTAAACATTCATAACTTTTTATATTATATTATTTTTTAAAAAAATTGCACCATTATACTCGTCTCGTTTTTCTCTTTAATTTCGTTATAGTCTCAACTAGTTTTTTTTTTTTATTTTTTTGATGTCATGTATTTACTTCATTGTAACGAGCTTAACGATAGCAAATTAACTAGAAATTTTTTCTAACAATGGTAAATTACAGTAATGTAACTCAAAATGAAGTAATGTAACACAAAATGAAGTAATTTACAATGACATAATTAACGGTGACATAACACATTATTTACAGTGATGTAATTTTCTCTTTAATTCCCGTTATAATGTTGACTAGTTTTTTAATTTTTTTTTCTCATTGTCCATTATTAAACATCGATATAACGAGCATAAATATAACACATTATTTTGAATTTTTAATATAACACATTATTTTATTTTTTCTCTAATAATGATAATTACAATGATAAGTTACAATGATGTAATATAACACATTATTTTATTTTTTTCTCTAACAATGATGATTATAGTGATATAATTTATCATTATTCGAAAAAAATTCAAACTAATTTGTTGTATTTAGGCTCGTTACAAATTAGGGATGAGCAAAAAGCCAAAAAAACCGAACTGAAACCGAATTAACCGAAAAAACCGAACCGGGACCAAATTAACCGAAAAAAACCGAAACCAAATTTTACGTCAATGTAAATTACATCATGATAAATTACGTCAATGTAAATTACATCACTGTAATTTATCATTTTTAAAAAAATTTCAAATAAATTTGTTATATTTAAGCTCGTTACAATGATGTAAATATAGGGCATATAAAAAAAATAAAAAAATTAGTCGAGACTATAACGGAATTAAAGAGAAAAATGAGACGAATATAATGGTGCAATTTTTTTTTAAAAATAATATATTATAAAAAAGTTATTAATGTTTAAAAAAGAGGGGGGGAAAACTTATAAAGGTAAAATGACTAAGATGCCCTTTTTAATATTTTAATGAAATGTTTATGCGTAAGTTTATGATTGGTTGCAATGAGTTATGTGGTTGTAGCAAAAGATGAGGGTTATTTTTTATACCTTGCCCTATATATATATATATATATATATATATATATATATATATATATAATTATATAAACTTGGATATTTTTAGGGTTGTGTTATTCACACACTCATCTCACCCACCCATCTCACACCCCTTATATGCCTCGTATAGGTCTATACGAGACGTATAAGGGCAATCATTGAGTGTCAGAATTTGTTATTGTCAATGATTGGACTCCTATATGAGGCATATAGACCCATGCGTGTCATACAAGTCCTATGTGTGTCTAGGGGTGTAAACGAACCAAGGCAGCTCGTGAAATGCTCGAGATCGGATCGGTAAAAAGCTCGAACGAGCCGAGCCTTAACGAGCCCGAGCCCGAGCCCGAGCTCGAGCCCAAAAGTGTGGCTCGTTTAGTTATCGAGCCCGAGCTCGAGCTTTACTTAACGAGCTCGAGCCGGCTCGCGAGCCTTAACGAGCTTTTTGTTTATATAATTTTTATTTGTTATATTAAGTGTTTATTTATAAAATTAATTATTTTTATATATAAAATTATGATAAATATATTTAAATTAAATATTTTATGTTACATTTATAAAATATAGTTATAAATATAACTAAATTAGTAATTAAAGTAAATAAATTAAATAAATAAAATCTAAACGAGCCGAGCCGAGCCGAGCTCGAGCCTAAAAATTCTTTAACGAGCCGAGCTCGAGCTCGAGCCCTAATTTACCTTAACGAGCCGAGCTCGAGCTCGAGCCTTAATTTTTCTAAACGAGCCGAGCTCGAGCCTTAACGAGCTCGGGATCGGCTCGGCTCGTTTACACCCCTATGTGTGTCTCTATACGTTAACAATCATTATGTGTCAGTGTCAATTAATGATTGGACTCTCATACGAGGAATATAAACCTATACGTGGGCTATACGTCACGTATAGATTTATACGAGACGTATAAAGTCGGTGAGGGTGATGAATTAAAAAAATAAGGTGTGTGAATAATCGGTACCTATTTTTATATGAACTCTAGGGGGTGTTTGTTTCGAAATAAACAATGATGGAATTGAAATATGTCAAATGAATTGGAATGATTTACTGTCATGCATTTGGTTGACAAATGCAATGGAATCTTTTGACATAATCTTGTTTGGTTTGCGAAACTATCAAAGGAATTGTAATGTAAAATAGTAACAAATGACAAAATTACCCTTTATTATATTTTTTGTAAGTATTTATTTGATTTATGATTATATCCTTAAAAACAAGAATAAATCCCCTTAGAAGTTTATAAGCTATCATATTATTACATTTGAAGTCTCAATAAAAACTTAACTTACAACTACATAAATCAACATGATACGTTTTCACAAATTGGTAGCATTCCAACACTCAAACATGCTTTCTGAGATTATTTCTGAATGCAGCCTATTTATTCATTTGAGTCCCATTCACTCTCAAACACACACAAACAAACTTACCCGATATATTTCTACATTTCAGTAGAGTCTGAGGGAAAGATGGACACAACCTTACCCATATCCCAGTTGGGATAGAGAGGCTGCTCCGAAGGAGTACCCGGCTCATAGTTGTCGTTTGAAGTTAATCATCCCTACATTTTTAACGTTATTTTCACACAATAAGTAAAATAACTAAAATAACGTTAAAATTAGTGCAATTTTACTTTGGTCCCTTGATGGCCCACATATATACATTATATGTTATATGCATGCACCGCAAATGAGACGATTATTAAACACACACTTAAGTAATATTCTAATATTGGCCTATTTCTCCTAAAGTGTACCTGATACGTGGTTTATTCATGTGGAATTTGGATACCAACATGTAAAGTGAAATAAATATCGAGCAACAATTGTAAAAACTTAATTCCACATTGTCAAATCAATGTTTTTATTACGTTTTTGCATTGTTAAACTAAGCCGAGTCATTTCCTTCATGAAGAAGCATATAGCCAAAAAAATTTAATTAGTTAGACATTTCTTAAAAAAAATAAATAATAACAAAATTAAACAAGGATCTATGCAACGTTCGATAAAGTGATGTGTATTAATTTACGCATTTATTCAAACACGTTAGCACTCGTTTAAACTTGGTTTTAGCATATTTTTCGTGATAATGGGTATTGATTTGGTTATATTTGACATTTATAGGTCAGATCGTTGAATCGGTTGAAAAGGGAGAAAATTGAAGAGCCTGTCAGGAAGGTCATATGGGCCATATGATATCCATATTGGCCGTATGCTAGGGTGTATGAAGATCAGAGGCCATATGCAGGTCCATATGAGTTGTCAGGTCTTTAAAAAACAAATATGGGCCTCGATACGGGCCATATGAGTTTCATATGGTCCGTATGAAACCCTAAAACCCTAATTTTTACATATTTAAGCACATATACGGCTAGGGTTGAGGGGAATCGACTTCTAGAGAGCGTTTTTGAAGTTTTTGAAGCAGAAAGTCGAGAACTTGACGGATTTGGAGCTGCGGTTGATCGGGGTTGGATTAAAGCGGGTCGACTGGTCTTCTGGTTTAGTTTTTCTTCATTTGATTTCGTTTTTCTTCTAAACTATGACTATGTTTATGACTTTTGTTTAGTTTTTCACAGCCATGTTCGGCTAATTCGTTTATTACTTGGGTTATGATGAATCTTAGATGTGTTTGACTTTTTCAATGAAATTGTGTTAACTTTAATAATCTTTGTTCAATTCTGTTATGATGATCATGTGTTACTGAGTTATGTTGAGTTTATCATCTGATTATGTGGGTATATTGATCATGGTATGTAAGATTACCCCCATGTGTTAGCATACTTATTGTTGGATTGTTTATTGGTTGATTTTTAATCTAATGCATGAGACTAGGACTAGGACTAGTAAATGATAATTCTTGATGGTAATCTTGGCTAATCAGTAGTGCATCCATAGGTGTTAGGTTTGGACAAACCAACATTTTTGCTTAAAATCAATCTATTCATTGTTCGGTTAATTTGCATGCTTGCGGACGTAAGGTGTAGGTTGCTTATTCGTGAATTTGATGTTTTGAGATTATAATAAGAATTGAATTGGGATTGCTTAACAACTTTAGGGCTGTTAAGATTAGCCATATCTTTATCGTACTATTGTTTGTTGGTTTGAATTGTCTTTGACTAGGATTATAAACCTTTATAGCCTTTGACACAATTAAATCTGTTTGGACTTTATTAATATTGATAGTCATAATCTATTGGATGTGTCTATTGGATGTGTCTATAATCCTTTAGGTTTTGATTATCTAATTTGGAGACAGTTTCATTGATTTAGTCATTCTACAGTTGTCTTTGCATGTTTAGGAGGATTCAAGACCTAAGTAATAGTTTTCTCGCTTATATCTGCTTTAAATTGCTCTCTTGAATTACTTTCTTTTCCTTTATTGTTTCGTTTGAAATATGAATCATTCATAAAACAATTTAATTTACATCGGTTGGATATTGAAGACAGTGCATTATTGGTATTCACTGTGTCTCACGGATTGACATCCGGTTCTTGCCGATACCATATTGCATAACGATAGGTACACTTGCCTAACGTGTGTAGTTTGGTCACTTGGTGAAAACCAATTTTTAACTTAATTGTGTAAGTAAATTTTCTCAATAAAAACATATAGTCTTTACACACATCATAAAGCATCGAAGAAGATAAAGAAACCCAGGGGCAACTTAGGCAGCCATGATAATTAAAGTGCTCATGATGAGCAAGGAAATAAAATTAAAGTGCTCATGATGAGCAAGGAAATAAAAGTACTTTAGCGAATTCAAATATATAGATAAAAATTTGTATAAATGACTGATAACATTATAAAAATAAATTATAAACATAACAAATTTATAATATCAGAAGTAGATTTCATAAAAGTTGGCAAATGATTCGTAAAACTCACATGACGATTGTCATAGCAAATTGATTGACCAAATATTTGCAGTTAATACCTTTTAATATTTTGCTCTCAATAGCTATTATGGCCAATCGATTAAGTCTTTCTTTGGACATTAATGATCATAAGTAAAATTTCAATAACTTTAACTTAGAAAAACCCTTTTCTACATATACAACCATGACTTAAATAGTTAACAGTGTTATATATACAATAGTTGCACTTAGGAAATAACCAAACCCTTTCAAATACTTCAAAATATTTAAAGGATTGCTAAAATTTCCAATTCATAATCTGTCAAATAACTTCAACTCTATATAAAGTTCATTTGCATCATTATCTGATCTTTTTCCAAACTCCAGTAATTTCTCTCTTTATTGAGTTACTCGTATTAAAGTTTATCAATTGTTTCACTCAACTTCAATCTTTTTTGTGTTATGAGATGATCAAGCCATGTAAAATTTGTGTTTTTTCGGTTTTATATTTATAAATATATATGGGCTGCCCTTGAAGAAACATGTGCAATCAAAGACGAGTTGTTAAAGACGATAGGACGAAGTCGAGCCGATCAAATAGATGAAGAGAATCAAGCGATCTCTGAAGAATGCGAGGGATGAAGTCGAAGTCGAAGTCGCATACCCAGACAAAGATCGATGAGGATGAAGCGATCTGAAGAATGTGAAGGAGTAGATGCAGAGACGTAGTAGGCAAAAGTAGGGATTATTTGAGGGAAGGGGCATTTTGGTAATCTACACGGAATCCCTTTGGAATGTCTTAATAATCCATCAGAGGTGTGCTGGAAAGTTACATTCCCATGAGTGAAGGAAAAAAAAACTCAAATTACATTTCTGTCCTGTGCCAAAACAAACATGATTTTCAAAGACATTGCTTCCAATTCAAATTCCAAATCTCATGTATTCTGCAAACCAAAAGGCCCTTAATCTAAAATCCACAGAAATTAGCCAATAAGGTTGCCTGCAAAAATGTATTTCCCCATTGCAAAATGTAACACATCAAAATATGTTTGGGTTCATTCAAACACCAAGAAACAAACCTTCATCGTTGACTAAGTCAAGCAAACCACAACCTAACTCGGCTTTCTCATGTTGCGTCCAGCACGAATCACTTCGTCCACAAGTAACAGTTGTGATGCAATTACAGGCCTGCAAAAAAAACCACAGTTTACTCAAAATAAACTTAAAACATCTTAAAAAGATTTTCTAGCTATTTGCATACCCTGAGTTGATGATTTGGCGTTTGACCGCGTAGTTATCAAAAATACCCTCCATCTGAGGGTCGATTGGATCCCCCGTGTGTTGATTTAGTCCGACGACATTTCCGACATCATGCTCTCCCTAATCAATTGAAAATGGCTTTTAGGGGGATCAAAATAATACAAGCATACTATATGAAGAAACAGAACAGAAAGTTGATTACAGTTAAAGAAATTATAACGTCTTGAGTGTCGAGTCCAGAATTTTCAGCCAACGTTTTTGGCACAATAAGGAGGGCATCCGCAAAAGCTTGAACACCAAGTTGAGCACGCTGGTTAAAAATTAAGCACCAAAATATATTTTAAAAATGCTATATTGGGGTTGAAGCAAATTATACCAAAATGATGTATGGAAAGAGCTAAACACTTAAACATACCCCTTTAACAGTCTTCTTCACTTCATTAACCAAATGCTGTCGAGCTGCAACCTCAAAAGCCCCTGCACCCTGATATACATAAAATACAGCTTATTGGGTTAAAAAAAAAATCAATCTTATTTAAGTTGAAGAGTTTAACAACATAATCAAATGCTAACGTGAAAAATATAATAATAATAAGCTTACTCTAACAACTGCCTCATCTTCAATGGTATTTTTGACTGCTCGCAAACCATCTCTAACAGCATCCTTGATTTGTGCAATCGTGTGGTCATTTGGTCCTTTAATAATACACCAAATATAAAGAAAATCGAAATACAAGACCCAGATTGAAGATAATAGGTCGCATAAAACAAGTAAAATCTTAACTTTACCTTTAATTAAAATGGTACAAGAATTCGGATGCTTAACATTCTCAACAAATGTATACTTGTCTTCCCCAAGAACATGTTCATATACCAGTCCCGCCCATCCAAGGCAATCCGGGGTTAGATCATCCACAGAGTTCACAGCTTCCCCACCACATGCCAAAACCAAGCGTTCCATATTTCTCCTTTTGGCTCTCCGAAGAGCAACGATCTGGAAATTACAAACATGAATAGGGGCATAAACAGTCCGAGGATCTAGTGAGCTACTCAGGACTAATTCACTAAAAACTTAAATCAAGCCATTTTAACAAGCTTAAGCCCAAACTTAAACTTATATTGAAGCTCATTTAATAAACAAGCTGGAGCCCAAGCTTCACATGCCAAGTTTAACTAGTCTCACAAGTCTATACTAGCCTTTTTTTTTCAACAAAAAAAAAAATATTAATATAATAATAATTATTATATACAAATTTGTGATAAATAAATTTAGAATCAATCTACAAGTTACTTACCCCTTCCCTAGCAAGAAGATCCAAAGATGGAGGATCGATCCCTTTTTGATTGATTACCACAAAGTTATCTTCAGTACCGTTACACACCTGCATGCCATGAGATCTGTTGGAAATTGGAATTCAAACTTCCAACAAAAACCACTTTAAATAAAATAAAAGGTATACCTTATTTTTCAAGGCAATGATTTTTTTCACTCTTTCATCAACCGAACGTCTCTCTGCAGCAACCATTGCCTCTCTCTGCTCAGCATTTGAGTAGAAAAATCCAGCATTTATTTCACTGAAAAATAAACATCAGGCTAACTTAATAATTTAATATTGATATAAGTAAAAAGAAAAAATTATGCAACAACTGTGAAATTGTAAAATACTAAGGAGTTCACAAACAATTAAATAGCAAAAGAAAATTGAGATGCAACTCAATGTATACTTTTACCTTTTCTCATACTCTAGAGATACGTTACAGGTCAAGATGTGACAATTCTCTGCTCGCCTCTTCATATCAGGATGTCTGGACCCATGATCAAGAACGAGGCCCTCCACCTATTTAACAACATGATCAGGAAATAAAATTGAAATGATAATGTTGATCTTGATAAGTGAAGTAGTCACGTATAACATACCAACCGCGTGTCTACATCAAACTTGTGGCGCATGTGCATAATTTCAACCATAAAAAGATCAATAGCTTCTTCAGGCTTGCGGACACAAAGCACCTAGAAAACATAAAATTGTTTTTAGCTACAAGTAACCTACCCGAAAAACTTAACATGTTTATCTATGTTGTAGATTTCAACATAAAGACATCTCACCGCATTCACAACTATGTCAGTTAATTGATCTGCTAAAGCTTCATACAACTGCACAGCAATATAAAATGAATATACACCACACTAGAAATAGAATCAACCAACCAAGATTTTAAACCAAAAAAAGAAGAATGCATATAAAATATTAAAAACACCTTGGTTCTTAATGTTGTTCTTGCTACCATCTTTAGCATCTCTCTATCAGGCCCATCACCTATCACTACAGGAGTCTTAAACTTTTCAAGGAATTCCAGTGTGGCCTTCTTGGCAATTTCAAAACCATCAACCACAACCCGTGGATGCATTCCTGCATAAACAGCAATAAAAATAAACATATTTTCAGGTGCCATTGTATTCAAATGAATAAATGATGATAGCGGCAAACATATATCACTTAACTTTAGAATTTTAAATTTTATATTACAAGGTTGAACAACAAATACAATATAACTACGTAGTAGATCAGTTTATGCATTGGAAAAACAAAATGTGGGTAATAAGGAACATTTTCTAACATAGTTACATGAGATTAGGTCCTTGTAACAAATCATAGAAAACCTGAATTAACTAGCATCACAAAAATAAAGTACAGAAAAATCAGAAACCTTCATCAATACAACGCTCAGCTTGTTTCATTAGCTCGCCGATAAAAATCACTGTAGATGTTGTTCCATCACCACTGGTATCATCTTGAGCAACGGCTGTCCTAGCAATCATAATGGCAGTAGGATTTTGGATTTGCTGCAATCATAAAATAAAGTTAAAATATATATCAGCTATAAAAAGAAGCATGGTCGATGTAGCAGCACAAGAATTCATGCAAAAAAAGAATTAATAACTACAATGAGATTAACTTCCACATGGATCCCATTTCCAAGTTCCTTGACATTGATTAGTGGGAAATTTTACTGCCTGTGAACTCCTTCAAATTAGAATTTAAGATATGCATATTAAATTGCTATAAATCTCAGTTTGAGTTGCACATATACCAATTCAATCTTAATAAACCCAAAACATACTTGTCTCACAATCATTCCACTGTGTCTCATTTGAACAACACAGGTTAATATTAGGTTACATGTTAACATATACATGCATCTTTAAGTTCTTACAAATGAAGTGCAAATTGTGTAGGGAAGTTATGATGCACAACCAATTTGCAATGCAGCATATACTTGCAAAAATGACTGAAAACTTCACTTTGAGAATTCTCAAGTAAAGATGGGCAAGAGGCTAGACAACATGTGAATTGTGACTTTGTGAGCAAGGAGATCAACTTAAGGTATACAATTGTGGAACCCAAACGTTTCTATTAGGGCCCTGAAACGTACATTTTTTTAATTGTCTTTTTTTCTGAGAGAAGGAGGTTGGGGGGGGGGGGGGGGGGGCATTTGCAGGCTTGACCAGTTGACCATGAGTACAGGATATGTGTTAATCAGCTAAATCCACATTTTATATCTGCTGTATGCAACTTTAACCACACTACTTTATTGTATTTTCAACATTTCAACCTGTTCAGTACGTGACAAGAAAGGAGCAACAGTACATAAAAAAGCTATTACTTTTTAAATGCCAAAAAGCGTAAACATGTAACGTATTTAAACATCAAATTTCAACATGTAGCTCTTTCATAAAGGTTGGTGTGTCTTTCAGTGTTTCTTTTTTAGTAAGACCCTAATTAGTGCTATTGATAACTGCCACCCAAAACTTCTAATTAAGCTTTGATACAGCAAAATGAAAGATTTTACACATCAGTTTAGAAACTTATTTACTAGATTATGTATATATCTACTATATTTCTACCATTAACAATGCAACATTATCTCTTACTATTTGGATAAACCATTACTGCAGCCTGCAGTATGTACCCAGAATGCCAATCACGCACCAAAAGCTGCAACATATAAAACTTTCACACATGGCACAGAAAATAAAAAGTATAACCCAAGCTCTCATGAGTCCATGGTTTATAGAAAAACATATACACTTCGCAAAAGCAAATTTAATTAACAGAGGTAAATCAGCTAATAAGCTATAAATTAGAGCACTGAAGTACTGTATAGCATAAGTGATGGTGAATATAGTAATTTTGGTGATGTTCAAATCACCTCCCATAGATTTATGCTCTAATCATACAAGGAGTTAAAAAAAAAGTTATATCAATATAATATTAATCTCTTAAAAAGTTTGAAACAAAGGGTAAAGGGGGGCAATTTTCTAGTGCATTGAGGAGAGTGCATCAATCTCCTATATACCGATCTCAGGATCAACGTTTAATATCAACCTAATTACATCAATACAGTGTTGTAAAAATCGCTAGGCGCTAGTCGGGCGGTGAGGTAGGGACTAGCGATTAATCGGGATTAATCGGATTAGAATTTTATATGTATTTTTCAAAATTATATACATATATACAATATTTTATACATAAATTTTCAAATATTTAAAGATTTTAACCATTTAATTGATAATTTATATGCTAATTAATATCTATTTTATTTATTTTTATCTTTTAAAACCCAGCCCATTTGTTAAAACCCAGTAAAGAAAATCGTATAACCTAGGAACGGGAGAAGGCCGGCATCGGCTTTCAAGAGGGGTGGTCGAACTCCAAGAGGGGATCGGAAGTCTGAAGTTCAATCGCAAAGGATGAAGGGAATGATCGGAAGTCAGAAGTTCAGGAGGGGATTGGAAGTCGAAGGTCGAAGGGAATGGTCGAACCCGTCGATCGATCAGAACTCCAACATCGGCTTCGACTGCCTGGTTCAAGATTTTTATAGATAACGACCACGAATTTCTTCAATCAGGTACATAAATCATCAAAATCATGACGAATTAGACCTAATTTTGGTTGACCGATTAGTCCGATTAGCCGACTAGAGGCCGATTTTGACCGATTAGGTCCGATTTTGACCGACTTTGACCGCCTAGCGATTTTTCGACCGACTAGGCTAAAATTAATCAGTTAAGGGCCGATTACCGATTAATCGGCCGCCTAATCGCGATTTTTACAACACTGCATCAATACAAAAAAAAGGTAAGAAACCAGTATGACAGTACCCCTGACTTGGCATATTTACTTTGTGTTTTGCATACAGATGGTATCCTCTCTGTGTTATAACTACCAACTCGTCTTGTTATATCTTATATCAAGGAGATCCTGCTAGCTTTGAACTTTTTTTGAACTGTATTATAAAGGTTTTTGGCTTGTTTAGACTGGTTCAGGCTGCTCAAAACTACTTTTGGCCAGTTCAGACAGGTTTTTTGCCTGTGCAGGCTAGTTTTTTTGGTTCAGTGCGCCAGGCGGTTTTGATGTGCCTCGCCTGGGCATGACTGTGGTACCTTTAACAGCGTAGCAATTACCATACGGGTTATCTATGTTTCTACGACCTTACTCTGTCAGGAAGATGACATACTGTTTTCCCCCATTAACAGACATATAAACCATAAATGTATCAACAACAAGATTACTACAAAATAAATAAATAAATTATAAATGTTATACACCAAGAGCTAACCATTTCTTTCAGTAACGTATTGCCATCTTTGGTTAACTTGATATCTCCAGCTCCTCCAACAAGCCTGAAACAAGAATGACACAAGTCACACAACAGTCAACAGCAGAAGATTAAAACATCAATACAAAAAAGCAAAAAGGACAACGCTGAAATTGGAGAGAACGAAAGAAACCAAGAAGCTAACATTTTAATGGTGCCTTTAGGGCCAAGATTGCTTTTGAGAACATCTTGCAAACCCTTGGCGGCATTGATGTTCATATGAAGTGCTGCCGATTTGTTCAGAACTTCGGCATTAGGGTTTAGAACCCGCAGAGACATCTTCGATCCTGAGATTTTGAAGAACAGAATCACAATTTTTATTGAGGAAAGTAATAATATGAGAGATATGATGGAATCTGTAAGTGATCGATAAGTTACCTTGAATTAACTAAAAAACAAACTGGATCTTGCAGAGGTGAAGAAGAAGAAGAAGGTACGTCGGAGAGGGAGTTTTAGAGTGAAGATGGGAGTCGGTGGAAGAATGAATGTTGGTTTTTAGGGCTTCTTGATTTGGTTGCACTTCTTAAGTGCCGAATGGTTAAGATGTCTGAATGGTTAAGATGTTTGAATGGTTAAGAAGGTCTGAATCATTAAGTGCTGAACCATTTAAGACTGTTTGGTTAAACATCTGAATGAATATACGGAATGACTATTTTACCCTTCTTAAGTTTTTTTCCAGTATTAATATAAATAATAAAAACAAAGGTAAAATTCAAACATGCTAAAATCCAAACATCCAAGCATGCTAAAATCCTAACATGATAAAATACAAACATAATTACACAATAGTCATTTAAAAATCCATAAAAAAAAACTTGACAGAATATCATATCCTAATTAGTTTTCCTACGGGTTGTTTACAGCTAATATAGCATCCGAAATTTCTTTGTTAATTATGGAATTGGTTATGCCAATTAATTCTCGCACAGCTATGCGAAATTCCTTTGTTAATTATGGAATTGGTTAAGCAAATAATTATGTAATTAATTATGCGATTGTCTCATAAAACCAATCGCAAAAAATGGGGATCGTGCATACACGAGATCGCAGGCGGCAATACGTGTTGTGCGGCGGCAATACGTGGTGTGCGGCGGCGAGAGGAGCAGCTGAGCGGGCGGCGAACGCGATCTGTGGGAAAAGGGCTGAAGACGGGCCTGTGCGTTGCGCTGGTGGTGGTAGACGACAGATGTGACGACCGGCGGTGGAAAGGAGGCGATGACCGGTGGTGGAAAGGAGGCGACGGCCAGAGATTTTGGGGGTGAGGGAGGCGACGGGAAAGATTTTAGGGATGAGGGTATAATTGAACACTTCTCTTTTTTTCCTCCATTTACTCCATTCAGACTTGTCTTCACATCTGAACCATTCAGACCCTGGTTCAGATGTTTTTTTTCGTTCAGACCTCTCAAACAAACAGTCTGCATCTGAATGGTTCAGATTCAGACCTATTCAGATCCATTCAGATGCTACCAAACAGCCCTTTAGTATTTTGGATTTTTAGGTACTCAAAAGTAAAAAACTAGTAGGTGTAAACAAGCTGAACCGAGCTAATCCCGAGCTTGTTAAGACCGACCACGGCTCGTTTAGACAAAATAGGGATCGAGATTGAGCTCGATTCGTTAGAAAATTTTTAGGTTCGACTCGGCTCGTTTATATTTTAATTATTTAACTTATTTACTTTAATTACTAATTAATATATATTTATAGTTTTACTTTTCAGATTTAACATAAAATATAAGATTTAAATATATTTATAAAAATAATTAATTTTATAAATATACACTTAATATAATAAATAAAAATTATAAAAATAAAAAGTTCGTATAGGCTCGCGAGTCGGCACGAGCTCTCCGATTCCGAGTATTTCACAAGGCCGCTTGATTCATTTACACCCTACTAAAAACAACATACTTACATAAGCAATACACCACAATTTACCGATAGAGAATATTATAGAGCAAAGCGATTAATCTATCGATATAGAAATTTCATTTTTTTATCACTATTAATTTATCACGATTAAATATTCAATATGAAGAAAAAAGCAATCATTCAAGTACTCAAAATTGAAGGGGGAAATCAGTGGAAGAGAGACATATTTATAGGATATGTATCCGTCTATATTGAATTGCGGATACAAAAATACAAGATAATACGTTTCATATTTTAACTTTAACATGTTTCGTGTTATAAATATGCTGACACATTAAAACACGATAAAAATCACGTTTACACTGCAAAACAATTAATAACATATTAAGGGATATGTTTATAGCTAGTGGGTTTCACCACGCGTTACGACGGAAATGTAGTCACGATTGTAAGCATCACAACGCAAACATTATCATTTATAACAAAACACAGATAAAAACACGACATAATGGTTGTTAATCCGATGTAAAAAACCTACTTATAGTGTAGCAGTCATAAATATGACAGGGGTATTTGATGGCAACTTTTACATAATAATGGAATATCTAAAGTTATGCAAAAAAACTGTCCGTAACGACTGTTAATTTGTCCTAAACAATAAATCTAGCATTAGTCGTAAGGAACGGTAGTATTATTTAATTGTTAATAATATTTACTTTTTGTTTTATTATATATATATTAAAAACCAACTTTTTCTCCCCTCACATATTACTGATCATTTGGTACCTTATTCGTTGCGTACGGTACAAGCCCCATCTGCCCTCTCTCTTTCTCACAACGTGTACTTTACTCTGGTTCAATTGCAATCCTACTGCTACATAAACCACCGATTCATCCAATACTAAATCAGCTCATGATGAAGACTAAAAAGAAGATGAAGATGGCCACAACTACGAAGACGAACTAATCGTTATCATTACAAATTTTCACTGAAGCATATTAGGTTTCTTGATTTAGAGTGTCATGAAGATGGTGAAACTAGCATCTTCTTACGCTATAAAGCATTAATCGGCTAGGACTGAGCTGGTAGTATTACTCAGACCGAACCGAGAATGACCGACGTGGACTGAACCCAGATTTAAAACAAAATAAAGGACCGATTTCCTTCATCACAGGTTAGTAAAAAAAAATTGTTCATCAAAGGATTGTAAAAAAATTTTGTTCATGACAGGTTAGTATAAGAAATTTGTTCATCACAGGTTAGTAAAAAAATTGTGCTGGGAATCTGGATCGCCTTCATTTCCTTCATCACAGGTCACTCAAAAATTTTGTTTGCAGCAATCTCTGACCTTCACTTTGCTCAATCTTTTACCTTTATTTTGCTTAATCATAATAATAGTATGATTATTGGATTGAAGTGAATCATGTGTTAGTGAAATTTATTTGTGTAAATTTATGTCCTCATGGTGTTTGATGAAATGCTTGCAAACCTAAATCCTAAAACTACATAACAGTTTGCTCTTTTTAAGAAAATTCAAAATTGGATATTCTTTTAGGCAATTGTATGTTGCAAAACAATGATAATCAGGTCAACTACCTAATAATATTAGGATGCAGAACATAATCGTGAACACAAAACATAGGCAATTGAATAGAGTATTTTCTATAATCATGATATTTAGCATTGACTTTTGTTACTTGACTAGTGTAGGAGGTTACGTGCTTGGGTTGCTTTGAACAATACACTTGATTTAGGTTGTGTTTGATAAACTGCATAAATGAGTGCTTAATAAGTATGAGTTCGGATGACTTAAAGTAGACATGGTAGTTTTAACATATAGCAAAATAAATTGACAGATTTGGGTAAATAATTATTGTATTTTGGGTTAGAATTGGTAGAATTATGACAAGAAATTGGTTGAGATAAGAAACATCTTAACACAGTACAGATCAAGACGTTAAGCTTAAAAATTATGTGAATATAATTGTTCAAACTGGTAACAATAATTAATAATACATTTTATGAGAAAATCATTAAAATATATTTAAATAAACTATTTGTTTAGTTACAACTTATTTTAACTTGAACTAAATCTGTATTTTTTAAAAACGACTCATTTAGACCCAAATTGATTTTGTTTAAAATTCATCCTAACCCGTAATCATCGTGACCTACACCTGAATGCTCAACCCAATTCAATTTTCACATTTTGCAAGACAAACTAAAGGTTGCCTAAAACAAGTGGTCCCAAATGGACAATGATTGTAAGTGTTTGAATGGATCATATTGAAACATTGTATTCTTTTGAATCACTTTAAAGAGACTGTGTAACACCCCGACCAATGGCGGAAACGTCGGGATGCCACGAGGGATGTGTAGATTGTTTAAAAGCTCGTGGGCATCTAAATCAAATCATCATATATCATTCAAGCAACCAAATTAATTACACAAAAATCATGTTCATCATGAAATAGTTACATCAATTACAAAAGAGATTTAGCTATCTAACTAAATTCTAATCGCCAGAATTTCAGTTATTTAGCTAAGTCCAAGATCCTATATGATGATGTCCAAAAGTGTGAGTTCATCTTCCTCAACCTACTTAGCTTCATTACCTGAAACATGTAAAAATCAAGCGTCAACTACAAAGTAGTTGGTGAGTAATCATAAGTTTTATATTTAGAATATTTTACAAAGAGTTTTGAAGAGTTTATATTTTCTTGATAACATCCGCATGAGCATCTGTGAGATAATCCAACACAATATTCAAATACACAATCCCAACACATAATTCAAACACATAATCACATATATTAGTAAATCATAGATAATCAATCATATGTTCAAATCAACCAATCACAATCTATCAATATTCCCCGTTAATATAAGTGACCATACATGTATCATTGTATATGACCGAGGTAAATGACAACGACACACGGAGTTGTGGAAACATCCACGTGACAATACATGCAAACGTTGAGGAAGACCGAAGTCAACCACAATGAATACACGGAGTTGTGGAAACATCCACGTGACAATAGATGCAGTCGTCGCGAATGGCACAACGTCATTAGCTTCAACTCATGGAATAGTGACAATACATGCAATCATTACAGATGACCAAAGTCATTAGTAACAACTCATGGAATATGACGATCCATAACTATGGATCTCATGCAAGCAAGCAAGTGTCATCCCTGTATTATCAAGTCAATATGTAATTTGGTATACATGTTTCACCTCCGAGTTTAAAACAAAACAGTTTAAAAGAAATGGAGGTTATGAGAACTCACCTGAGTCCTTAGATTCTGTAGGTTTGAACAATGCGCGCTCACGTATATGAAATCAGAAACAACTCAACAACCTGTAATTACCGTGTGTTTCGCATTCATAAGTATATGTGTTTTATTTAAGTCAATTATCCATAACTATTAACTTTTAGTCACCAAGTATTGTCTTAACTTAGTTTATTTATCCTAAGTTAAAATGTTTGAACCAACATTTCATAATTATTCATTATTAGTTTATAAGTGAGACTCGTTGATTCTTTTTATCATCCCATATTAATGGACAAGTCTTGAGATTTCATGTACCCATTCATATGTATGCATACGTAAGGTAGCATTCCCATTCTTACATATCCTATCATTTCATGCATAATTTGAGTTAAACAACCACCATCATTCAAGCTATGTTAATTCACTTAAGTTTTTGGAAAATTGTATTTAGATTGTCCACCTAGTTTGTTATATTCTACTCATTGAGTTTAATTTCATCATTGTTAGAAAAACTTAGTTTAGAGAGAGATATGGTGGTGGTTGTTATAGTTTCTCATGCATGCCTAGTTATATATATGTATATATATAATCACGTCTCCCATTTACCCTTAATCTCTTATTTAGCTGAACTTAGGTTTTGTATCACATGGAGGCAGCGAACCTATGACCTAGGAACCATTAGGTTCGGCCCACACTAGGGTTCGGTCATGACTAAGACAAAGGTTCGTTCCATCTTAGCTTGTTGGCGTTATACAGGTTCGCTTAAGCCATAAAAGGAGGGTTTGCTATCCCTAAGGTTCGCCTCCATTGAATGGGTTCGGCTCAAATAAAGATTCAGCCAGTCAAAAAGAAGGTTCGCTCGTAACATGGGTTATGGAACATGCAGGTTCGGCCAAAGGGTTTAGTTGGGCCGCATGCACGTTTGCCGCACAAGCTGTCTCCTCCTTAAGGTTCGGCTAGCCTAGTAGGGTTCGCCTGCACGAGGTTCGGCCATGCCTAGTTCCTAGGTTCGTTTAAACTGACACAGGTAGCAGTTAGGGTTCGTGAATGGCAGCTGAAAGGTTCGTCGGGGACTAGGTTCGGCCACCTGCACTTCATCACGCCCAATGAAGGTTCAGCTAAGGTGCTGAGTTGCGAACCTGTAACATTCTCCTTCCAAAATCTCTATTTCCCCCGGATTCAATGCCGTTCATGGCTTCCATACTCCCACCTGTATGCGTTTTAGGGTTTTCGAGAGGCACTACTTGTGTAACACCAAATAGTATAACTAGATTCTTGTTTAGAGTGAAAACCGAAAATAAAACTCAAGATCTACCTGCGATAGTCGACCAAACGTAGAGTTCCTTGAACTTTCTTGTTCCTCTCGATCACGCGGTTGCGTAGGCGCCAAGATCTCGTAATTCCGTCAAGAAACGAGAGAGAAATCGTAGTGAGAAGTTAGAGAGAGTGTGTGTGTGCGTTTTTGGTGAACTAGAGAGAGAAAGAGTGAGTGTAAAAATGAAGAAGATGACATTCTTCTTCTTTAGTAACCCGCGTAGTCCCCGTGTGTTCGATCTCGTTTTTATCGTGATAAACTTATTTAAATGTTCGGTTTTTAGCGTAAAGCTTATTTAAATTAAAACTTGTTTAAATAATTACGTTTCAAAGAAATAAAACACTTTTAATTAGATTATTTCGTAAAAGCGATTTATCTTTATTTCGTTAATTAATTTGTTTAATTAAGACTATTTGTTCGGATTTATTTTAGGTCGTGATTCCTAATAAACATTATTAAATCCATTTTTCTTATTTTTAATATCGTTAGATATTATTTAATTATCTCGTCGAAACACTCTACTTACGTACGTATTCGTAAAGATCGTCACCTTTGCGAATCCGACGCTTGTATCGTATTTCGATTTGATTTACAATTTATGGAATATCGTTTCAGAATATTACTCTTAATAATTATATTCGTGTGAATCGTCACTCACACGAATACATTATCAAGTTAATATCTCTGAATTAATATTCGCGTTTAAATTATGTTCGTAACCTCACCACCGCGTATCCATTTCCAATTAAACTTTTATTATTTTATTATCTTAAATATTATCAATCCCAAACCAAAACCCATTAAACCAAGTCACTGACACATCCGTGATAGACCGAAATATGCATATGTATAGGGCATATGTAGGGGTCAGTTGCAACTGCCCCAACCACCGTCCCACTGCTATTTCGATAAAACATGACCATGTGTCCTTGACTACGTTTAGCAACCAACCAATAACAAACTTCAGTTTCCTTTCCATTTCAAACCAGTAAACCATTATCTGTGTTTTCATCTGCGATAAACTCTCTGCTCCTGTTTAGTTGAATTACAACTAAACTTCACATGGTTTACGCGTATAATAATATATTCTAAATATGTATACCAATGACAGAGATAATCATCAAATAATCCATCATCATTAATAATTACAAATCTCAGGTCGTAACAGTACAATCATACGGATGTACGGACGACCAGAAATACAGTGATGTTACAGATTGAGTGTTTGATAAACTTGAATTATGATTGTTGGATAATCTTTTATGTCATTCTGTAATGATAACATAAAACATCATATCTCATTTCATATCCTGTGTTGAATTCTACACATTGTATGATCTAAAAATTTTCCATTAATTTTTATTGGACTTTGTAACATCACTGTACTTCCGGTCGTCCGTACATCCGTACGATTGTACTGTTATGACCTGAGATTTTGTAATTATTAATATTGATACATTATTTGATGATTATCGCTGTTACTGGTATACATGTTTAGAACATATTATACGCGTAAACTCTGGAAAGTTTAGTTGTAACTCAACTAAACAGAACCAGAGAGTTTATCGCAGTTATATTGTTGATGATTATGGTATTGGATTTGAATGGAAAGGAACTGGGAGTTGGTTATGGTCTGGTTGCTAAACGTAGTCAAGGACACATGGTCATGGTTTATCGAAATAGCGGTGGGACGGTGTAGGGGAGGTTGCGATCTACCTCTGCATACGCCCTATACATATGCATATTTCGGTCTATCATGGATGTGTCAGTGACTTGGGTTTAGCGGGTTTTGGATTGGGAATTATAATATTAAAGTTAATTAAATAATGAAAGGATAATTGAAAAAAAATTACGCGATGGTGAGGTTACGAACATTATTTAAACGCGAATATTAATTCAGAGATATTAACTTGATAAATGTATTCGCGTGGGTGACGATTCACACGAATATAATTATTAGGAATAATGTTCTGAAACGATATTCCATAAATATTAAATCGAATCGAAATACGTTACGAGCGTTGGTTTTGCAAAGGTGACGATCTTTGCGAATACGTACGTAAGTAACGCGTTTCGACGAGATAATTAAATAATAAATTACGATATTAAATTAATAAAAGGGGAACTAAAAATATTTATTAGGAATCACGACCTTAAACGAAAACGCACAAATTAATTTATTTAAATAATTAATTTAATGAGATTAAACGGAGTTATTGTATTTAAATGATTTATGCTTTAAATCTCTTTTACGAAAGGAAGTAATTAAAACTCTTATTTAAAAGCGAAGTCATTTTAAGGAATAACATTTAATCAAAATTATGTTTATTAAAACAAAACCTAATTAATTTAAAGGTTTTGTGTTGTAAATACGATTAGGATAAAAACCGAGCATTTATTAATTATTAATCGCGATAAAAACGAGACCGACCACGAGGTGTTCATACCCGATAAAAGAGAGGGAAACCTTTCTTCTTCCTTCATTTTCACCACCACATTCCTCTCTCTAAAACCACACACACACACTTCTTCTCTACCTTCTCTCTAGCTTTGCTCACTCATTACTCGACGGATTCACGAGATCTTCGCGCCTACGCGTTCGTGTGATCGAGGGGAACAAGGAGATACGAAAAGATCCTACATTTGACCGACGGTTCGAGGTAAATCTGATGTTTATTTTCGGTTTTTGTGGTAAATCATAAACCCCACGGCCTAATGATGTTATAACCGGCTAAATTACTTTAAAAACCCTAAACCGAGTTGTTGTTGAGCCATGGGAAACCATAGACGGACCTGCCATCAACTGGGAATGATCATGGGAACGATGGGCTGCTGCTGGTTCGCGACTAACAGGTCGGCCGAACCTGTAAAGGTTGGCCGAACCCTAGAATGGACTAGCCGAACCCTTTATCAGCCACGAACCTTTCTTTTCTTTCTGGCCGAACCCTGGTGCCCACGAACTACCTACGAACCTTAACAGTCAGCTGAGCCTTGGATCCTTTAGGGCCGAACCTTGGGCTTGGGGCGAACCTTATGGGTTAGCCGAACCCACTAGGGTGGCCGAACTATTACCCAGCCGAACCTTATGATTTGGAAGCAGCGAACCCTACTCAATTGGGGACGAACCTAGGCACTCGGCGAACCTAGCCCTGCAACAAGCTGGGCCGAACGTATGGTTAAAGGTTCGCTGGTTCTAAGTTTCCTAAAATGAATTCTTTGTTAACCAAGGGGTTAGGGACAAGACAAAGGTGTATAAGCATGTGTATTTATATATATATAAGGATAGATGTACATATGGATATATCCATGCATGCATGAAAGATCTAGGCCACCACCTTTTCTTTTTATAACTTAAGTTTTAAAGAAACTAAGAAGTATATATATATTGAACTTGTAATGAAATTAACATAATGTATAGGTTTTACTACATTGGAATTAAAGGGGTTACTAAACCAAACGTTGGTGGCTAGTATTGTCACACCCCCACCTCCGCGTCACCAGACGACGTCATTTGTAAAGGTAGCGGAAGCATAGCGGCGAAGTCTCGAAGGTGAGGGGTGACTTACTTGATCCGGTATCATAACACACATAGTTAAGAAAAGCACTAATTACAAATCACGACAATTATTTATTACATGTCCTGAATATCCGTTCACAACTTAAGTTCTTTCTATTACATCCCAAGTCCTAATTACATGGTGCGTGCACAGTTGTTTCCTCACTGTTGGTACTGATTACCTGTAAAAGATTTAAAGTTTAAAAATATCAGTATAAAACTGGTGAGTTCATAAATAAGACTCGATACAATATGATATGATAGTAAAGTCAATGGTACACATTAACATAAGTGAATAATCATGTGACCCGTATCCAGATCCTTTCTGACAGTCCAGTCTAGAAAATAACCGAAGTTAAACTCCGTGCCTCTAACTCAATGTCTCACTACATCAAGTCGATACCAGGAATGGTGACAAGCATTCACACAAGGGTAGACGCTATCTATCCATGAATGGGGTTGTCAGCCCGATAGTACTATCTTTGTCCACACATTCGGCCCCACGTGGGTTAACCAGATACAGTTAGTTTTGAGGACTTTTGTTGTACACAGAAAATAGTCATAATCCCATGACACCCACATGCAAGCCGGTATTGCAATTGTTACTAAACATATCACACGTTTGATAAAGATTTCATAATAGTCACCCCGATGTTAAGAAAACAGTAAAAGAAAAGGGGTTGTATGAAACTCACCTGATAATACAAATGTAGCAGAATATCACAAGACTTGATAGTAAAGGGTGATTCTGCATTTAGTTATATTTAATAGGTTATTTATGTTCCAGTTTACTGATTAGATCTTCCTGAACGTTCAATGTCAAAGACATTGCTTAGTAAATCATCAACTCGATGTTAAATGTTTAATTGTTTAGTTTAGTATTATATCATACAATGTATGATAATGTAGGAACCTACATTGCATTAGATTCCTAATACAAAGTTGATGACACTCTTGATTAATCAGAATAATCTCTGATTAACCAGATAGTTAATGTTGTTGATTATGATACTGTAACAGTTTCTAGATAATTTAATGGCTTAGAAATGATCAATCCTTGTTATTGATTACCCAATTATTATGAGATATCACAATGTAGTATCATAATAGGTATAATAACCATGTTTAACATACTAATCTGACTGTTATCATAAACATCAGATAATCGTTCCAACGAGTATGTTAATGATTGTGATTAGTTTGAAACACTTGGATTTAACCTTGCATTTCAATGATTAATCCAACTAATCACCTACATTGTTATAATCTAATGGATTAAATCATTATAATCATGGGTATGATTTCCTGCAAATCGGGCATTACAACGGATCAAAACAAGGATTTAACCGTTAGAACTTCCTGTTCTTTGTTTATAATCAATCCTAGCCATCATCTAGGCAATAATCAACAATCCTAACTATGTCATTACGTTCAAAATCAAGATCTAATCAATCAAAATCAAACTAGAAGGTTTAAACGGATCATTACCTAATCAGACGGATTTCTGACTTCAAAATAACGATCAGAACTTGTTATGATAATCCCTGGTGCGATCCTTAGCTTCAAAAGCCTTGAAAATGAAGATTGGATGGTAGTTTATGTGTGTTCTTCGTCTGGTTTGCGAAACAGAAGCAAGAAGAAGAAAATAATTTCTTCTTGTATGAATTCTGATGAAATAGATCAGACTTCTGCACCGCCACATCCGTCGCGTACCGCGACCAGAAGCCCAAAAAGGCTTCGCGTACCGCGAAGAAATCCGGAGATCTCAGATTTCTATCGTGCATCGCGTACCGCGGAGAATTCTAAGCCCACCTCCGCGTACCGCGGTGAGTCCATTCGACCATTACTTAGAATTTTTCTTCGTTTTTCGATTCCGGGCAATCCGTAACTCGGTTTCACGCACGGTTTTCTCCCATGTTCCCAATTTCTCGCACACTTTAAACCTGTAATGATTAAAATCATCAATTTAACACATATTCCTAAAACGACCAAACGTGCTCGTGTTATTGATGACATAATGTTTACCTGCAATTGTCACAGTCTCCTCCTGTTACAGAAATTTCGTCCCGAAATTTGCTTTAACTTCTACAGTTTGATCGTCTATGTAAACAAATGAGGATACTTCTGTTTCATGCGATCTTCACGTTCCCAAGTGTACTCTGGCCCTCGTTTAGAATTCCATTTGACTTTTACAATTGGTATTCGACTTCGTTTGAGGGTCTTTTCATCTCGATCCATTATTTCGACTGGTTCTTCCGTGAACTGTAGGTTTTCGGCAAGATGTATCTCATCAAGAGGTATAACTAGTGACTCGTCCAATAGGCACTTTTTCAGATTCGAGACATGAAACACATCATGTATGTTACTAAGTTCTGAGGGTAACTCTAATCTGTATGCTACCATTCCAATCCTTTCAAGAATTGTAAATGGTCCTACAAATCTTGGTGAGAGTTTTCCTCGTTTTCCGAATCTGAAAATACCTTTCCAGGGAGAGACTTTTAGCATCACTTTATCACCAATCTGGAATTCGAGTGGTCTACGTCGATTATCAGCATAACTCTTCTGTCGATCGCATGCTGCTTTAATTCGTTCCTGAATGAGCGCGATCTTATCAGTCGTTTCCTGGATCAGTTCCGGGCCAATAATCTGACTTTCCCCTACTTCTGACCAACACACAGGAGATCGACATTTGCGCCCGTACAAAGCTTCAAATGGAGCACATTGGATACTAGTATGATAGCTGTTATTATAAGAAAATTCAACCAATGGCAGATGAGTATCCCAGCTACCTCCAAAATCAATTACACAGCTTCGAAGCATGTCTTCTAATGTTTGATTTGTACGTTCAGTCTGCCCATCCGTTTGTGGATGATAAGCTGTGCTCATGTTGATCTGCGTACCCAAGGCATGTTGAAGAGTTTGCCAAAAACGTGACATAAATCGACTATCTCTATCAGAAATAATAGAGATTGGCACTCCATGTCGCATTACAATTTCGTTGATGTAAAGTTTAGCTAAACGGTCCATGGAATAGTCTTCCCGAATTGGTAAGAAATGTGCTGATTTGGTAAGGCGATCTACGATGACCCAAATAGCATCATAGTTATGCGCCGTTCTGGGTAATTTAGTGATGAAATCCATGGAAATTTGTTCCCATTTCCACATAGGGATTTCTGGTTGTTGCAATAGCCCAGATGGTCTTTGATGTTCTGCCTTAACCTTAAGGCACGTTAAGCATTTATTCACATATTCTGCTATTTGTTTCTTCATACCAGGCCACCAGTAGAAGTCTTTGAGATCTTTATACATCTTGTCAGCACCTGGATGAATAGAATATTTGGATTTGTGAGCTTCGTCCAAGATAATTGGTCTGATATTACCAAGTACTGGGATCCATGCTCGGTTTTTGAAATATAATATTCCATCCGTTTTGGTTTTAAGTTGTTTATCTAACCCTCGTAATTTCTCATCGGTGTAATTTGTTGTTTGCAAGGCCTGCCGTTGAGTTTCACGTATTTGAGGGTTTAGACTAGTTTGAATCGTCATTTCCAGCGCTTTCACACGTATGGGTTTGACTCTCTCTTTGCGACTTAAAGCATCGGCTACGACATTTGCTTTACCTGGGTGGTAACGGATTTCGCAGTCATAGTCGTTCAGAAGTTCCACCCATCGCCTTTGTCGCATATTTAGCATTTTCTGATCTAGAATGTGTTGAAGACTTTTGTGATCTGTATAGACCGTACACTTTGTCCCGTACAAGTAATGTCTCCATATCTTGAGTGCAAACACTACTGCACCAAGTTCTAGATCATGAGTGGTGTAATTCTTCTCGTGCACTTTTAGCTGCCGAGAAGCATAGGCAATCACCTTGTTGTTCTGCATCAGCACACACCCGAGTCCTTGACGTGAGGCATCACAGAAGACTATGAAATTCTCTGTGCCTTCTGGTAGTGCCAGAATAGGTGCATTGCAAAGTTTATGCTTTAACAGTTGAAATGCCTCCTCCTGTTGAGAGTCCCATATGAACTTTTGATCTTTCTGGGTTAGAGTAGTTAAAGGCAAGGCTATTTTTGAAAAGTTCTTGATGAATCTTCTGTAATAGCCCGCTAACCCTAAGAATTGACGAATCTCTGTTGGGGTTTTCGGTGTCTCCCATTGCTTTACCGCTTCAATCTTGCTGGGATCCACTTGTATACCATTTTCGTTTACTACATGCCCAAGAAACTGGACTTCCCGTAACCAGAACTCACATTTGGAAAATTTGGCATAAAGTTTCTCATGTGCTAAAAGTTCCAAGATCAATTTTAAGTGTTGCTCATGTTCTTGTTGACTGCGGGAGTAAATGAGAATGTCATCAATAAAAACAATCACGAATTTATCCAAGTAAGGTCTACACACACGATTCATCAGATCCATAAACACTGCAGGCGCATTAGTCAGCCCGAAGGGCATCACTAAAAACTCATAATGCCCGTATCGAGTTCGAAAAGCTGTTTTAGAAACATCATCATCATGGATTCGTAGTTGATGATATCCAGATCTGAGATCGATTTTTGAAAAATAGATAGCACCTTGCAATTGATCGAATAGATCATCTATACGGGGTAGTGGATAACGATTTTTGATTGTCAATTTATTGAGTTCCCGATAGTCGATACACATCCTGAGAGTACCGTCCTTCTTTTTCACAAAAAGGATAGGTGCGCCCCAAGGTGAGTAACTCGGTCTAATGAAACCTTTGTCTAAAAGTTCCTGTAATTGACTCGATAGTTCTTGCATTTCCGATGGAGCCAATCGGTAAGGAGCTTTAGCTATAGGTGCTGCTCCTGGTACTAAGTCAATACGAAACTCAACTTGTCTCACTGGGGGTAATCCTGATATATCGTTAGGAAAAACTTCAGGATATTCTCGAACTACAGGAATGTCTTCAATACGTTTTTGATGTGGTTTGTTTTCAGTCACGTAGGCTAAAAAGGCTTGACAGCCCTTTCTTAAGCACTTTCGAGCTTGCATACATGATATGATACTCAGTTTCCTGCCAGCTCTTTCACCTTGTATCATAAGTGTATCACCATTTGGTAATGAAATACGAATCATCTTATTTTGACATATGACTTCCACTCGATTTTCTGAAAGCCAGTCCATACCAATAACAACATCAAAGCTTCCCAATTCAATAGGAAGAAGATCAATATTAAAAAGATGATCGTTTAGATTCAATAAACACCCTTGAATCACATTGTTAGTCATAATTGACTTGCCATTAGCAAGTTCAATGATGTAAGGGTTTGTTAGGTTATCAACGGCCAATCCGAGTAGTGAAGCAAAATCAGAGGAAACAAAACTTTTGTCCGCTCCGGTGTCAAAAAGAACAGATACATAGTGATTGTTAAGAAGAAACGTACCGGTAACGGTGTTGTTATCACGTCGAGCCTCTTCCGCCCCTATCTGGAAGGCTCTTCCTCTTGCTTCATTGCCCTGATTGGTGTTGTTGGTAGGGCAGTTTTTCATGAAGTGATCCGGGCTTCCACATCTGAAGCACGACCGGTTGATTTGTTGTGGTTGTTGTTGTTGAGTTCCTTGGTTTGATCGGCGAACAGGGAGATTGCAATATTTGGAGAAATGCCCGACCTTGTTACAATTGTTACAAACAGGGCAGGGTCCCACATGATGAAATGGGCATTTAGGACATTTAGGTGCTTGCCCTACATAGGCTTTTCTCTCCAAAGTTGTGGCAATGTATCCCTTTGCCATTTGCACATTCCGGCTGGGTTCCACCGGAGCTCCTGGTTTGCCTTTCCCAACCCATTTCCGTTTCACCCCTTTAACACTGCTGGGGGTAGTGGTTACCAGACTGCTGCTTGACTCACCTTTCATTGTCAAGGTACCACTTCTTACTGCCACATCAGTAAGCCTGGTGGTTAAGGTGATAGCATGTTTCAAAGTACGTGGTTCAGCTGCCGTGACCATTCCCTTGATTTGAGGTACCAGACCTTTGATATATTTTTCTATCAAAGCCTGCTCAGTTGGAAACATGTTTGGCAGCAGACATGTTAATTCGTGAAATCGATCGGTATATTTCAAACAATCAGCACCGATCATAGAATGGTTCCAAAATTCCTCTTGGAGCTTTTGGATTTCAGTGATGGGACAATATTCTGACAGAATCAAAGTTTTAAACTCGTCCCAAGTCATAGCATCCACAACAGCCGTGGTCAAGGTTTTTGCCTGGGTATTCCACCAGGTCAATGCTGAGTCTGTCAGTGAACAAGCTGTATAAGACACTTTGTGTTCAGCCAAACACTGGCTGATCTTGAGCTTAGTCTCCATGCCCTCAATCCATTTCAAAAGTCCTGACGCTCCTTCCTTCCCCGTAAAAGTAGGGGGATTGCAAGAAGCGAAGTACTTATAAGTGCATCCTCGTTGTGGAGGATCCGGATTGATTGTGTTGGTACTAGTCGTATGGCGGGTTTCAACATGTCCGCCTGTAGCATTATGCTCCGTATGGACTCTACCCGAGCCAGGAGCACGATTTGTTTGATATTGGGCCAACATGCCCGTAAGAACAGCGGATAATTGGTCACCTGCTATACGAGCAACGTCCGCTTCATTTAGACTGTGTTCATTCACAGGTGGATCCGGAATGGATTCTTGAGTTTGAGGATTTTTAGCAGAACGACCTCTTCTAGGGGCCATAGTCTGATCACACACAGATAAAGTAAAGTCAAAACAAGAATCCATAGTCGTAATAAAGACAAATGTTGTATAACTACTTCGAGTTTTTCACAGTTATATTGTACACCACTAAGTCATGTTCATAGTTGCAGTTATACTAGTACATCTGTTTGTCTTACCAAGCGTATACTAGTATCATTTTATAGTCTATCAAAATGACACCGATTTAGACATGTTACTACACTGATATGTACTAGTATTACATTATTTCACTATAATGTAGTACCGATATTAATATGTTTCTACACGTGTTTGTTATGTACTAGTATTACATTATTTCACTATAATGTAACACCGATATTGATATGACCTTATCACAAATTTTGTTACGTACTAGTATTACATTACTTCACCGCAATGTAACACCGATATTGTTATGACTCCACGAGTCTTGTTATGTACTAGTATTACATTACTTCACCGCAATGTAACACCGATATTGTTATGACTCCACATGAGTCTTGTTATGTACTAGTATTACATTACTTCACCGCAATGTAACACCGATATTGCTATGTTTTCGCACAAGTTTTCTTTTTATATGACTTGAAAAGTTAGCACCGGCTATAATGTAAAGACACAATGTTGCACATACAATGTTAAAAGAAAACTTTTATTATAACTGTCACAGTTGTACATTAGGATTAGTACATATGCAAGAAAATATCCTAATGCAGTTGTACCCACTATTACAACCTAACCGTCCGAGGCCTATTTTACAAGTCAAAACTTCCTCGGAGTAGTACAGTCCAGCCTATTCGATTCCTTTACCGTAATAAATACAGTAAACATGTGATAATGATGGCCACCGCTGCCATCACTATTGCTACGTCCAACAGTCGTAGCTCCATCCTCATATTGCCTAACCCTACCATCCATCCCCTAACTCTTTCTACCCCACTCCTACACATACCACCTAAAGTCCACTGAAGTCTACCCTCAATCACTTCCCTCCATGCCCTGGCACCTGCCTCCAGGACAGCAACATGTTCAGCTAAACTCTCATAGGCCGTGCGAGTTTCCCACAGAGTGTCACGTGTTTCCTGCAATGAAACACGCGATAACTGAAGATCCAATGTAACCCGTTGCAGCTGAACTCTCATCTCAGCATGCTGAGATGACTCGCCTTCCTCATGTATAGAATGAGGTACATCCCGGGGTGCTAGTGGTCCTCTCGGAACAGGACCTGTCGAGATGCGGGCTCGTCCCCGCCTTCCTCCAAACCCTGTAAATACTGGTACTTGCTGTGGTGGTGTAGGGCTTTGTGCCCTCCTGATAGCTGGTGAGTCAGCATCTAACAGATGCTGAGGTATAGGTGGTGTAGGTGGTATTGATGGTAAAGTCTGGTGGGACATTTGAGATGACGGCACTGTCTGTGTTGATCCTGAACTTGTTTCCGTGCCAACTGAATCACTTTCTGAGTCTGACATCGCTGTATTGACATACAAGTTCGTATTAGTAACGTAAAATAAATAAATAATAACAACATGTATTTGAGTGTTTATATTTGTTAACTATGTTCGGTGCTCTCAGTGTAACTATTCGGGCCTATGGTTATAATCTAGGTTTCTAAGTCTGCCTAAATTCTATAACCTGTGGCTCTGATACCACCCTGTCACACCCCCACCTCCGCGTCACCAGACGACGTCATTTGTAAAGGTAGCGGAAGCATAGCGGCGAAGTCTCGAAGGTGAGGGGTGACTTACTTGATCCGGTATCATAACACACATAGTTAAGAAAAGCACTAATTACAAATCACGACAATTATTTATTACATGTCCTGAATATCCGTTCACAACTTAAGTTCTTTCTATTACATCCCAAGTCCTAATTACATGGTGCGTGCACAGTTGTTTCCTCACTGTTGGTACTGATTACCTGTAAAAGATTTAAAGTTTAAAAATATCAGTATAAAACTGGTGAGTTCATAAATAAGACTCGATACAATATGATATGATAGTAAAGTCAATGGTACACATTAACATAAGTGAATAATCATGTGACCCGTATCCAGATCCTTTCTGACAGTCCAGTCTAGAAAATAACCGAAGTTAAACTCCGTGCCTCTAACTCAATGTCTCACTACATCAAGTCGATACCAGGAATGGTGACAAGCATTCACACAAGGGTAGACGCTATCTATCCATGAATGGGGTTGTCAGCCCGATAGTACTATCTTTGTCCACACATTCGGCCCCACGTGGGTTAACCAGATACAGTTAGTTTTGAGGACTTTTGTTGTACACAGAAAATAGTCATAATCCCATGACACCCACATGCAAGCCGGTATTGCAATTGTTACTAAACATATCACACGTTTGATAAAGATTTCATAATAGTCACCCCGATGTTAAGAAAACAGTAAAAGAAAAGGGGTTGTATGAAACTCACCTGATAATACAAATGTAGCAGAATATCACAAGACTTGATAGTAAAGGGTGATTCTGCATTTAGTTATATTTAATAGGTTATTTATGTTCCAGTTTACTGATTAGATCTTTCTGAACGTTCAATGTCAAAGACATTGCTTAGTAAATCATCAACTCGATGTTAAATGTTTAATTGTTTAGTTTAGTATTATATCATACAATGTATGATAATGTAGGAACCTACATTGCATTAGATTCCTAATACAAAGTTGATGACACTCTTGATTAATCAGAATAATCTCTGATTAACCAGATAGTTAATGTTGTTGATTATGATACTGTAACAGTTTCTAGATAATTTAATGGCTTAGAAATGATCAATCCTTGTTATTGATTACCCAATTATTATGAGATATCACAATGTAGTATCATAATAGGTATAATAACCATGTTTAACATACTAATCTGACTGTTATCATAAACATCAGATAATCGTTCCAACGAGTATGTTAATGATTGTGATTAGTTTGAAACACTTGGATTTAACCTTGCATTTCAATGATTAATCCAACTAATCACCTACATTGTTATAATCTAATGGATTAAATCATTATAATCATGGGTATGATTTCCTGCAAATCGGGCATTACAACGGATCAAAACAAGGATTTAACCGTTAGAACTTCCTGTTCTTTGTTTATAATCAATCCTAGCCATCATCTAGGCAATAATCAACAATCCTAACTATGTCATTACGTTCAAAATCAAGATCTAATCAATCAAAATCAAACTAGAAGGTTTAAACGGATCATTACCTAATCAGACGGATTTCTGACTTCAAAATAACGATCAGAACTTGTTATGATAATCCCTGGTGCGATCCTTAGCTTCAAAAGCCTTGAAAATGAAGATTGGATGGTAGTTTATGTGTGTTCTTCGTCTGGTTTGCGAAACAGAAGCAAGAAGAAGAAAATAATTTCTTCTTGTATGAATTCTGATGAAATAGATCAGACTTCTGCACCGCCACATCCGTCGCGTACCGCGACCAGAAGCCCAAAAAGGCTTCGCGTACCGCGAAGAAATCCGGAGATCTCAGATTTCTATCGTGCATCGCGTACCGCGGAGAATTCTAAGCCCACCTCCGCGTACCGCGGTGAGTCCATTCGACCATTACTTAGAATTTTTCTTCGTTTTTCGATTCCGGGCAATCCGTAACTCGGTTTCACGCACGGTTTTCTCCCATGTTCCCAATTTCTCGCACACTTTAAACCTGTAATGATTAAAATCATCAATTTAACACAGATTCCTAAAACGACCAAACGTGCTCGTGTTATTGATGACGTAATGTTTACCTGCAATTGTCACAAGTATAATTGATCATGTATGTGGGTATATATCTAAGATATCACAACAAATTGTATCATTATTAAGTAGTTAACAACTAGCAAGTCTAAACTATTTTTAATGATGGACATTTATAAGAGAATTGGGTGATCCGTTTCAATTTATACTAATCAAACTAAGTGGGGGGAAAACACCTAATGATTTAAAAGTGATCATGTGAGAATAATTAAAATAGAACACGTATACTTATGAATACCCGACACACGATAATTACAGGTTGATTAAGTTGTGGTTGATTTTGATTTCTTTTACGCGAGCGCGCATTTTACAAGAACACCGGATTCAAGGATTCAGGTGAGTTCTCATAACCTCCCTTTCTTTTAAACTGTTTTGTTTTAAAACTCGGAGGTGAAGCATGTATACCAAATTCAAATATTATTTTGATAACACAAGGATAATACATGTTTATCACTATGATATTCACATTTTAGAATTATCATTACTTATGGATTATCACTTATATGCATATATCCGTGTAAATATTGTCATTGACTTCGATCAATAACAAAGATTACATGTATTGCCACCTGGATTATCACAACTCCGTGAAACATTGCTTTTGACATTGGTTAATTGCATTGGTTTCATGTATTGCCACGTGGATAGCTTCCACTCCATGGATCATGTTTTTAACTTATGTTAATTACATAATGACCATGTATAGTCACATATATATTTGAGAATATTGATGTTGAGATTGGTTGAATGGTTATGTGGTTGATTATCTATTATTGACTATGATTATCTATGATTAACTATGACTGATTGGATATGTGATTATGTGTTTGTGTATGTGTTTGATTGTGTGTTGGTAGATGGGTTGGATTATCTCATACAGGTACTCTTGTGGATTTTCTCAGGAAGACCATAAGCTTTTATACTCGTTTTCATCAAAACATTTTTATAAAACCCTTTCCAACAAAATCTTGTATACTCATTTTATAAAATACTTTTAAGTATAAAAACTTATGATTACTCACCAACTACTTCGTAGTTGACACTTGATTTTCTTACATGTTTCAGGTGATGAAGCTAAGTAGGTTGCAGAAGATAAATTCTCATTTTTGGACATCATCACATAGGATCTTGGACTTAGCTAAAACTAACAAAAATTATGGCGATTAGAGTTTAGTTAGTTTAGCTAATTCTTTGTGTAATTGTAGTATTTAATTCATGATAGACATGATTTTTGTGTAATTAATTTGATGAATGGAATGTTATGTGATGATTTAATTTAGATGCCCACGAGCTTTTGAACAATCTACACATCCCTCGTGGCATCCCGACGTTTCCGCCATCGGTCGGGGTGTTACAGACTTCACTGAATTTTTTTTTAATTCCTTTCTTGCATTATAGGAACTCCTACATGGAGAAGAAAAATTAGGAACTCTAGATCAAAAAATGCCAGGAGATTCGGAAAGTTTTAAGAAGGGAGATAAAAAAGGCAATATGAAATTAAATTAAATAATGCTATTAATACATCATAACTTACTTTGAAAATAACTGTCTTCTTTAATATGCTCCTCCATTGACCTGAACTTGACGTAGGACCGTTGAATCCTCAAAATATAATTCTCTAAACAGAGAATATTCATTGGATATGCGCCATATAAATTTGCTTCAAAGCAGATGCCAAATTACAGTTTTAAAGTTATTTATCTTTTATTTTATATTCCTTTTACATTTGGCATATTTTTTTTATAATTGTTCACATAATGACTCATGCTCAGGATCCACTTATGGTGGTACGGCTTGCTTCACAGAAATTCAAATCAACTATTAACTTGGCATCTTACTGAATTTGCTTTGTGTACCACTACTACACGGTTTTTTTTCGTGTCTATTTTCAAACATCTAATTCAAAATCAAGCCACGTTTGCCTTTCTTAACACTATTTTTAAAAAGACATGATTTTATAACGTCACAACATATATTATCTTTAGTTACTTAATCACGCTTAAAACCCGCCGCAACGAGCGGGGTTCAACTTACTAGATAAAAATTAAAAACCAAAATTCTGGTGTGAGAGGGAATTACCGTTCATTTCGTACATATATTATATGCTTTTGGTACAACCACTTTACCTTTAACCTCCTATTATAGCTTCTTGCTTCTTTCAGCTTTTCATTTCTGGGTTTTCTTTCCTGCTTTTCTTGCTGCGTGTATTTGATCTCCAGGTTCCAATCGTACAATTTGTTGCTTAAACGACGTTTACCAGTTTCGGATCAGATTATTCTATGATCACCGTCGTAGGTATTTAGTTCTCTGTATCCGTATGTGATGCATGTATACTGATGATGGTGTGGTAGTCCAGCGACGTTGTAAGAGATCATGGCTCCGAGGCGGCCGATTAGTGTGCAGCTACGTTGCGGGGGAGACCAATCGTTGCCTCTCTTGCTATGTCGTGTCTGATTGTTTATCCATCTATGATGCGTGTTGACTGATGATGGTGTGGATTTCCGACGACGTTGCGGGAGATCCCGTAGCTTTACGTGCACTCATTTATGTATTCTCTTGCTCCGTCATCTTTGATTGGTTACATTGGCCGCCTCTGGTGTGTGGGTTTCAAAAACCCTAACGTATATGGTAATATTACAATGTTTCAATTGTTGAAAATACTTGGTTATTTGTGAGATTGATAAATAATTTGTTTGATTTGTAGGGAATTCGTTAATAGGTCAGAGGCACATCAACCAAATCGAAACAAAAAAAAACGTAGATATCCCAAATTTGACCACTTCCGTTAGAGGGTTGTTTCAGCCATCTAATAATTTTATTTTGGTATTATAATTGATTTTAGGCGGCCGTTTTTTAACATGTGTTGTAAGCAGGTTTTCTTAAGAAAATAGATTAGCTTATCCATTTGATGTTTAATTAACATCATAGTAATTCATGTAAATTAGAATGAATTGATGAGAAACTCGAAATTTTGATTACATTTTGTAGGTATTAAAGAAGGAAACCAAGAGTTGTATATGTTGATCTTTTATGATCCCTAGGAGATTTGGTAAGTAATTTTACCGATCACTATAGATTTCTAATTATAATGACCATTTGGATGTCATGACGATTGAACATTAACTAATGTTAGATCAAGATAGTGATTTATGGGTAGAAGAGCCTCAAGATTGGTGGAATAGCTAATATGAGTTTTGGTGACTACATATGTGGCTTTATCTCCAGTTCAAAGTATTCAAACACTTGAAAAATGAACTAACTCATTAACTATCATTTAATGGTTAATCTAAAGTGAACTTCATGGGATCTTGATATGTGTCATCTTCCATTTTTTTAATATAAGAGGGCATTTTGGACAGTTAGTAACCACTTAAAAATATATATATATATATATATATATATATATATATACACACACACACATATATAGATTAAGGTTTGGCTAAAAAGTCATAAAACCATAAAAAGTGTGAGAAAGAATTCCAATCATTGATCTTGGATTTGAGTTTGCTAAAATTTCTTATTGGAGGTGGTTTCAAGGAGGGTAAGTAGTTCATTGGTTTCAACACGACCACTTAAGTTGAAGATCTATATTGTGTAGACTCATTTTGTATATCAAGGTGTAAATAAATCCACTTTGATATTAGAAACATCTCATTACTATTTTTTAGGTAATACTGAACTCATTTAAGGCACTTAACATTACATTCTTTAACACATCACACTTGCAATATCACACTTTTAGGCTAGAGCTACCAAAGATTTTTCTCATGAATGATTATAGATTGGAAGAAGTTAAATGATTGGATTATTTTTTTTATTAGTTGTATTACATTAATAGACACGAAGTGTATGATCTACTTTTTCTGTCAAATTCAAATTATTATTTTGATCAAAATTTTTTTGCATATTAGAAGAGTCCATAGGGCTGGCCTTGAGGTTCATTATTGGTAAAAGTAAAACGCAGGGGCAGCTAACTCGACTTAGACACAGGGGATAGCGGACGAGGGGACCTACTCATGACAGAAATGGAGGAATATGATGATTTCTTGCTTTTGGATATTGAAGAGAAGTATAGTAATCTACTGTACAAAACATTAGTCTTAATGACAGTGGTATTAAAGGTAATTAAACTCACGATCTGAAATTTATTATATTTTCAGTTTGTTACAGGCTGGCTTTCTTCAAAGATGCCTATGCATTATTTTGATTCTGATTTTTATGTTATTGCTGACGGTGATATATATATTTGTGACCAACTCATGCAAGAATCAATTTATTATGACATAATGTATAGTAGAAGACTGTAAGTTGCTCTATGGCTTTTTGTTTCACTGAAATGCTAGACTGGCTTTCATTGCTTTTGGCCAAACAACGGCCTCAAACACAAACTTATCTTGGAAATATGCTTTACTAAAAGAGAAAGTTATACTTTGTCTGTACTAATCAAGTTGCTTATGTTATATCCTTTATAAATTGCCTTCAATGTTTATTTGTTTTGGAAGTTTGTTTTAAGGATTATGAGGAGAGGATGAGAGGTGGAACTGTTGAAGTTGATTTTCAGTTTGAATCAGCTGTCAACGTTAAGTCGTTCTTATTTTTGTTATACTAAGTTGACTTGCTTAATAATTTTTTTTAAATTGCAGAAAGTCTTCATGTGCTAGCCACCAGGAACTGGGCGATATAGCCAAGGTTGATTATTCAAAATTATTATAGCATATGGTTTGGTCTTTTAAAATGGCTTACTAATTCATTGATCATATCTTGGTGTGTTTTACTCTTTGTTCCATCAAAGCATGTTATTGACCCTATGATCATTTCATGCTGTCTATTGCTCTTTGTGTTTGTCAAGATGTGTTGTATTCTTTTAATCACATTGTACCATCCTTTGATCCTTTAGTATTTTTCTTATCATATTATAATGAATTATGACAACTTTTGGTATATCGACCTATAAAGGAGTATTTATGATCTGTTAAGTCTATTGAATGAATCAAATATTCAAATTATGTAAAGAAGTGAATTCAATCCTAACAATATTACATTAGTGTGTGAGAATATTATTAAACGTGTCTTAAGAAATTAATGAGCAACGTTACTTTATGACCTCACTTTCTTCATTAGATCTCCTGATTCAATAAAACACATCATTGAGTGTGATATAATTCATTGCTTCGAAGATTTACGTAATCTATCTATAAAATATTTATTCTTTAATTTATTATTTAAAAAACGTCCTTATGTACTGACATATGGTATGCTAATGTATCTATCTACAAAATGAAATTGCAATATAGAAATAACATGAGGTTGATTTTTGACTTATAACAAGTCAAATAAGTAAAACAAACGCTTTACAAGTTTGATTTCAACAAAATACCAAAATATCCCATCCTTAGTTTTTATAATTGTAAAAAAAGCAACAAGATGTCACTGAAAGTATAGTTGTAAATAACTCAAGAATTATGGAATAAAGGATATCCCGGATATACATCAAGGTCCTATCTTTATATATTAAACTTTTATATACAAACTTTTATCGAAAAATCAACATACGTCCCACTGTGGAGCGCGAGTCAATCCCCCTCGTTAGTATTTAATTATTGGTATTATTTAAATAGTAGTATTACATTTAAATAGTATTATTTAACTAAAATAAAATAAAGGCTGTTATAGTGAAAGGAATTGAACCCTGGGCAAACGGAGGAAGCGGCTATAGTCTTAAACATAGTTTGCCAATTCATCTGGCTATCAAATGCTTAATTTTCGGATAACATTATATTAAGAAACAAAAATAATAAAAAAATTAATATATATATATATATATATATAAATTGTTAATATTTATTAAAATTTTAAAGTAACTAGTAAAGGTGTCCGCGCATTGCGCGGGCTAATGATCATTAGTTAATTATACATGCAAAAAGGCTATTCATCAGTCAAATTAGTCTCAAACCACATATATCAAAGAACGACAAACGTAACTGGTATAAGTAGTTTCAACTTCTTCTGCAAAATTGTAATCCTCTAGGAAATAACCTTTAATATTATAACTGTAGTTATGGTCTGTTTATTCTTTGAAGAGAATCCATCAGATGCCTCCTATTCCTATTTGACTCAAGAGGTATTTCTAATAGTTACTAAAGTAATCATCTACTAATCATTCATCCAACACTACCAAAATAGCAAGAAAGTTTTATAAAATGTTGGTGTTATCCAACCAGAACAAATACATTTTATGTTGTATTGACTCTTATTAGGATGCAAAAAGTCTTGTGTATTCTGAAGGCAAATAAATGTACATATGCAGTACAAACAAACGACCAAAAAACTATCAATACAATCTAATAAGACTTCAAACCACTTAATTGTAACTCACGAGACCAGCTACTCTCACCATGTATGAATAACAAAGGATACTGGATGAAGCTTATTTATACGTTGAGGAACGTCATCTTTATGTCGAATAATAATATAGTAATTATCAGTTAAAATGCGTGTTTACAGTTTACTTAAGAGGCTTTGATTGCCAACCTCTCACGTGGCTGCCTACCTGCGATCGATGGACCTCTCACGTGGCTGTGTGCGATCGATGCAAAGGAAAAAATCCAAACGCATGCCAATTTGATTTGTTGGAGCATTTAACATGATGAGAGAACAGAGCCCTAAAAGTTTGTTTCTCAATTATCATTTTCTTTATAAACTTTCTACAGTACATATATGTTGTCATATTATTTATATGCCTTTACTGTTAACCTAATTTCATGATTTATATAGGTTGTTCCAAGTTCGGGGAAATTTGTACGAGTTACTTGTTAATTGCATCCCTCCTGAAATTATATTAAAGGTTTTAATAATCAGCCACATAATTATTCCTTTTTATCTTATAGTAAGTTGTAATTGAAGCTGAAGGTTTATTGTTCATTCAGAGGCTGCTTTATGAATTGCTTAGGAATCTGGACTCTAAATTGAAGCCTTAGGTCTGTCATTGGGCTGCATATTATGTAAGTTTGTGCTAATGTCATATACACTTTTCTTGGAAATTTATGCTAAATTACCTATTTTCCCCCTCATTATCTTTATATCTATGGTTATAATTTAGGTATGCAAATTCTTGTATCTTGTATTCATTGAATGGTGTTATGGTAACTGATAATCCAATAATTTCTTTAAACTTTCTATAGACAGAAAGCTATTTTTAACAATTGAAGGTATATTTATGTGCTTTTTTAAATGTCATAGTTTTCTTACAACAGTTCCCAGTTGCTCTTAACATGCATGTGTTAGGTTGAATGTATCTTTCATCTTCTCTAAATGACACCATTAATTTTGTGCCTTTAGTTTTTGGGCCTCCAAATAACATAATCATATGAATACAGGGCCTCCAAATAACATAATCATATGAATACAACATCATCAGCATCACATATTTACAGAAGCAGAACCAAAATGTCAACGAAGTCGTAGGACCATACTAATTTCACATATTGATCATATATATCATCAAATCAAACCTAATTTTAGAACAGTCATATGATTAAGAAATCAATATTAAAACCATTATTTGACCAAACCGTAAACCCTAGCCAAAATTGAAGAAAACCTTGAAGAGACGAAGCCCCACACACGTAAAATAAACAAAAAAGGTGAATGAAGATGAAGACATCAATGGAAGAAGAGCTTACATACCTACGAAACAAAGAAATAGGAAAGAGAAGCAACAGCCGAAAAGAAGTGGAAACGGAGGTGCAGACGAACGCGTGGTACAGCCCTAAATACCCACGTACATAGACGATGCATCCCAAGAGAGGATGAGAGTGAGGCGGCCGACAACTTGAAATCGTATACGTGAGAATGGGAGCATCAAGCTAACCAGTTAAGTCACCGACTTTGGTAAATGAGTAATAGGGAATTTAACATATATAGATTCTTTATACTTGCCGCCCAAGTCCCAACTATCCATGTTCCCAAATCAAACCCAAAATTTCTAATCGGCTAATCCATTTTATATTATTAAAAAAATGTTTGATAATTGATGATGTAGGATGTCTAACCAGGCTGGCCTGGCCAACAATAGCAGGGCTTGTCCAGTCATGACCTGGCTAACCTTAGCAGGGATAGAGCCAGGTGGGGTAAAGTCTATTTTCCCTCTATAAATAGAGGGGAATACTACACATTTCAATCACCCCATTTGCAAGTGGAAAATCCACACTTAACATACACACTCTCTATCTAGATAATAAGTTTATGATCTCCTTATCCTGGTTCATCTCTATCAAGACTTGGAGATCATTGCATGTTTAGGCCCTGTTTGAGATTGCTTATTTAGCTTCAAAAGAACTTTTTATCAAAAGTGCTTATTAACTTATAACTTTTTGAAATAAAGTTTTTAAAAATGTGTTTGGATTAACTTTTTTAAAATAAATTTTTAAAATGATAAAAAATGACATTTTTTATTGGCACAATTTAAAGTTGGGTAAAAAGGGGTATATTTGTAATTTTATATTGATAAGTCATAAGTTATTTCAAAAAGCTAGAATTTTTAGCTTTTGAAAAACAATTTATTACCCTTTTACAAAAAGTTATTTTCAAAAGTCCTTTTAAGTTTGATAAACAACTTATTAACTTATTGGCTTTTTGAAAAAGCTAACAAGTCAATAAATCATTTTTAAATGAAATCTCAAACAATGCCTTAATTGTCTATTCCTTCACCTACTAGGAATATATATTTCTTACTCTACTCTCTCATTATTAACTTTGGTAAGCATCAAACACATATTTTCTCAATAGGCTCTAATGGGTCTCATTCTTCATCCTCATATGCTTCTTTACATGCTCATATGTATATATCACTATTTTGTGTCGATTACTAACTTGAGCGTCGGAGTGCCCTTGGGGATAACCCCCTTGGGCCCTCTAACGTAGGTTTTCTATATTGTTGCATATAGGATCCACGCTCGGGATAACAACGCACGAGTTAACCCTACTCAAACCCGACCCGGATTCGGATACGTCAACAATAATCATATAGAAATTGAATCCTATTTTATAAGATTTGTATTCAATTAATAGAATGATTTTTGAATTAAATTTTTATATTTTATGAATACTTTGACCCAATCTATAACCTTACCTACAACTTAACCCCTGATTCGACTTGTTATTTGCACAATTACCTGAATCATGACCAAAAACATGACATAGCTTATAAATCAAACAATTACCTGACCCGATCCATGATTTGACTATTAACTTGAAGTATGAACTATATCATGATCTGAATTAAGGGTGTAAACCAGCCGAGCCGATCCCGAGCTCGTCAAGGCTCGAGCTCGACTCGTTTAGACTAAATAGGGCTCGAGCTCGAGCTCGGCTAGTTAAGGGTTTTATTTACGAGGCTCGAGCTCGGCTCGTTAAAAAAAATTTAGGCTCGAGCTCGGCTCGGCTCGTTTATATTTTAATTATTTGATTTATTTACTTTAATTACTAATTTAATTAGATTTATAATTATATTTTCCAAATTTGACATAAAATATTTTATTTAAATATATTTATCATAATTTTATATATAAAAATAATTAATTTTATAAATAAATACTTAAAATATTAAATAAAAGTAATATAAAGAAAAAGCTCGTTAAGGCTCGCGAGCCGGCTCGAGCTCGATATGTAAAGTTCGAGCTCGGGCTCGAAAACTAAACGAGCCACATTTTTGGGCTCGAGCTCGGGCTCGTTAAGGCTCGGCTCGTTCGAGCTTTTAAACGATCCGATCCCGAGTATTTCACGAGCTGGTTTGGTTTGGTTGAGTGAAATACGGCATGAAACCAATACTAGAAGAGTAAGGAGGAAGCATTAGAAGAAAGGGTTCCTCCCTCATAGCACAATCCTATGGCTTCTTAGAGAAGGGTAAAGGCACTCATAGCAAGATTCAAAACTGCAAACAGAAGACTTTAATCACGGGAAGGAAGCTAGGCAGGAGCCATTCAAAGCTTCGAGTTACCTCAGCTTGAGAGCGCTAGATAGAAGGAGTAATGTAACCCCCGGTTACTATTTAACAATTTAAAATAATATCAGAGTTGGTCCCAGCAAATTTTTCATTTTTAAAACCTTGTTTGATCTTCTTTATTTAATGATATTAAACAAAGTTTAACACAAAAGTAAACGTGTCACACATTTTACAATACTTATTTACATAAGTAAGTTTAAACCAAAATTTCACACGTTTGCAACAAGGTTTGTTCGTTCGATTCCTGCTCCACCTCGATCCTTACAGCCGTGTATGTCATTTTTGACCTACAAACATCACACAATAATTCCCATTAGTTCATAAGAACTAAGTAAGTAAACCCCAATGGTTTCACAACAATAAAATGTAAAAATACATTTTTGACAATCAACATTCAAATTGAGTCATTTATATTCGAATTGACTGTCACAATTTAATAGTATCATATTATCGATCAACAACTATTGTTTACAATAGTTTAATCAATATTACACTATGGTGTTCACATTCCTGTGCTTCCCCCATAGCTATTTGTCAGCATCTCTGACTATTTACACATTTGTGATATCATAATTAGTTCAAGTCTTGAGATGTTCACCGACCGGTACTTCCATCTAAGACAAGTTGCTAGCACCTATAGCTATCCACCATTGTGGAGTCATAATTAATTCAAGTCTTAAGATGTTCACCCACCGGTACTTCCATCTAAGGCAATTGCCAGCACCTCTGGCTATCCACCATTGTGGAGTCATATATAATTCAAGTCTTAAGATGTTCACCCACCGGTACTTCCATCTAAGACAATTGCCAGCACCTCTGGCTATCCACCATTGTGGAGTCATATATAATTCAAGTTTTAAGATGTTCACCCACTGGTACTTCCATCTAGAATTCCCACACTATTATTCACCAAGGTATTGGATTTATCATAGGTTGTTGAACTTTTATTGTTCAACATTCCCCTATTACCAATGCCATATTTATCATATAATTCATTCAACAACAAAATTCAATATTTATTATATGATGTCATAGTTGTGGGATTACTTACCTTAATCAGATAAAGGATTAGCAACTGCAGGCTCCTTTCCTGCTATATGACTAGTGGTTTGACTTCCACTACCACCACCTAGTTGCAAAATACATATATACAACTAGTTTCAACACGTATAGCACATACAATCAAGTTCAACACACTTGACTGATTAGACTTGCTCAAAGTCAATTTATCACATAAATGACTTTATCTTACTACGTTTAGTAAGTTTTAGTCAATTATCACAATTAATCATGTTTCATGCCTCACTTAGGCATTTCATCAAATAATTGATGTTCAATTATATTAGTTACGATCTTTAATTACTTTTATTATTCAATTTTTATTTAAGATCATAACTTGTTAATAATTTTTAACATCAATTCATCATAATCGTCGTTTAACCCATGGATTATAATCCATAATTCATTTCAAAATCATAATCTACCCATCCTACTAGTTATCACACCATGATATGGGTTTCATAACAACCGGACATTATCCCGGATTCAAAACGAAGATTTCACCGTCAAAATATCAAGTTCTTCGTTTCTAACAACCCCTAGTTATCAACTAGGCAATAATCAACATCCATAATCATAGTATTACAATCAAAACTAGATTTGATTCATAAAATATTAAACTAGTAGGATAAAACGAATCGTTACCCAATTGAATGGATATTCAGTTGCAAAACAACGATCAGATGTTGTAGATATGTTCCTGGGTGCGATCCGGATGTTTAAAACCTTTTGAAATGGAGTTTAGATGCTTAGAATTGTTGGGTTCTTCGTTTGGAGCAAGAACATGTCGAAAAAGAAGAAAAATATGCTTTCCAGATGCCATCTGATCGTTTTAACAAATTTTTGCCGACATACAGACCCAGGTGCATCGCCCCAACTGGAGCACTGAGTTGGGGCGTACCGCCCCACGTGGTTTTTATCCAATTTTTGATTTTTAACTTCTTTTCGCGATTCCGGACAATCCGTAACTCCGTTTCGCGCACGGTTTTCGCCCACATTCATCATTTCTTGCATACTATCAACCTCTAATAACCAAAATTGTTAAATCATCGTGGATTTCAAGCATGACCAAATGTGCTCTTGCCATTGATGACGTAATGTCACATATTTTCAAATCACAACAACCACAATCGTTCAATTAACGATTATTCACAATACATTCATTATTAAAAACCGGTTGTTACAAGTAACCAAAATTATGCACCATGAGCCATGACCCCAAATCATGGTCATAACCCAAAACCTTTATTCGACTACTGAATCGTCTCATAACATGTAGAATCATTCGAATCATTACCTAAACCCTTAATTGGCGGAGTTGGATTAGGTATTGTATGTTTTTTAAGAGGTAAAATGTCTGCAATCTACATACCACATCTGCAAACATTTGTAAAAGAAGAGGTGGACTACTTGTCTGCAGTCTGCAAGAAGAAAAATGTTTGTTTTTTTAACGTCTTTTTAATGTTAAAATAAAATGGTGTGTTGGTGTATGGACGGTGGTGATGGTGGAGGTGGACGACGGTGGTGGTGGTGGCGGACGGTGGTGGCAGTGGTGGCCGACGTTGGGGGATGGTGGTGGGTGGTCTCTGCAGACCTTAGAAGATCCTATAAGTGGCCGGTGGTGGTGGCAGACGGTGGTGGGTGGTCTCTACAGACTTTGGAAGCGCCTAGAAGCGGCTGGGCCACATCTGCACCACGAAGGAGGCTGCGCAGACATTTTTACGAAAACCTATTCGAAAAAACAAATAGTCTGCAAATGTCAATGTCTGCATGTGGTCCGCGCGGCGCAGACAAGGAGGCTGCGCAGACATTTTTACGAAAACAAACAACACATTAGAGTTGGCATATACAAGACATGAAATCTTGACCCATAGAAAAATATATGGGTATATTTGAGCAAGAATTATTGTGTTGTAGTCTGAAATGGGTAAAACTATGTAAATGTAACGCATTCAATCAAATAAGAATAATTAATAATATATTTGATTATAATATGATTAACAATTATTTAAATAAATTATTTGCTTTTTTAGTTGTGATCTTTAACTTGAAATAAATTAATAAAACAACTCATCTACAATCAAACTGATTTTCTTTAAAAGTTATGTGAACACTATCCTGACCGGCATATTTTCCCACCCGTTAACGATTCTAACCAAACCTAATTCGCCCATTTTGCCCTACGCAGGAGAGACCAAATCAGCGAGAGGGCACCATCTAAGTTCTAGCCCTAAATCCCTAAGCGGCAGGGAGCACCAATCGGCGAGAGTGCACCGTCCAAGCTCCAATCATAAGTTAATCGACTGAGAGCACCAAATCGGTGAGAGTGCACCGGAAAAGTGAAAAGTCTAACTCGACAGAGAGCAATTTGGCAAATTCAAATCAGTGACTCTTCAATCGGCAACTCCATAACAGGTTTGATTTAAGATTTGAAAGTATACACGTTAGGTTGTTTGGTCTGATTCAAAGTATATCGATGACTTCAAACAGGTATTCTGCAATTTTGTTTGATTCAAAACATGTCTTGGATTATTTGGATATTTCAGATGGTGCATGGTTGAATTGATAACAATTCAAACTTTTTTAACTAAATATAAGTAGCAATCTGAATTTTGCTGTTAAACACCTTTTTACTTTCTGTTGTGTTTTCTTTATTGTCATTGGTTAGAAATAAGTTAATTCTGTTGCAATGAATTGTTTCCTCAATTGTGAATTTAGCTTCTGTGATTTGGTGCCTCCGTGTCCTGAATTTAGATGATATGTTTTGGCGCCTCTCTCTTTTTTTTTTTTGTAAATTTGGCTGATGTTATTTGGTGCATTGATTAGTGTTTCAAACGAATTAGTTTGTTTTGAAATGCGCATTTGATTTAGATTGTTCTATCACAATTCAAGGAATTTGATTCTTGATTGACCTGTTGTGGCCCTGGCGAAAGTTCCCTGGTTCCGATCCACTTGGTTTTAAAAATAGCGCCTGAGGCGTGAGGCGGTCTTGAGGCAGTGCTTTATAAACTTGTGGGTCAAATTTGTTCAGCAGTTGGGTATGTAGGAGGGGATATGTATAAACAACCAATGGGATTAGAGATTCATTATGGTTTGCATCATAAAAAAAAGCCCAATATGTTAAAAAGACAAGACAAATGCATCTTTTAGTTGTAGATAAAACATATTTTGTTATATACATAGCAACGCCTCACGTACGTGAGGCTCTTGCCTCATGGCTCATGCCTTGGCATTTGAGGTCTAAATGCCTCAGAGCGCCTCAAACTTTTTAAAACCAAGCCGATCCATCTCCTTGTTTTTTTTTTTTTGTTTAGAGTTTTTTAACCGTACGTTTTTAATATGAAGGTTTTGAATTTCAAAACGTCATGTTAAGAAAGTTGTTAGCTATGTAAAGAAGTAAATAATTAAATCTTATTCTCATTCATCAACTTTTTAAGCTGATTCCTCTTTTCATTTTAGTTACTGCCTATCCATTTTTTCGATTAATTATCGTGTACAACACATCGATTTGTCTATTTTAATTTGAAACTTTTAATTCTAGTGCCCTAATTTCGTTTGCATATATGTTGTGGCTTACATATATTAATGTTTCATTTGACATGTGTTTTATTATCTAGTATCTTAGCATCATAATTTTGTAAGAAATCCTCGTTGTGTTAAAATAAGTTTTTAAGTTTGGGCTTCTGCTTCTTTTTTATGCTAAGTTGCAGGCTCTTCAGCACCAAAGCAGGAAACCTTAAAGAAACTTTCAGAGGCAAAGATAAAAAAGAAGGTACGACTTGATCAGTTCTTTACTTCTTTACATAAAGTTTATATGTTTCTGTTAGTACAACAATTATCCGTTTTTTGTGTTATATTTTGCTACACAGTGGATTTTTATTTGGTTGCTTTGTCAGGGTTGTTGGATACTTAGCAATGCTTGTTAAGGTGCCTTGTTCTTGATAATGCTTTATGCATTTGAATTGTATTTGCGGTTTTGCGCCCAAGTGGAGAATATGCATTAATAGGATAAGAAGTCCAAAAAGGTACGACATTCACATATTTATGACTATTTTAGAAAATCGAATCTTGTCACCTGTTCTCATATTCTTGCACTTGTATTCTTTAAATTTTAAAATATATGATACTTTAGCTTATTGATCAATTTCTAATATGAAAGAAGAATGGAGTAGAAATGCACCTGGAATTCCTGGTGAGTAATTGTAAGCACCTAAGATTATAAAGGATATACTTTTTAGTAGACGCCTAGACAGATAATGAGTAACCAGTGCCCGATGGGTATGGGTATGGGTATGGGTTTGGGACAGGGTTTTATAATCAGTCGTTGTTGGGGATGTAGGCTTTAGTTCAGCCAAGAGGAGGGCAGCTGGCTCTAGATCTTTTGTGCAGAAAATAGAACTAGGCAACTTACCTAATTAAAGTTTACGATGTTACCTGTTCCCAAGTCGTTAATCCTAATCCTATTATTATAAATAGATGTGTAGGCCTTTGTAATTTAATGAGCACCCGAATAATAAATCGAAGTTGCAACAAGTGGATGCTGATGACATCAACGAACCAATCTCATGTTCTGTTTTTTTTCTTTTCTGTGTTGGACTAATCTTGTAATTATCAAATAGTCAAAGGGTCAAAGTAGAAAGTTGTTTTTATTTGGTTTTGGTTTATTTTATTTGAGTTTAAAGTTTAGATTAGGATTGAGTTTTTAGATAAGTTTTGTTATGTTTGGCAGAAGTTTAGGGATTAAAAGTTTGACTTTTGTTGGGTTTTTGTTTTATAAATAGGGGTTAGATTTTTAGGTTTTCTTGTACCTCAATTTTGATTCAATAAAGTTTTGTTTTCTGAGTTAGTAATCTGATCTTGGAGGATACCAGACTTCAATTGGTATCAGAGCTAGTCTCTGCCGGTTTGAGAGTCGCGAGTTCGGAGTCAAGAAGGCAGCAGCCTTTGGCTGCTGTGATTGCTGTTGCAGGCTTGCAGCGGAAGCAGTGGGTTGAATAACAGGTGAAGATTGAAGACTTGTTCAAAACGACTAACTGTTCCAATCGAAGGGTTTCAATCGAGGTTGTCTGGGAGTTGTAAAGACGTCGACTGGAGCAAACTCGACTGGGTTAGGGTCGAAATCGAGTCTAGAGGCTATGAAGGCTGATTGGGTGAAGGAATCAAGAAGATTGATCAGATCTGTGTGATTCAGGTTGGATCGATCATAAGGAAAACCTGCAATAGGTTCGAACCTGGTGTTGGCGGCTGTGAGAGCTGATTGCGTGACGCAATCAAGAAATTGATCAGACCTGTGCGATTCAGGTGTGATAACGATCAAAGGGAAGAACCCGTGATAGGTTCAAACTTGCTATCGAAGGCTGTGAGGGCTGGATAAGGCTGATTGAAAGCTGTGAGAGCTTCGAATTAAACACAATCCTGTGTGATTCAGGAGAGGGGGAGCTGTGAGGGCTTCAATTGTGTTATATATTACCTGTGATAGGTTTGAAGAGGGTGGAGGTCTGAGATAGTCTGACATAAGCAGCTGTGATGGCTGAGAAGAGATGATCGAGAGCTGTGAAGGTTTCAAGATCAGGTTCTGAGTGAACCAAACCTGGTTCTGAGTGAGCCAGCGGGTAGGAAGTGATCTGCGTGATCAAAAACAATCAAACCTGGTTCTGAGTGAGCCAGTAGGAGAGGATCTGTGTGATCGAAGAAGGCTCTGAGTGAGTTGAAATTGGGTCTGGGTGAACAGATTCTGTGTGAATCAGGTTAGGAATATGGCTGATGCAAACCAGGGAGGTGTTGTTGGTTTTGGTCCTTGTAATTTCACCGCCAATGGTCCAGCTCCTCAGCGTGGTTTTGTTATACCTGCAGATAGGAAGAAGAGGACAGACCCACCCCAAAATGAAACTTTCTTCCACTGTTATGAAGATTGATGAAGGGGAAATTATTGAGGAACACGTGAGTGCTTTGAAGGGTGATGATGGCAACAAAGATTTGACAGGGGATGTGACTGGATGGGATTGTAAAGCTGAGCAAAGAACACGTGAAGAAAGTGAAAGACTGAGGCTACAGGAGCGTGAGCAATCTACTTTGAAGAGAAGAAGGGATATTACAAGATTAGGGGGGGTGATTGTTGGACTAATCTTGTAATTATCAAATAGTCAAAGGGTCAAAGTAGAAAGTTGTTTTTATTTGGTTTTGGTTTATTTTATTTGAGTTTAAAGTTTAGATTAGGATTGAGTTTTTAGATAAGTTTTGTTATGTTTGGCAGAAGTTTAGGGATTAAAAGTTTGACTTTTGTTGGGTTTTTGTTTTATAAATAGGGGTTAGATTTTTAGGTTTTCTTGTACCTCAATTTTGATTCAATAAAGTTTTGTTTTCTGAGTTAGTAATCTGATCTTGGAGGATACCAGACTTCATTCTGTTTGTGCATGCATTACGAGAGTGTTTGTGATAGTCAGAGTTAGGATAAGTGGATCAAATACCCGAAAATCAAATCAAATCAAATAAACTTCAAGAGTTGAGATACAGACTCACCACTCAACAACCTTGAAAGGCAACCTAATTGAAATTCTTGATAAAGCTTCACCACAAGAATCTCTCTTAGTTTCCAAGATCACCTCCCAATTCTGCCACAAATCAGGATAGCAATGGACGACACTCTTAAACAGAGTAAATTTTAAGAACCAAAAACTGAGTTCTTTTCATTCATGATCGACATTACATAAGGAGCACAAGAAGTGGTAACCTCCCACGTACACACTAATTCTAATTGCTGACATCTAATTTTCAACCAATAAAATAAATAAACTAAAACAAAAACAAACACAAAATAATTAAACTTCTAAAATAAAAGAAACGTGTGTAGACTCCATTCTTCCAATAGCACAGCTTAATTGCTCGATTCTGTCCAAACACAGCTAATCCACGAAAACCCCACTGAATCTGAAACTTCGGCTTCTGGCTCCGGCTGTGCTGAGTCGGGTGAATCTGGTGCTTGCCTATCAGTTTGGGTATATTCTTATCAGTTCCAGTCCTAACAGGTGCAACTAGGATTAATAATACCTGTTTCATACCCGGTCCATTGCCATCTATAGTTGTAGTGAGTACCATTTTTTTATTGGAACATATTGGTAACCTTAATATTTCTATTTTTTCCTACAAATCAAGTCTATCTAAGATTATTCACTATATTATAGGATTCAAACGAGATGAAAAAGTCAAGGGTAACAAAGGCAGTGAAAGTAGAGGTCAACAACAAAAATGCACGGTGGTGGTTGACTAACACGGGTATTTCTGCCCCATTCTTTTGTGTTAGTCTATTTGCAATTCTTGTGCGTATGGGTGTATCTCTACACCCATATTCTGGAGCAGGTGACCCACCTAAATATGGAGACTTCGAAGCACAAAGACATTGGATGGAGATCACAACCAATCTTCCAGTAAACGAATGGTATCAAAACACAACTAAAAATGATCTTAGTTACTGGGGGCTTGACTACCCGCCACTTACTGCTTATCAAAGTTATGTTCACGGTCTTGTCTTGAAATTCTTCCATCCTGAATCGGTTTTGCTCTATACTTCACGTGGCCATGAATCCTATTTTGGGTAGGTTGTTTTTCATTCTTGATAATATTTTGTAACTATGCCCATAAATTTTCAATTTCTCATATATCTTTTTCCTGCAGAAAACTGCTAATGAGGTGGACGGTTTTAACCTCTGATATCCTCATATTCTTTCCTGCAATTCTGTGGCTTATTGTAGTCTTTGCAGACCAATCGAAAGGGGATAAAAGAAACATAGCATGGCATGTTGCAATGATTGTAGTAAACCCATGTCTCATCCTAATTGATCATGGTCATTTCCAGGCATGCATAAACGTCTACTGAATTTATATTCTCACTATTCAGTTCGAAACAATATCTTATTTTTTTTTCTATTTTTCAATTACAGTATAACTGTATAAGTTTAGGACTTACTGTTGGAGCTGTTGCAGCTGTACTTTCTGACAAAGATCTTGTTTCTTCATTCTTGTTCAGTCTTGCCCTCAACCACAAACAGGTTTTTTTAATCAGATTTTAGTCATAAAATATATAACCAGACAATGTTGCCGTATATCTAAGGTGCTTTTATATCTTAGCGCAGATGAGTGCTTATTACGCCCCTGCATTTTTCAGCTATTTATTGGGTAAATGCCTAAAACGTCGCAATACGCTTCTGGAAGTATCAAAGCTGGGCATGATTGTTATAGGAACATTTGCTCTTGTTTGGTGGCCGTATCTTCACTCTAGAGTCGCAGTTTTGGAGGTACAACAAACTTTTATTGCATGTCGCATAGACTAAATGATAAAAATTTTCATATTTTGGTGAAAACATTGTTGTCATGTTTATACCTTTATGCTTTGCATACTTTCATCAGTTTAAACTTTGGCGAGTGATTATTTTAACATTTGTAGGTTTTATCTCGCCTAGCTCCATTTGAGAGGGGACTATACGAGGATTATGTGGCTAATTTTTGGTGTACAACTTCAGTTCTTATAAAGTGGAAGCGATTGTTCACCACACAGTCACTAAAACTCTTTTGTCTATTCATGACTGTTTGTTCATGTCTCCCTTCAATGATTCTGCAAATACGTGCTCCAAGTACCCGAACTTTCCTGTATGGCTTGCTCAATAGTTCTCTCTCATTCTACTTGTTCTCATTTCAAGGTGGGTCAAATATTTTATTCTCTTAATCATCAAAGTTTTATTTTATTATTAGTTATATGCTGCATATGATATATAGTTACACACAAGGGAGGGTTTCAATGGAGAACCATAATGTAAGAATTGTGTATATTTGAGATTCTAAATGATTATTAAAATACATAAGGTTTGTATAATGTTTTTGAATTGATATGGCATATGCACTATTATGTCGCGACATATAACTTTTAGGTTATATCTCTTTTAATTAATTTTTTTTGATAGTTAAAAAATAGTTATAATGTTCTTTTTTTTTTTCCTTCTTCCAATTACAGTACATGAGAAGTCTATTCTTCTGCCACTCCTGCCAGCAAGCATCTTAGCCATGGAAGAACCGTTTGTGTTTCAATGGTTTACACAGTTCGCCTTGCTCTCGATGTTTCCACTTTTATGTCGCGACAAACTACTCCTTCCATATATCGCACTCTATGGTATCTTCATCCTCATTTACTATGCACCCAATGGGAAACCCGACACACCAAAAGCTCGTTTTTGGTCTCGCATGACATTGTTTTTTGTGGGTTTTCTTCTTTTCTTATCTTTTGTTCTCCACATTGTTTATCTGACCATAAACCCTCCAAAGAAATACCCGTTCCTCTTTGAAGCCATTATCATGCTTCTATGCTTCTCACAATTTGTTTTTGTTGCTGTTTACACAAACTGGAAACAGTGGTTCTTGTCTATGAAACCGGGTATTGGGAGAGAAAAGAAGCAGGTTTGAGCCTGTAAGTTTAATCCAAGGTTTTTTTATATATATATTTTTTTAATTTTATGCTATGATGAGAAAACAATATTGTATCATTTCGAATTATCATTTTTACAACATTTGTTGTATGGTATTTGTATTTTTTTAATTTTTTTTTCTTATAGTTTTTACCCATTGACTTCCTAACGGGTGGTTTTGGGTTCGAATCCTAACTTAGGCATGTTAAGTGGTTTACCAAATTGAGAGATTATTATGAGATGGGCTCTAGAAGTCAAATCCGATGGGACGGTTGTAATCATGTCTTAGGTGTCGTTGCATCAAACCTTTCAAAAAAAATGCCTTGTTGCTGATGCATATCTTTTATCATACTTTGATTGATATCAAGAGAGTTTATTGCACAAAATTTGTGTTTGCTTTTGATAGCGAGAACGGATCAACATGATCCTCATTTGGCACGTCAGCGCACGTTAATTTATTTTCATTTTAGTATATATACGATATCTCTGATTGACACTTTATAAATTTTGAATCAGACCTCATGAAATTTTGATACCAATCCTTAAAAAATATTCTAAACTTTTTATAAAATCTTATAAATTCAAAAGTTATTTAAACAGTTAAGTTAAATATTCGGTAATTATTTTAAAAAATTATGCTCATTAGTCGGCTCAATTATTAAACAATTAAGGCTATTGCTCATAGGCTAATCTAGATCTAGCGGTGTTCAATTTTCGAATATGAATCAAAAAAATGGAAATTTGATTCGATTTCAATTCCAAAAACAACAAGTCGAAATTCGATTTGAATTTTCATATTCGAATTCGATTCGAAGTATAATATCGAATTTCGAATTTCATATTTTTAATTCGATTCGAAATTCGAATTTATATTATTTATATATTATTATTTTATATGTACTACTATATTAAAAAAAAAAGACTTTTTAATTAGGTGGTTTAGTTTATAAAACTAAAAGCTTATACACAAATGTCAATTTAATTATAAAATACCCGTAATTTTAACACTTTTAAATAAGTTAAACCCAAACATTCACAACAAAAACGTCATTCCGAAAGCTTGAAAAATTAATTATTTTGGTTGTTAATTTATAATATTTTGATTACTAGTCAACTTTATGTTTTTTGTATATTATTATTGGCATTATATATTGAACTTTTATCATTTTATTAGTTTAAATTAAATATCTAATATTACAACTTATATGTCGGTTATTTGATATTTGGATGTTTAAGGTTTTGATTATTAGGTATTTTGAATATATAAAAATAGCAAGTATAAATATTATTTTAATTCAAATTAAAATCAAAACAATTAGAATTCTAATCGAATTCGGATTCCGAATTCGAATAGAATCGAATTTCAAATTGGAGAACGAATTCGAATTGGTTTTTTCGAATTGATTTTGAATTCGAATTCTCTTAAAAATTTCAAAATTCGAAATCAAATTCGAGTAATTCGAAATTCGGTTCGATGAACACCCCTAGGCTAATCAATAAAAAGAAGCATGTTCCTTCTTTTTTGTGGGCAACCACATGTATACTTTTGCTACTACAATAATTATTGAATATATTTATTTTAATTTATTTTATTAAACATAAATTATGAATGACTATTTTACCTCTTTTCTACTAAAAGTCTAAGACTTCAAAATTAAAAATTTACTTATTTTAAAAAGTTTTTTTTTTAAATTTGAATTTATCATGTTTTTACTTCTTAATTTAGTTTTTCTTTTTGGTTTTATCTCTCTCTCTCTCTTTCTTTTTTAGTTTTTTTTCACTTGGAGGTATACTAGCGTACCGAGACATGATTGTTGATAAATGATGAGAACCGTTAATGAAAATAATTGATGGTTAACTTAAAGTTAAATAACAAGAATCTTAACGTTGTGATTAATTGTTTGAATGAATTGGTTAGAGTTAAAGATTAAAGATCACTTTTGTTATTAATAATTTATAAAAGAATATATATGTGTGTGTCTGTAAGTTTAGTTTTTGGTTGGATATACATATATATGCAATTAGATTTTAAAATAAGAAAAAATATGTAATTTAAGTTTTAAGTTGTAATTATATCTTAAAATAAGAAGACATACCTACGTACGTACATACACTTCTCCTTCCTTTAATTATGTTTTGAGTTGTAATTATGTAATTTATTATTGATCGTCTAATAGTTGTAATTATGTTTTGAGTTGTAATTATGTAATTTATTACTGATCTATACTCTATACTATATAATAAAAGAATAACAATATGCCACGTGGCGTAATTCTAGCATATTCACATGTCATTTGCCATGTGGCGTCTTTCTAGACTATCCACATGGCATATTTAAGAAACTCATGAATTAATTCCATTTAATACAATTAATTCAAACTTTCAAATTTGAAAGAAAAATAATATTCATTTTCTTTAAATATTAATGATAATAATATAATCATTTTAAACTTTTCATTTTCAACCAATAATTTCAAAAATTCAAAATTTTAAATCTCATTAGTATTGTTTAAAAAAGTATACAAATATTTATAAAATATAATTTTATTTATTTTTAAATTTTAAAAATTATCTGTTATTTGTGTATTTATTTTTTTATTATTGATTGCTTTGTAATACTTATTTTTATACAACTCTGTGTAACACACATGTTAATAAGCTAGTTGTCTATCTGATTATTTGGACCTGAACTTAAAACATGTTAGCTAACTACTTAATTAATATTAGATTAATTATTTAATATTTGAGCTTATCTTAATATCTTCGAGAACAATATCTTAGAAATTATTTAACAATTATGCTTCCAAAACTAACAGGAGAACGTAAAATATATTATTTAGTTACAATGATTTGTTTTTTGATTGTTACAAAATTATCATTATATTATTAAACTTTGTTTAATTATATATAAGTAGGTCCAATTCAAATACAAAGAGGTTTTTGCATGTGAAATGTACGAAGTCTGCGTTATTTTATATGTTATTTCATAATAAAATCACACAGACATGAAGTTATCACACATGATCCATATACGTAATAATTCCATATGTGTTTAATAACTCTATGTTTGTGTGCTTTTATAACATAATAACAATTAATACTTGCATGATAGAATCACTCAGATTTTATACACTTCGCACACAAAAACAACTTTGTATTTTAAACTTTTACTGTAGACTTAATAATCATTTTCATTTGTCCTATGAAACTTTTTAAATCTAAGCAAATGTTTTTAAATATCCGAGATAAGTAGAAATTTATAAACAATGGACGTGAAGTTTGATAAGTGAAACTTAATTTATTGTGCAATTCTTCAATTTTTTCCATTTATTTATGCTACTAAATCGAACATGAATTGACCTCTCTAATTTTTAGTCCCACAAATTGAAAAATATGCATTAATTTCTTTTAGATTTAAAATTTCAAATCCTAAAATAAATGACAAAAGAAACTTTATTACACTCACCCTCTCTTCCATGTCTACCTCTCCTTTAAAAGATTAGATAAGATTTTTAGAGCAATAAGCGTTCGAAGCGTGGCTCTTCATTTGTGATGGTTAAATGATAAGGCCTTCATTTATGTGGACACTATGCCTGAAATGCCATGAGGCTCATGATCCAACGGTCATGATCACTAGAGATTAACATTGATTTGTTTTCGTCCGTTTGATGGTAAGTAGCAAAGGGATTGCTTATGTACAACTCTTATATATAGAGCTATGAAAACTGAACTCGTTCATTGAGTTTCAAGCAAGACTAGCAGCATGGCTTCGATTTCATGCACCGTGGCCACGGTCAGCCGAGCCTCCCCTGCTCAAGCCAACATGGTGTCTCCGTTCACCGGACTTAAGTCCAACTCTGCCTTCCCCGTCACCAAGAAGGCTAACGACTTCTCCACCCTTCCCAGCAACGGTGGAAGAGTGCAGTGCATGAAGGTATACATAATTCTTCGCATTTAATTGTTTTAATACTATAAAAATCAAATATTTTTGAGTAGGTTTTTATCAGAAAAATATTTTCTGATAAAATTTAAACAAAACAATTTTATATGTAAATGTTTTCTTCTTTCTTTTATTATATTAGATCTATTAACAAATTTACCAGATATGTCTGAATATCTGATATATTTGAATAAAATGTAACGTTTTGGTTTCTTTTTATTTAGGTGTGGCCACCACTTGGGTTGAAGAAGTATGAGACACTTTCATACCTGCCAACACTAACTCAAGCCCAACTAGCTAAGGAAGTCGACTACCTGCTCCGCAGCAAATGGGTTCCTTGTTTGGAATTCGAGTTGGAGGTCTATTAATTTATCATATTTTACGCACAAATACACACAATATATATGTATATATATGTATATATATAAATATATTTTTAATGATTAATAAATTCCTATTAATTTTACCCATTTTAGGTAATTAGATTGATTTGAGTTATTGGTTAATGAAAATGAGTTAAAATCGTTTTAAAATGCATAACAAACTTCAAAATTGTGTAATTAAAAATAAATTTAATATATTAGAATACCATAAAATTTTAAAAACATAGTTATTGATATATATTAAGTGACTGTTGAGTCACCAAGGCATCTAGTTTGCTAATTACGGTGTATATTAAGTAATATGGTTTTTCTATTGTTTTGAATAATTGTAGCACGGTCATGTCTACCGTGAGCACAACAGATCTCCTGGATACTATGACGGAAGATACTGGACAATGTGGAAGTTGCCTATGTTTGGGTGTACCGACTCATCCCAGGTGTTGAAGGAGGTTGACGAGTGCTTGAAAGAGTACCCTCAAGCATGGGTCCGTATCATCGGATTTGACAACGTTCGTCAAGTGCAGTGCATCAGTTTCATCGCTGCCAAACCTGATGGATACTAAAAAGTTCGAAATCTATTCGATCTAACCTCCATATAAAGGGGTCTGGTTCGTTTGAATCTTTAGGGTTCATCAATTTCTTCAAATTTTGAATTTCTTATTTTCATGAATTTCTATGTATTTTGTTGTTTATTTCAGATTTGTATGAGGTGGATAAAAACATCATATGTATAATAATCATTTGTTGGAAATGGTATATATCTTTATGTTCCATTTCACTATCATATATTAAAATACAAATCATGTTTTGAAGTTAATATAATATTAATGAGTTACACATGATGAGAATTATATTAGTTGAGGATCAAAACATCTATTACGATAAAAATACAATTTTCTTAAATTAAAAGAAAATTACTTTTATATCCATTAAATCTATTAAATCATATGACTATAAATAGTTATTTTTAATTTAGTTGATTTTTATGTATTTTTCATCCTATATTATCTTCATCTTTAGGATATAATGCACTTATGCAATCAATTGACTTTATCTTTTATAGTTTTTTGTTCTCTTTTGTTAATTGAATGTAACTAGCTTTCCAAATATATAAGTAACAAGGTTACACATACGTAACAAGTTACACACACATAGCAATCGTACCCGCAACGTACCAAGGTTTTACCTCTGGATAAGATGTCACATGTTTAAATCCACGCAAATATCAATTTAATTTAAAGTAGTTTGGAAACAATAGAATAATATAGTTCCCCTCTGAAAAAAATTAAAAAATTATCAAACATACTTTCACCAACAATATTACTACGTCCAATCACACTAACCAACTCCATTAGGCGGATTAATAAATTTATGGCTTGGCCACGTAAAATATGACGCCCTCATTAAAGATTGTCTAAACCATATATATAATTTTATTTTTTCTTTCTTTCTTTTTTTTTAACTAACCAGATTATCACAAGTTACATACTCACAATTTTTTAATTTTCTTTCTCTAATAATTTTGTAATATTATGTTATATAAAATTTGAAATGTACCGTTGTGATTTGATCTTTTTTATGTGCATTTGATAATTTTAATCAAAACCTAGAGTTTTCATGATAATATATAAAAGTTATCAAAGCACGAAGGTATAAATTGTCAAAGCTGTTTAAATGTTTCGTTTTTTATGTTTATTTTATTTTATTTTCTAGGTTTTTTTTTAACTTTTTTTTCTTTGTTATTTCTTTTTTATAGTAGGTAACGATTTTACTTTTAGTATAAAATTAGTTTATTTTTGTTAATAACCTTTGTTATTTTCCGGACATTTGGTCCAATACCATTACCCGACTCGAAACCTTCATATGACAGGATTTCACCATTTTTTTTATATTATAGCCAAGTTTGTTTTGTAAACTTTATTATAACTTTATTTGTCCATTATTACATACATGTATTTAGGTATAAAACGGATCTTATTGAAGTTATTTAATTAGTTTATTAAATCTTGTTCTAAAACTTGTATGACATAGCTACATTATATATATATATATATATATATATATATATATATATATATATATATATATATATATATATAGGAGAAAGATCAAATAAAAAGTCTTTTTTGCCTAAGAAGGCTAAAAAGGATTTTTAAAACCTTCAAAACCGACCCAAACGAACTCCGATTGAACTCATTTCAATGACATTGGAATCGTCTCATCAAACCCTACAATATTAGCTTTTAGGTTTTAGCTTTAACAAGTAGTTTTAGAATTTAGATTTTATGGCTTGATTTTTAGCTTTTATGTTTTATCTCTATGTTTAAGGTTTGTTTTTAAAGTTTTGATTTTAGTATTTGGGTTTATTGTTTATGATTTAAGGTTTGGGTTTTAAGGTTCGATAAAACGGTTCCAATGGCGCAAAAATGAATTCAATAGGAGTGTGTTTGGTTCGGTTTTCGAGTTTTTAAAAATCCTTCTTAGCCTTCTTAGGCAAAATAGACTTTTTAGGGGAACCTTCCCCTATATATATATATATATAGGGTAAGGATCCGTTGTTAACCCTCCTTATTGACATAACCTGAATTAACCCTTGAAGATGACCCCGAATCTTTTGTTTTTTTTTCAAAATATTTGTTTTACAAGTACAAGAGTATGTTCTTTTATGTGCTTGTGCAAATTCTTTTTCGTTTGAGATCCTACATTACTGTAATTTGCCTTACAACACTGTAAATGTTTGAGCAAATTCTTTTTCGTTTGAGATCCTACATCACTGTAATTTGCCTTACAGCACTGTAAATGTTTGTGCAAATTCTTTTTCGTTTGAAATCCTACATCACTGTAATTTGCCTTACAGGCAAATTACAGTGATCCTAAGGCAAATTACAGTGATGTAGGATCTCAAACGAAAAAGAATTTGCACAAACACATAAAAGAACATACTCTTGTACTTGTAAAACAAAGATTTTGAAAAAAAAAAAACAAAAGATTCGGGGTCATCTTCAAGGATTAATTCGGGTTATGTCAATAAGGGTGGGTTATTATAGGATGCCAATCCTATATATATAGGGTATGGTTAAAATGAAAACCAAATCTCAATGAGAAAACCGCGAAAACTATGCAAAAATCACGTAAAAAGAACGTTTTTTTTTTGAAATTTTTTTTACATGTTTGTAAGGCTACACGCAGCGGTTAAGCCGCGGGGCCAGCGGCTCTGCTCCCCACCGCGGCCTCACGCGGGAACACCGCCCCCTGCGTAGCGGCCCCCGCCCACGAGCCTCCCACGGCCCCCGCTTCCCGTTGTGATACTTGAACATGATTGGTTGATTTCAAAAGTTGTGGGCCCCATCCTTTTTAACGGCTAGAAATTAAAAATAATAATAATAATAATAAAATCAATCTTTATATAAACCACTCATTTCAACCATTTTACACACTCATTTTCATTCAAAACTCTCTTAATTTTTATACATTTTTTTATAAAAATGTCATCATCCTCTACGGTGTTCTCATCTTCTGATAGCGAGGGTATTGATCTTTTTATCTCGACTTTGTCTACCATGGCTCAAGAAAACGCTTCTCAGATTCCTCGGCCTATAATTAGAAGAATTCAAATTAATCGAGACAGGGAAGCGGGGCATGATCTGTTGATGCGTCATTATTTTGGGCCCGAACCGTTGTATAATGAGACGTTGTTCAAGAGGCGTTTCAGGATGCAACGACCTCTATTTGAACGTATCGTGAACGATCTGGAGGTTGCGGATACTTATTTTCAATTGAGATGGGATGCTCGCGGCAAGCGAGGATTTACACCGTTACAAAAGTGTACGTCGGCTATTCGACAATTGGCATACGGGAGTACTGCAGACTTAATGGACGACTATTTACAGATGTCAGACAGCACTTCCAGAGAGTGCCTTTATAATTTCTGTAAGAATATCCGTCGACTTTATGGTCCTAAATATTTGCGCAAACCAAATTATAATGATGTTATGAATTTGTATGAACACCATGAAAATTATCATGGGTTTCCCGGTATGCTTGGTAGTATTGATTGTATGCACTGAGATTGGGAAAATTGTCCGGTTGCATGGAGAGGACAATTTATGAGAGGCGATCACGGATGCCCCTCGATTATTCTTGAAGCAGTTGCTTCACATGATTTATGGATTTGGCATGCATATTTTGGCATGCCAGGTGCGAATAACGACATAAACGTTCTAAACTCGTCGCCGTTACTCAATGATATGGAAAACGGTGTGTTTCCACAATCATCGTTTTTTTGTAACGATAACGAGTACGCTCACGGTTACTATCTTGCTGACGGGATTTACCCAGAATGGCCGGTTTTTATGCAAACAATAACATGTCCAACAACCTTTAAACGGAAAAGGTTTCAAGTAGCACAAGAGGGTGCAAGGAAGGATATTGAGCGGGCTTTTGGTGTTCTTAAAAAAAGATTTCATATTCTAAAAAATCCGGCTAGAGCATGGCATCCTAAAAAAATTAGATCCGTTATGTATGCATGTATCATAATACACAATATGATACTTGAATGTGAGGGCAAGTCGATTAGCCCGTTTGTTCCCGATGAAGACGAACCGCCATCTCCTTTTGACATTGATGACCCGCGTAGAGATAACCAAATTTTGGCGTTGCGAAACAAAAGCATTCACGAGTCGTTAAAAGCCGATTTGGTCGAACATATCGAAAGGGTTCGCACCGATATTGTCGTTCGTAGCATCTAAGCCGACTAGTATATTTTTAATATGTTATTGTTTTTTTTAATGTATTGTGTGTTTTTTTTGTAAAATATTGAATTATTTTTAAATTAGAGTAATGTTTTTTATATAATTTTAATTGTTGATGACGTGGAATAGTGGGGAAGGGTTTTCAGTGGGGTGACCATTGTGGGTGTCAAAGGATTTCGGTGGGGTAATGACGTGGCAGGAAATTTCAGTGGGGAAGGGTTTTCAGTGGGGTGACTACTGTGGATAGTCTAACACTATTGGACACATTTTTATAAAAAAAATCAAAAAAGCGCCGACCAAATATTTAAAATTTTTTTTTTTATAAACTCACGTAAAACCTACGTAACAAAACGTAAAATTTTTTATTTTTTTTGACGTTTTTTTACGTTTTGTTACGTAGGTTTTATGTGAGTTTATAAAATATTTGGTCGGCGTTTTTTTTATTTTTTTATAAAAATGTGTCCAATAGTGTTACAAACATGTAAAAAAAAATTCAAAAAAAAATACGTTGTTTTTACATGATTTTTGCATGGTTTTCGCGGTTTTCTCATTGAGATGTGGTTTTCATTTTATCCTTTCCCTATATATATATATAATGCATAGCTATATATGTATGAATACATATATACACATAACGCATGTTGAAAATTGTTTTACAAACATATTTTATCTCACTAAGATTTAATTTATTTATTAAATCTCAATAAGATTTAATATGTGTGTGAGTTTATGACTATATAGTAATATGGATTCAATGAATACAAATATGGTCATATTTGTACACAATGACGATTTGAATTCGAAGTAGAAAACCATAAGGATTACATATAGAGGGTTACTAAAAAAACCATCATTTTGGAGAAAAGTAAAAAAAATTACATAATCATTACCAATTAATTTGTTTTTGTTTTTTTTTTTTTTTTCATTTTTTCTGTTTCATTTCTTATTGTTATAAGGTAATAAATGTACAAAAAAGAAAAAAATTAAAAAAATATATGTATTTCATGTTATTACATATATGTAACTTCGTGATCCATGTATCTTTATTAAAATTTTATTTTTCATTATTACATTTTTAACTATTTAATAAAAAATTGTGATTTTTTAAAAAAAAAAATTATTGGTAAGTATGAGTTTTCTTAGTTTTCTTAAATTTGAGTAGTTTTCTAAAATATAAGGAGTTTTCTTATGAACCTTACTTTAAATATATGTACTAATATTATGGTCATCTCTAAGAAAGAACTATGAAAGAGAGAAATTTTGACCGTAATTAAGTGAGTCTCAAGCAATTGGAGCTTCCATCTTTGGTTGTATTCTTAGAGATTGTTTACTTTAGTGAAAACTTTCCGAGAGATCACCTATTATTGATAGCTCCCACTTAATAATGCTTACAATGAAGTTCTTCACTCATTCAAAAACCAATGCTCACAATACACGTTGATGAATTTAAGGAGGTGGCATACTTATGACCTAGTGTCTCTCACCTTGACAAAATACAACAATTTGATATTTTACGCGTCACAAACAACGCTTTGAGGCTTGTCTTCATCGATGAGGTTTGATACACGATCATAATAAGAATATATCTTAACATAAGTGACCCTTGATACCATTAATAGCATCCGACCTCTCATACTAAGTACTAACTCATATTTTCCTCTTTGGCGATGAAAAACTCAAAAATTTGTTTTAAAGTGTTCAAGTAAAAGTTTTCCCTGTATGCTACCCATCATGGATTGTTCCACTCAATCATAGGGTAAAATTCTCCTCTTAATTGTTGTTGACGTCATTTTGTGTGAGCTAATACTTCTTCTATTGTTGTAAACTATAAGCGAAAATCGACACTTTGGATACCATATGTGTATCAACTTACCAACCCTATGCAAGTTAGAAAAATACTAGGCTTTTAATATAGTTTAGTCGACCTTAGCATCACTTTAAACTTGTATGTCAAATCCAATTAGAACACTTCAATAGCTTTGTAGGGTTTTAACACATTGTTCCAAGTGTTTAGATGCATCTCATGGGCTGAGGCCCCTTAATCGTCTAGGCCTGTTTCTTTTTTAGAACAATGTTTGTTTTAGAGGTGGCCAACGGAACCGGTCGTATCCGGACCAGTAGGTATGGGCGGTTCCGGGTTTTCAGAGAAACTGGAACCGGTTCCACCCTTAAACCGGCCAAATCCGAACCGGAACCGGAGCCAGCAAAAAACCGGTTAAAAACCGGAACTAGTTCCGGTTTCAAAAAAACCCGGTTTGGTCACCTCTAGTTTGTTTACAACATTGCATCAGAATCTCCCTCTATTACTTCAATAATAATTAATTTTCTTGCAACATCTTATTTGGTCTAGAAATGCATCATCGTTATGCCTAGAAAACTAGACGGGTTGGGTTGGATTGAGTAACGGGTTAGAATGGATGCAAGTCATGATGAGTTATAAGTAAACCATATGGATTTAAATTGATCGTTTTAAAAAACATTAATTTCATTCAAGTTAAAATAAGTTGTAACTAAACAAATAGTTTATCATCATATCTTTAATGGTTTCTTATCAAATATATTATTGATCATTTTTAGCCGCTTGAATCCATTATATTCTTATAGTTTTTAAGTTACGTACCCATATTGACTCACATTGTATTAAGATATTACTATCTCAACCGATTATATGTCACAATGCAACTAATTTCAACCCACATTAAATACAATAATTATTTATTCAAATCTATCCATTTATTTTACAGTGCGTCAAGATAGTTAGATCTAATCATTGTGTGCCTTAAAATAATTTGATGATGCTAGGAAGAAAAAATTCTTGTTAAAACAAAGGAGTATATCAATTCTCAACATTTGAAAGTTAGGATATTAATTTGTTGGAGCCTAATATTTATTTCTTCTAGAAATTTAACCTTTTGAAGAATTTATTTTTGCCATATCGATCTTACCCATCTTGACCGGTCATTTCTTGCATATTTAGCCTATTTTTATCAGTCCAATTTTGACTTTAACAAAAAATTATCAATTCGTCATATGTTGCTACCTTTATCTAAAACATGAATCTTTTTTTAATAATTTAAAATTTTCAATATAAAAGCAACTACAAGATAATAATTATTAAATTACAAATGCAACGTAAATGAAAAAAAAATCATTATTACACTCACCCTCCTTCCATGTCTACCTCTCATTTAGAAGATGAGATAAGATTTTTTGATCAATCAGCGTTTGCCACGTGTCCCTCTACTTCTGGTGGTTAAATGATAAGGCCTCGAATTATGTGGACATGATGCATGTTATACCATGAACCCCAATATCCAACGGTCACACTAACTAGATGTTAAAGATCGATTTGTTTTCATCCGTTGGATGGCAAGAAGAAAAACAATTGTTCATATAGAAGTAGAAGTATTATATATAGAGCTTTGAAAACTAAATTCATTCACTCAATTTGAAAAGGTGAAAGATCATCTTTTCAAGTAAGATTAGTAGAATGGCTTCGATCTCCTCTGCCGTTGCCACCGTTAACCGAGCCGCCCCGGCTCAAGCCAACATGGTGGCTCCATTCACCGGACTCAAGTCGAACGTTGCCTTCCCTGCTACCAAGAAGGCTAACGACTTCTCCACCCTTCCTAGCAACGGTGGAAGAGTTCAGTGCATGAAGGTATATATTTTTTATACAAAATTGTTTTGCTTGTAATAGTAAAGCATTTTTTTTATTATAATAGATCTATTAACAAATTTACTAGATAAGTCTGAATATCTTGTATATTTGAATAAAATGTAACATTTTGGTTTCTTTTTATTTAGGTGTGGCCACCACTTGGGTTGAAGAAGTATGAGACTCTTTCATACCTGCCAACACTAACTCAAGCCCAACTCGCTAAGGAAGTCGACTACCTGCTCCGCAGCAAATGGGTTCCTTGTTTGGAATTCGAGTTGGAGGTCTATTAATTTATCATATTTTACGCACAAATACACACAATATATATATATATATATATATATATGTATATATATAAATATATTTTTAATGATTAATAAATTCCTATTAATTTTACCCATTATAGGTAATTAGATTGATTTGAGTTATTGGTTAATGAAAATGAGTTAAAATCGTTTTAAAATGCATAACAAACTTCAAAATTGTGTAATTAAAAATAAATTTAATATATTAGAATACCATAAAATTTTAAAAACATACTTATTGATATATATTGACTGTTGAGTCACCAAGGCATCTAGTTTGCTAATTACGGTGTATATTAACTAATATGGTTTTTCTATTGTTTTGAATAATTGTAGCACGGTCATGTTTACCGTGAGCACAACAGATCTCCTGGATACTATGATGGAAGATACTGGACAATGTGGAAGTTGCCTATGTTTGGGTGTACCGACTCATCCCAGGTGTTGAAGGAGGTTGACGAGTGCTTGAAAGAGTACCCTCAAGCATGGGTCCGCATCATCGGATTTGACAACGTTCGTCAAGTGCAGTGCATCAGTTTCATCGCTGCCAAACCTGATGGATACTAAAAAGTTCGAAAACTATTCGATCTAACCTATATATGATGGGCCGTATTTGTTTGAATTCTTAGAGTTCATCAATTTCTTTTTTCAAAATTGGGATTTTCATTTTCATGTAATTCTGTGTATTTTGTTGTGTATTTCAGATTTGTAAGAGGTGAATAAAATATGTCATATATAAGATATCATTTGTCGAAAATTATATATTCGTGTCACTCTTTGGTGTATTCTTGTTATCATTTGTTATAATTCATGTTATGTATAAGTTTTGAAAATGCTGTTAACATTTGCAAGTTACATTAATATATACACTTCAAATTACGGTACTAAAAATCACTATATTTTATCTCATTTGTATCATCTTTACGAGATATCTGATGGATATATATGTGGATGTGATTTCAAATGGATATGGTAATGGATAAGGCAAGTCAATATATTGATGTTCAACTTTTCATTTATCTATAACAATTTTTCATCACCTGTTAATCATTATTAAAAAAAGTAGTGCTTTGTCGAAGAAATTATTCATAAAGTATTGTTTTGTCGGACTAGTTTATTTGATAGATGTATTTTCTCTTAAAATGAATGTTCTTGGTTCAAATCCAGACAGCGTGAGATTTATTTGGAGTAGTATAGTAGTATTAGAAGTAGGATATATTTACTGTTAGGAAAAGCCAATTTTTTTAATCTCGAGTAATGCCGGGAGGTCATAGGATAACAAAAAAAAAATTTGTAACCAACCTCGAAGCATTGTCTTTGTCTTGAACCTGGTTACAGTAGTGAAATCACATCTGGTCAAGTGCCCAAAGAGAAGTGTAAGCTTCGTGTTGGTAAAAACGGTTGTTATGAAACATAAATTTTGCCTGTTGTTACCCGCGCGTATGTAGCGTGACTAATATAGATCATTATCGATCGAACTCATTTTCGAACAAATCTGAATCTATACTATCAAACCAAAAATATTATATTTGATAAGACATTTTTCTGAACAAAATTTTTGTCATTATATAGACTAACTTGAACAAAAATATGTATGAAGAAGTATTATATTTGACCTGAGTTATTTATGAACAAAATTTAAGTCAAAATGCAGACCAAATTAAATTTATTCCGACCCATATATAAGAATAAGCACGTAACATGTTTTTTAAAGTTAAAAGGACGAAAGCCAGTAAAGTAATAATGAATTACATATTTTATAGATACTCAAAAACTTTAAATTTATAAGAGGGTAAAAGTGACCATTATATAAGAGGATAAAAGTGACCGTTAATGAAAGTTGTGAGTTAACTCTGTCAACAAACATTGCCGACAAATGTTCCCCTTTTTTGGCCATGTAATGTAATTTTATGCGTTTTTTGTCCGAAAATTTAGTACTTGTTAAGTTTGCTCCCACTAGATTTATGAGTTCGCCCACCAGTTCTTCTGTGTTTTGTGCCAAGCTTGTATTATTAATCTAGACTTTTAACTTCAAAAAAATTACAGTAGAAATCTTAGAGGAAACATACACACACCTTATAGGATATCTCCATGATACGAGAAGGAACAATAACCCACTTAAACAATTAATTAGTGACGCTTTGTATAAATTTGAAAGTGTAATAAAGTTTGCATGTAAAATAACTCAAAAATGGTATCATATAACTAATTTATGTTATTAAAAAAAATAATCAACATTTTTTAATTATTTATTTTTGTATGTAACGAGAATTCAAATTTATAAAAGGTAATTTTACCCTTTAACTTTTAATATTAATGTAAAAATTATTTACACGTACTTGAAATTTACAACAATACATTGTGTGTATATATATTATTATTTTATTATTTATTATGTGTTAGGTTAGCACCCTTTGTATTACACGGATTAAATAAAAAAATATAACGATTAATTATCAATGAAAATTTAGAATATATAAGATGATTTTTATTATAAAATATGATTACAATTTTGTATGATTTAATATTTTAAGCATTAAAATAATAATATTATTTATTTAAACAATAACTTTTTTTATAGTTTATTTTTCTTTGAACACCGTGTTTCAAATAATTGTTTTTGAAAATTTTTAGTTTATAATAATTTTTTTTTAAGAAAAGTGTGTTTTTAATATTAATATATTTTAATGTATTAAAAAAAATATTTTTTATTCTAAAATATATAAACATTATATTTAATATTATTATTTAATATTAGATGTATTTAGTAAGAGAGATGTGAAAAATAAAGGTTAAGATGCTTTAAAAACATGACATGTAACACTAAAAACATTTATTTATTACTTTAGGTAGATTTACTCAACCCTTATCTTTTTTTTTTTTGAATAGCAACTCAACCCTTATCTATCTTATATAATAAATCAAGGTTTTTGTATGCCACATGTCATGCAATGGAGCATGTTTCATTTTTGTTTCCCTCCTAAAACTTGGAGCATTAACTCATTTATTAACCATTCTTTATTAATATTGATAATTAATAAATTTGACAAATTATTACTTTTACTTATTTTCTTATATTTAATAAATTATGTATACAAATAAATAATTTAGGCATGAATATATTACACTTTCAATATATAAATTTAATAATATGTTTAGATTATATTGAAAAAAGCAAATAAATAAACAAAATAAAATAGATACATTATGAAACAAATTGTAAACTATACAAATAATGATTTTATTAAAAATGAGAATATTAAAAACCCGAATTATTTCATATATATTCATATATTTTTATAACAAAATAAAATAAAATAGATATATTATAAAACAATATCGTAAACTATACAAATAATGATTTTATTAATAATAAGAATATTAAAAACCTAAATTATTTCATGTATATTCATATATTTTTATATTTTAACTTACTATTTTCAATAAATAATATAAAACTTTTAAATCTTTTCATTTTTTAGGTAAGTTACAAAAATTAAGGACTTATTTATATATTTTACAAATTATGGTATAATTATAATTCATAAAAGTTAATTCTTTTTATGTATAGTAATATTATTAAATGTTATTATTTAAATATTTTTACTTATTCATCTAATTATATAATAAAATATGAAAACTAACTTTAATATTCCTGTATTTTATTTCTTTTTTTTTTACAACAACTTATTTTAAATTGTTATTATCTGTTTATAACTCTTAATTTACAAAAATATAAATAATTGGTAACATTTATTATCATTGTAGTCATTTAGTTTTTGTTTATCAATGTGTATTTATTATTTAATTATTGATATCTATTATTTAACCATGCATTGTGAATTATAAATTTTAAAAATAATTGATATATTATTAAGCAAATGAAGTTAATCTGCAATTAGTTATAAAAGTTTTAGTTAAACTTTTTTCTTATCTACACTTATATTTAGGTCTCTTACTATCATTAACTTCATATTATGTTCATTAAAATATTCAACAACAACAACAACAACAATAATAGTAATTGTTTTCCATGGATTATTTTTAAATATTTTAAAATATTTAGATTGATAGGATGATTTGAATGTTGAAATACAATATGTATAATTATAAAAAAAAATCAAGTGTAATTCTTATCTTTTTTATGGACACAACTATTTTATTAAAAAGTATATAACATTTTGTATATTAAACACGTGTAACACACGGGATTTAACCTAGTATATAATAAATTGCATATTTCCTCTTGAGAAGGAAAATATATAATTGACTTTTTTATTCCTGAAAGTAAATATGTTTTAGTAGGGGAAAATGGAAATATATAATTTACTTTTTTACTTAGGTAAATGGAGTAAATAATCTTATACATGTAAATGCCATGAGTTTTTTTTTTATGACAAACATTTGATCAAAACACGTAAAATATTACTATTAAAAAAGAACGTTACCAAATGTCATGTATAATAATATTATTTTGACTTAAGAGAATAAACAGTACTATTAAAAAAAGAATTGTTTCGAAGCAGACTCTCTATCTCAATTGGGATACGGGTAAGGTTTGCATTTATCATTTTCCTTCAGACCCTACTGAAAAGTGACAATATACTAGGTAAGGTTGTTGTATTAAAAAAAGAATTGATTATTAATTTGCTTTACTAATTTTATATTTAGTTAACAAGAAGCGACAATTTGCTATCAAAATATCTTATGGTTGTGAATATTGCGTTTAATGCTGGCCACGCATATGCATTTATAGTTTCTAGAGCGGTCTATCGCGTTTGCATTTATATATCGGATTATATTGAATTCGAGTATAGATTTTTCTATTGTAAGTATAATTTATTGGATTATATTTTAATGTTTATAACTTTAATCAACGTTAAAAGAAAGATTTGGACAGTGTTTAATATGTATAAATGAATGAGTGAATGAATGAAATTACTTATTATGTTAGAATAAAAAAAACATGCTTGGTAACCACATAGAAACAAAATAAACCATTGCATAATAAATGTGATTTATTCTCTTCGTCCAATTATTTTCATTCATTGAGAGAATTATTCTTTTTTTTATTACTTTAGGGAATGAAATGGACCGACCCATTCCCGACCTAACCACGACCCAAATCATGCTTTCACTTATAACACGACTCATGAACCAAATCATGACACGTAATTTGAACCATGTCCTGGATCAAGATCTGAACCATGACTCGAACAATGACTCGAACAATGACCCCACCATTGTTCGAACCATGATCTGATCAGTGTCAGGATCAAGACTTGACCGTGGACCCTAACCATGACTCGACCCATGTTATGAACCATGAACTAACATGCTCTTGAATTATATTCTATTTATTCATTTTTGCATGTCTACAACTAATGATTTATTCCATTTCAATATTGTAACCAAACATGTAAATAGAATGATAATAATCCATTTCATTCCATAATTTATTTCATTCTCTTATATATTCTATTCTATTCTATTCTATTCTTTCATTCATTATATTACTAGATACTAAATAAACCCTTGGTGCTTAAAGTTAACAAGATTTTCCTTCATGTGCATGCATGACGCTAGGTATTTCGCCTTAATCACAAACACTAACACCCGAAAAAGTGTGAAACATTGCAATGGTTGTTATTTCATTACTAACTCCTATAGCATCAAGAACCCAATTGCAAATCTAGATGCTAACAACTCTTAAACGTTAAAAAAACTCAAACAATGATTTGGGTTCGACATAACCTCGATCGAGTTTGTAAAAATCCATTTTCTTTTGTTCTCTATGTAACAGGTCTGATTAAATTTCAACGAGCAATAAATAAATTTGCGTGAAAAATGTAAAATACTTAAACTTGTGGGTTATACGCGGATGGGGAAAACGATTTTTAATAATGTTTACAATTGATTGAATTCATATTTTACAATAGAAAGATTATATACAACATAATAGAAGCTTCTAGCTATTACAATTAATATAATAGTAAATATAATAGTAACTGATCTACTTAATATCCCCCCTCAAGCGAGATGGTGGTGGCCCGAGGCGTAGCAAATTTCTGAAAAACTCAAACTGAGACCGAGGTAGGCTCTTGGTAAAAATATCAGCCACCTGAAGCTTGGTAGGAACAAACTTAGTGTGTAATTTTCCTGAAGAAACAAGCTCAGGAACAAAGTGATAGTCAAGCTCAATATGTTTAACTCATTTATGTGAAACGGGATTTTGTGTAAGAAAAAGTGCACTTTGATTGTCACATAGCAAAGTAGGACGTTCCGGCGGTAAGGCATGCAACTCGGTGAGAAGATGAGTGATCCATATCATTTCAGCTGCCGTGTTAGCCATAGCTCGATATTCTGATTCACAACTGGATCTAGAAACAGTAGGTTGTTTCTTGGCACTCCAAGACACTAGATTCCCCCCAAAAAAGATAGAATATCCATAAGTAGAACGCCGTGTTTCAAGGCATCTAGCCCAATCAGCATCAGAGAATCCGAGTAGGGAAGATTTAATTGGACGAGAAAAATAAAGGCCATAGTCAATAGTCCCATTAACATAACGGAGAATACGTTTGACTGTCTGATAATGGTCAACCGTTGGAGCTTGTAAAAATTGACTAACTTGGTTGACTGCATAAGACAAATCTGGTCGAGTAATAGTTAGATATTGTAAGGCACCCACAACGGAACGATAATGAGTAACATGTGGGTATGGTTCACCATTGGAAGTAAAAGCAGTATTGGTTGCAAGTGGTGTATGTGTGGGCTTAGCATCAGACATGTTGGCTCGCGCAAGGATTTCTCGTGCATATTTTGATTGATTCAGAAAAAAGGCCTTCTTTTGTATGCGAAACTTCTAACCCAAGAAAGTAGTTAAGCTCCCCAAGATCCTTGATAGTAAACTCTTGATTTAATCTATTGATAAAGGATCTGATAATGACATCTTGATTTCCCGTTAGAATTAAATCATCAACATAAACAAGAAGATACATTACACACGAGTCACGTTTAAAAATAAACAAAGATGTGTCAGCCTTACTGCATGTAAACCCATTAGCACACAAAAAAATAGTTAACCGATGAAACCATGCCCGAGGGGATTGCTTTAGACCATAGATTGCTTTATTTAGTTTGCAAACATGGTGAGGAAACTGAGGATTAGTGAAACCAGGAGGTTGTTCCATGTAAACTGTTTCTTGCAAATTACCATGTAAAAAAGCATTGTTTACATCAAGTTGGTGTAAAGTCCAATGATTAAGCACAACCAAAGATAATATAATGCGAACAGTAGTAGCTTTGACAACGGGACTGAACGTATGAGAGTAGTCGAGACCGGGAGTTTGACTGAATCCTTGTGCCACGAGACGAGCTTTATGTCTGTCAATGGAACCATTTGAATGATACTTGGTGCGGAAAACCCACTTAGAACCAACAATTTTACGATTTGGCGGACAAGGTACAAGAGTCCAAGTACGATTCTTGTGGAGAGCATCAAGTTCTTGCTGCATAGCAGTTACCCATTTAGGATCTTTCATGGCTGTTTTGAGATTGTTTGGGTCATGGTTAACTTGAAGAGCATGATGAAGTGGATGGTGGGTCGTGAGATCAGCGCGATGTCGAGGTTTAAATATCCCAGCTTTGGCACGAGTAACCATGGGATGGGTGGCAACAGGTGGGGGTGGTGGTGGGGAAGGTATAGAAATCGGATTAGGGGAAGGTATGGAGGTAGGTTGTGGATCGATGGGGTTGGGGTTCAATGAGGAGGAGGCTTGTTGTGGGAGGTGGGCTGAGAAAGTAGGTAAAGAATTTGAGGGTGGTGTGAGGCTGTTGGTAATTTCTACATGCGGTGAGTTTTGGGCCGGAGTAAGTGGGGCTGATGAAGTGGTTGGAATGATAGGGTCAAGACATAAAGAACAAGGAAGATTAGGTAAGACCGTGTGGGATGCTGGATACGATGGAATTTGGGGTTCTAGAAAACTAGATAATTCAAGTTGGGAGATGGGAGCAGAAGGAGAGTTAGATGCAAAGGGAAAACAAGTTTCATCAAATTTAGCATGACGCGCAATGTATACATGAGAGGTGAGAGGATCAAGACAACGATAGCCTTTATAAATAGGGCTATAACCAATAAACACACACGGGAGACTACGTGGAGCAAGTTTATGATCCGAGTAGTCGCGAAGATACGGAAAAACCCGACACCCAAATGCCTTAAAAATATCATAAGAAGGTACTTGAGAGTAGAGTAGCTCAAAAGGAGATTTATTGTGGAGTATCGGTGATGGTAACCAGTTAATAATATAGACGGCAGATGAAAATGCATCAACCCAAAACGTGCTTGGGAGTTTAGCATTAAAAGTATTGCTAAACCGGTTTCAACAATGTGACGGTGTTTCCGTTCCGCACGACCGTTTTGTTGCGGGGTGTACGGACACGAAATGCGATGCAGGGTGCCGTTCTCATGAAATAAGGAACGAACATGTTGATTAATAAATTCTAAACCACCATCACTTTGAAAAATTTTGATGGGTCGACCAAATTGTGTTTGTACAAATTTAACAAACACTTTTAAAATGAGATAAAAATCCAATTTTAGTTTTAGTGGATATAGCCAACAAAAACGTGAGTAATCATCAATAAAAACGACATAATAACGGTATTTATCTCCGGATGTAACGGGTGTGGGACCCCATAGATCACAATGAATTAGATCCAAGGGATATGAGGCTCGTTTAACATTAAGAGAAAAAGGTAAACGTTTACTTATAGCGAGTTCACATGAAGAACAAACAACCGGTTTAGGGAGCAAAGCATTAATAGACAAGCAACCCAAAGTTTGTAATGTTTTACTAATAGAAAAATTGACATGCCCTAAACGTGTGTGCCAAACTTCAAAGGAAGCTTTAGGACACTTATTGGAGGCAACAAAAGCTTGATGATCGGGTTGTAAAACATAAATGTCACACCCCGGGCCGGCGGGGTTGGATCGAAGTCCCCGTCTGGCAGAAGGTTTCCGGGGCGCGATATCGTGAGCGATAATCGTAGTGATCAGATCGTTTACATTGCACATAATATAAATGAGAAACTTGCTAAAATAAAATAGAATTACAAAGTTAAATTACATCAGTTAAGTTTATAATTTAACAATGTAAATCTATCATTAACATCATAAATTTCTATCTTGTATTTACACAAGATATACAAAATAAATTGTATAATGATGTCTTCAAAAGTATGCAGGTCCAAAATACTAAGTCTTCTATCTGAAGTCCTAGTCCAAAATAAATGACTTCTTAATTGACCTGTTCGTCACCTGAGAAGTCATGCAAAAATAAAGGTCAACACATGGTTGGTGAGTTCATATAGTTTAGTATTTGAAAATGATTGATAATGACTTGAAAAATCCTTCGGTAAAGACCCTAACCTCATTAACACCACCTGTATCATCCAGATCGGTATGCTTATGTATAGGGCATACCCCTGAGTCGGGGCTACAACCCCGCCCAGACGCCATCCCACCACATACTAATCCGCATAGGACATTGGTGATAATGATAGTTAAGCATTCTTACCTAACATACACTCTTGTTCACATTGACTCAAATGTTCACACCAAACCCTTGTTTAACCCTCGGGTAATAACCTTAATCTCATTAACATCACATGTATCATCCAGATCGGTATGCTTATGTATAGGGCATACCCCTGAGTCGAGGCTACAACCCCGCCCAGACGCCGTCCCACCACATACTAATCCGCATAGGACATTGGTGATAATGATAGTTAAGCATTTTACCCCTACCTTTAACCCAATGATTTGTCAGTCCTTTGTTCCTGTAAATACAACAATTTGGAATCTATGTTGATTCCTTATGTTCATCACAATAGTGATCAACCACAGTAATTGTAGAAACAGTTTAATAAATGCTTAATTAAACAAATAAATAAACATTTAATAAAATCTAAGTCCAAATGATTGGGGCCTTTGGTCATACTTGAGTAGACTAGTCTGTCAATCTAGGTACTTAGTAGTTAGGGAATCTGTAAATATCCTCAAACATACGACCTACAATTCAAACGGTCTAGCTAGGACTTCTTGAAAGGTAGGATTTTATGTTTCGTCTGTTTTTGGCGTATGTTATCTCTGATATTTCCCAGACTTTCCCTTGAAAATGATTTATTGATTCGTCTGATTCTGTTACAAGATGTACTTGATTCGTTGATCATAGAATACTAGATTCATTGATCAATTGTACACTTGATTCATTGTTCAACAAACACTTGATTTGTAGAACACTGAATATTGTCTTTGCAAAGATTGTTTCGTTTGATTCGTTTGAACTCCCACACTTGTTTCGTCAAAATGTTTCGTATGATTCGTTGAACTCACCCACTTGATTTGTCAAAAATGTTCCATTTGATTCGTTGAAAACACCCATTTGATCCGTCAAAATGTTTCGTTTGATCTCTTGGACTCACACACTTGTTTTGTCAAAATGTCTAGTTTGATTCGTTTGAAATGTTTTGATTTATTGACATGTTTATTTTAACTTGATTATTCACTTAATTTATAAGTAAATCAGTTAGTAAACCTGCATAAAATCTTCCTAGACATGGTCTAGGATAACATTTATATATATGCAAAACATATAAATTTAAAAGCATTTAAGTAAACAATTTAAATAAACAGTTTACGCATGCTTCTCAGCCCCGCGTTTTAAAACAAAAATGTTAGAGAAGGGGCAATGAACTCACCTGTGTTGCTATGCAAATATATCACAACAGATAATGCGCGCTCTTTGACCGTTGCTTATGTATCTTTAGAACCTGAGTTGTTTTAAGAAATTCGAATACGATAAGTCGTTATAATAGACGAAAACTAGGGTTTTGGTCTCGGTGTGCAACTAAGTGTCCTAGATACTAATGTATCTCTAAAACTTCATCTAACTAGTCTAAACTAGTTACCCAAATTGTAAACCCTTATCCCACAATTCATTATTACAATTTCTTAATTAAAACGTATTTAAATTATTTCATTCTAGATTAGTTATTTAAAACCTTATTTAATATGGGTTAAAAAAAATTATAAAACATTTTCTTTTATTAAGAACATAATAATTTAATAAATAATACTTAGCATGTGATGGGCCTATATTAAACCCACTGGGCCATCCCCGGCCCGTTTATTAAACTTTATGTGTTCAACGATACTTGATCGATGTGTTGATTTACTAAGCCTAGATAATTCATGTAAATTATCTAGGTTAGTTATAAGATTTTATGGATCTTTCTTAGGGTCAAGTGTTAACACTTAAATTAACACTCAATCTTTATGTTATTCCTTGATCATTTATGATCCCTCCTCTATATTAGATCCCAACTATGTTTTCATTAGATGGCTCATTAAATTTAAACCCATCTCAATTGTAATGGCTACCATAGTCATTAAAAGGAGATATGTTCACCCAAGGTTGTTTGTACACAATGAAACCCTAATATCATTCCCTCCCATGCATGCACCTACGTGAAGATTCCCCATGCACCCATAAGATCATGTCTCATTCATGCATCCATGTAATCCACACCTACACAACACTAACCATCGTACTCGAACTGTCCAGTCACCGAATGAGGGATGGACCGAATCAGTCGGGTTGAGTATGAGCATGCCGAATGAATGACTATGACCGAATAGCTAGGTGGTCGAATGAGGAACTGCCGAATGGGTTGGGCTGACGAATGAGCTCCGGTCGAATGAAGATGACCGATCGAATGGCATGTGCTTCGGGCGAATGGGGTTGGCTGGGCGAATGAGGGTCCAACGAAAGAGAGAATGGTCGAATGAAGGTTGACTAGCGAATGGCAGTGGCACTGGCGAATGGAGACTGTCGAATGGGACCCTAGTTCGGCGAATGGGGAGGCTGACTCGGCCAAGAGCCTTTCGGCATGGGACATTCGGCCCGCTGCTGTGAGCCATTCGGCCGCAGCTGCCTGATGCGGCCAGCCCTTGATTTTCGACTAACCTAACCAAGTGTTGGGTCCAAGCTTGTTCCTACACCATTCTAAAGTGTCCTAGAGTGAATCCTAAGGCTCGAAGTGGTCTAAAACCGGTTATATGATGGTTCGACCAAGAGGGTTTTAGAAACCCTAAAAACGCAACAAACCATTCAGAACGATATTTGTTTGAATCGCGCGGTCATCGCGCGTATTTGTTTGAATCGTCACCCGATCAAACACGACGATAACTACACTTTTCAATATGGTTTTCTAATTATTGGATATCATTCAGAACGTTAAACTTCCAGATTTATTCGGACAGATCGTCACCTATACGAATAATCTGTTGATTTAGCATTCACATAACGACATCCATGTTGTTTTGTTCTGTAAAGCCTCGCATACGTTTATACATAATAAAATCCTAACAATTAATCACATGATGGTTCTGTGTTGCCAGATAATTATCTGACTCAAGAACCATTGTTCTGAACTTGTTTCTTGAATTTGAATCTGAACTGTGCTATGATAACATGTAATGAATATGATATGCAATTGATAACTGAAATATGTACCTGGTTTACTGTTCATGTACTGTAGAGATCAGTGTTCCGGTGGCGGTTCCGGCACTGATGTTACAGTCTCCCCTTGTTAGAGAAATTTCATCCCGAAATTTAAGAATTGTTATCGGGTACAGCTTCTTCTTCAAATAGTTGGGGATACTTTAACTTCATGTGATCTTCACGTTCCCAAGTAAACTCGGGTCCGCGTCTTGAGTTCCAACGAACCTTTACAATAGGAATACGGCTTCGCCTCAGTTGTTTAACCTTGCGATCCATAATCTCCAAAGGTTCTTCAATGAAATGTAACTGTTCATCGACTTGAATCTCTTCGATTGGAATGACGAGAGACTCGTCAGCAAGGCATTTCTTTAGGTTTGAGACGTGAAACACGTCATGCACACCACTGAGTTCATCTGGTAATCTCAGTCGATAAGCTACAGGACCTATACGTTCGATGATCTCGAACGGTCCCACGTATCGTGGTGCTAATTTGCCTTTCTTTCCAAAGCGTACAACGCCTTTCCACGGGGATACCTTCAACATGACACGGTCTCCCACTTAAAATTCCAACGGCTTACGCCGTTTGTCAGCGTAGCTTTTCTGCCTGCTTCTTGTAGCTTGCAATCTTCTCTGAATCTGAGCAATCTTGTCAGTGGTTTCCTGAATAAGTTCTGGCCCAGTTATTCGATTATCTCCAACTTCAGTCCAACAGATCGGTGATCGACATTTCCGGCCATAGAGAGCTTCGAATGGCGCACATCCAATACTGCTGTGGTAACTGTTATTGTAGGAGAACTCGATCAGTGGCAAATGAGAATCCCAATTCCCACCGAAATCTAAAACACAGGTTCTCAGCATGTCCTCCAGGGTCTGGATTGTACGTTCGCTTCGACCATCCGTTTGTGGATGATAAGCTGTACTCAGATTTAACTGTGTCCCCAGGGATTTCTGTAATGATTGCCAGAACCTTGAGGTGAATCTGCTATCTCTATCAGAAATAATAGACAATGGCACACCGTGGCGCACCACTATCTCATTGATGTATAATCTTGCCAATTTATCCATCGTGAAGGTCTCACGCATTGGCAAGAAATGAGCAGATTTTGTTAAACGATCAATGATCACCCAAACTGTATCGTGCCCACTGGAAGTGCGGGGTAGCTTGGTAATGAAATCCATAGCTATTTGTTCCCACTTCCAGAGCGGAATCTCAGGCTGTTCCAGTAACCCAGACGGTCTTTGGTGTTCCGCCTTGACCTTCGCACACGTTAAACACTGACAGACGTACTCAGCTACGTCTTTCTTCATTCCCGGCCACCAATAAAACTCCCGTAAATCTTGGTACATCTTATCAGCGCCCGGGTGCACAGAGTACTTGGTCTTGTGCACTTCATCAAAGATAAGTCTTCTTAATTCATCTACTGTAGGAATCCATACCCGATCCTTATAGTAAATGATCCCATCAGACTTTGTATCAAACTGTTTCTCCGCCCCACAGTCAAGTTCTTTCTTCAAGTTTCCTCTATCAACCGATTCTTGCTGTGCTTGGATAATCTTGTCTCGCAAGCTTGTCTGCACAGTCATTCCCATTGCTCTGACGCGCAAGGGTTTGACTCTTTCCTTCCGGCTCAAGGCATCAGCCACAACGTTTGCCTTTCCCGGATGGTACTTGATCACACAATCATAATCATTTAGAAGTTCAACCCAACGGCGTTGTCGCATGTTGAGCTCCTTCTGATCAAAGATATGCTGCAGACTCTTGTGATATGTAAATATGGTACACTTAGTGCCATATAAGTAATGACTCCAAATCTTCAATGCGAAGATTACAGCTCCCAGCTCAAGATCATGAGTAGCGTAGTTCTTCTCATGAACCTTTAACTGTCTTGATGCATAGGCTATGACCTTGTCCCGTTGCATTAGTACGCAACCAAGTCCCTGATGGGATGCATCACAATACACAACAAAGTCATCACATCCTTCTGGGAGAGATAGGATTGGAGCATCACACAATTTCCGTTTCAATGTCTGGAAAGCATCTTCTTGTTTCTGTTCCCAGACAAACGGTTCACTCTTCTGAGTCAACTTGGTGAGAGGCAAAGCTATCTTAGAAAAGTTCGAGATGAACCTTCTATAATAACCCGCCAATCCCAGAAAAGACCGTATCTCCGTTGGCGTCCTCGGAGTGTCCCAATTCTTTATTGCCTCTATCTTGGCAGGGTCTACATGAATCGCTTCGCTGTTGACTACATGACCAAGAAACTGAACTTCTCTTAGCCAAAATTCACATTTTGAGAATTTGGCATAAAGTTTCTTTTCTTTTAACAGCTCCAAGATCTTCCTGAGGTGTTGCTCATGCTCTGCTTTGGTCTTGGAATAAATCAGTATGTCATCAATGAAGACAATGACAAACTGATCTAAATACGGCTTGCATACTCGGTTCATGAGATCCATGAAAACCGCTGGTGCATTCGTCAATCCGAAAGGCATCACTAGAAATTCGAAATGCCCGTATCTGGTTCGGAAGGCCGTCTTCGGTATGTCTTCATCTTGATCTCTAAGTTGATGATAACCGGACCGTAGATCAATCTTTGAAAAATACTGAGCTCCTTGCAACTGATCAAACAAGTCATCAATCCTCGGCAAAGGATACTGATTCTTGATAGTCAGCTTGTTCAGCTCTCGATAATCGATACACATTCTAAACGATCCGTCTTTCTTCTTCACGAACAAGACCAGAGCTCCCCAAGGTGAGTATCTCGGTCTGATGAATCCTTTATCCAGTAACTCTTGTAACTGGTTCGACAATTCCTGCATCTCCGAAGGTGCTAGCCTGTAAGGAGATTTAGCAACAGGAGTTGCTCCAGGAACTAAATCAATTCGGAACTCTACCGGTCGCACTGGCGGCAAACCTGGTAGGTCTTCAGGAAATACCTCTGGATATTCCTTCACTACCGGTACGTCTTGAATCTCTTTCTTGTCTTTCTCCTTTTTCACCACATGAGCAAGAAAAGCTACACATTGCTTCTGTAAACACTTACGTGCCTTTATGCAAGAAATGATTTTGACACTTCGTTTTGCTTGATCCCCTCTAACTTCCAACACACGATCATCTGGTAGTGGAACTCGAAGCAGCTTCTCAGAACAGATGACTTCCACTCGGTTAGGAGAAAGCCAATCCATCCCGACAATGATGTCGAAACTACCCAACTCCATCGGTATTAAGTCGATGGCGAATGTATGACCATTAAGTGTCAACGGGCAATTTCTGTATACTGTACTGACTGTAATCTGTTTTCCGTTAGCTACTTCTATGATATAAGGGGAGTCTAACTGTTCCTCTATAGAATCTAGTCGGCAGAGATAAAACTCTGATCCGCACCAGTGTCAAATAGAGCAGATGCATAAAAGTCGTGTAAAAGAAACGTACCAGTGACCACATTCGGGTCCTGGCGTGCAGCTGGTGCTCCGATGGCAAAGGCTCGTCCACGTGGTGCTTGAACTGCTGGTTGTGCCTTCTTCGGGCAGTTCTTAGCAAAGTGGCCTTGTTCGCCACAATTATAGCATCCAACATGGTTCTGATTAGCTGGTGGAGGGAGAGCCAAAGCAGCATTGTTGACTGCTTGGTTAGGTGTCATCCGGCAGTACTGGACCCAATGGCCCTTTCTTCCACATCCCGTGCATTGCTTGCAGGGAGTCTCAGCAGTATGATGATATTGACACTTGGCACACAGAGGAAACGTGCCAGTGTAAGGTTTGCGGTTGGGGTTCTGTGGTGCTGCTGCTACTTGTTGTAGAGGTGTGGCCACCGTGTAGTTCTTGATAAGTTTCTGCTTCTTCTTCTGGTGTTGCTGGTGATGTGGTTTCTTTGAAGTCTCTTCCTTTCTCTTACCAGTGTCAGCCTCTTTCTTCAGAACTCCAGAGGCAACCATCAGATCAGTGAGTTTCCCAGACAATCTCACTGCAGACTCGACAGTAGTAGGGTTGGCTGAAACAACCATTCCCTGAATGCTGGCGGGAAGTCCACCTACATATCTGTCTATTCTTTTCTCCATGCTTGGTACCATATCAGGTACCAAAGCAACTAACTCGTGGTAACGAGTAGTGTAACCTATGTGATCAGCCCCCTTCATCACATGGTTGGATAGTTCAACCTCCAACTTCTGCAGCTCATTCTTGGGGCAGAATTCTGTTCGCAGCAATGATTTAAAGTCTTCCCATGGCATCGCCATAGCTTCCTCTCTTCCTCGGGCGTTGATCTGACTATTCCACCAAGTCAGAGCCCGCTTGTTGAATGTTCCAGCTGAATAACGGACCTTGTGGTGTTCGGGGCAGCTGCAGAGATCCAAGGTTGTCTCAATCTTCTCAATCCATTGGATTAATCCAACGGCGCCTTCAGACCCACTAAAACTGGGTGGTTTACATCCTACAAAGGACTTGTAGGAGTAATGGGATGAATCTCCAGTATTTCCACTGGCTTCTCCTGATGTGTTGCCAGTATTGAGGATCTCATTACGAAGGCGAAGGAACATCTCCGGTATAGCTTCTTTCATCTGGTTTGTCATCTGGCTACTCAGTAACGTCACCAAGGCGACAGTAGCAGGGTCAAAAGTCGGTGCTGTGCTCGAACCAGATGCTTCAGTAATCAATGGAGGAGGGGGAGGAGGAGGTGGCGGTGGTGAGTCATTTGGCGATGGTGTCAAGGAGTGTGGAGCTTGGTCTTGTGTTGATGTCAACAACGGAGGTTGTCTTCGTGGCGGCATTCTGATCATAACCAAATAAATATTGGTTAGTGCAATGATCGAATGCAGAAGACACAATGCAATAAGTCTTAAATCCTAAGTTCTCTACATGCAGGGTCCCTAGGTTATAGTCTAGGCCAAACCGTTTAAATTAAGTGACCTATATTTCTCTATAACCATGGCTCTGATACCAATCTATCACACCCCGAGCCGGCGGGGTTGGATCGAAGTCCCCGTCGGGCGGAAGGTTCCCGGGGCGCGATATCGTGAGCGATAATCGTAGTGATCAGATCGTTTACATTGCACATGATATAAATGAGAAACTTGCTAAAATAAAATAGAATTACAAAGTTAAATTACATCAGTTAAGTTTATAATTTAACAATGTAAATCTATCATTAACATCATAAATTTCTATCTTGTATTTACACAAGATATACAAAATAAATTGTATAATGATGTCTTCAAAAGTATGTAGGTCCAAAATACTAAGTCTTCTATCTGAAGTCCTAGTCCAAAATAAATGACTTCTTAATTGACCTGTTCGTCACCTGAGAAGTCATGCAAAAATAAAGGTCAACACATGGTTGGTTAGTTCATATAGTTTAGTATTTGAAAATGATTGATAATGACTTGAAAAATCCTTCGGTAAAGACCCTAACCTCATTAACACCACCTGTATCATCCAGATCGGTATGCTTATGTATAGGGCATACCCCTGAGTCGGGGCTACAACCCCGCCCAGACGCCATCCCATCACATACTAATCCGCATAGGACATTGGTGATAATGATAGTTAAGCATTCTTACCTAACATACACTCTTGTTCACATTGACTCAAATGTTCACACCAAACCCTTGTTTAACCCTCGGGTAATAACCTTAATCTCATTAACATCACATGTATCATCCAGATCGGTATGCTTATGTATAGGGCATACCCCTGAGTCGAGGCTACAACCCCGCCCAGACGCCGTCCCACCACATACTAATCCGCATAGGACATTGGTGATAATGATAGTTAAGCATTTTACCCCTACCTTTAACCCAATGATTTGTCAGTCCTTTGTTCCTGTAAATACAACAATTTGGAATCTATGTTGATTCCTTATGTTCATCACAATAGTGATCAACCACAGTAATTGTAGAAACAGTTTAATAAATGCTTAATTAAACAAATAAATAAACATTTAATAAAATCTAAGTCCAAATGATTGGGGCCTTTGGTCATACTCGAGTAGACTAGTCTGTCAATCTAGGTACTTAGTAGTTAGGGAATCTGTAAATATCCTCAAACATACGACCTACAATTCAAACGGTCTAGCTAGGACTTCTTGAAAGGTAGGATTTTATGTTTCGTCTGTTTTTGGCGTATGTTATCTCTGATATTTCCCAGACTTTCCCTTGAAAATGATTTATTGATTCGTCTGATTCTGTTACAAGATGTACTTGATTCGTTGATCATAGAATACTAGATTCATTGATCAATTGTACACTTGATTCATTGTTCAACAAACACTTGATTTGTAGAACACTGAATATTGTCTTTGCAAAGATTGTTTCGTTTGATTCGTTTGAACTCCCACACTTGTTTCGTCAAAATGTTTCGTATGATTCGTTGAACTCACCCACTTGATTTGTCAAAAATGTTCCATTTGATTCGTTGAAAACACCCATTTGATCCGTCAAAATGTTTCCTTTGATCTCTTGGACTCACACACTTGTTTTGTCAAAATGTCTAGTTTGATTCGTTTGAAATGTTTTGATTTATTGACATGTTTATTTTAACTTGATTATTCACTTAATTTATAAGTAAATCAGTTAGTAAACCTGCATAAAATCTTCCTAGACATGGTCTAGGATAACATTTATATATATGCAAAACATATAAATTTAAAAGCATTTAAGTAAACAATTTAAATAAACAGTTTACGCATGCTTCTCAGCCCCGCGTTTTAAAACAAAAATGTTAGAGAAGGGGCAATGAACTCACCTGTGTTGCTATGCAAATATATCACAACAGATAATGCGCGCTCTTTGACCGTTGCTTATGTATCTTTAGAACCTGAGTTGTTTTAAGAAATTCGAATACGATAAGTCGTTATAATAGACGAAAACTAGGGTTTTGGTCTCGGTGTGCAACTAAGTGTCCTAGATACTAATGTATCTCTAAAACTTCATCTAACTAGTCTAAACTAGTTACCCAAATTGTAAACCCTTATCCCACAATTCATTATTACAATTTCTTAATTAAAACGTATTTAAATTATTTCATTCTAGATTAGTTATTTAAAACCTTATTTAATATGGGTTAAAAAAAATTATAAAACATTTTCTTTTATTAAGAACATAATAATTTAATAAATAATACTTAGCATGTGATGGGCCTATATTAAACCCACTGGGCCATCCCCGGCCCGTTTATTAAACTTTATGTGTTCAACGATACTTGATCGATGTGTTGATTTACTAAGCCTAGATAATTCATGTAAATTATCTAGGTTAGTTATAAGATTTTATGGATCTTTCTTAGGGTCAAGTGTTAACACTTAAATTAACACTCAATCTTTATGTTATTCCTTGATCATTTATGATCCCTCCTCTATATTAGATCCCAACTATGTTTTCATTAGATGGCTCATTAAATTTAAACCCATCTCAATTGTAATGGCTACCATAGTCATTAAAAGGAGATATGTTCACCCAAGGTTGTTTGTACACAATGAAACCCTAATATCATTCCCTCCCATGCATGCACCTACGTGAAGATTCCCCATGCACCCATAAGATCATGTCTCATTCATGCATCCATGTAATCCACACCTACACAACACTAACCATCGTACTCGAACTGTCCAGTCACCGAATGAGGGATGGACCGAATCAGTCGGGTTGAGTATGAGCATGCCGAATGAATGACTATGACCGAATAGCTAGGTGGTCGAATGAGGAACTGCCGAATGGGTTGGGCTGACGAATGAGCTCCGGTCGAATGAAGATGACCGATCGAATGGCATGTGCTTCGGGCGAATGGGGTTGGCTGGGCGAATGAGGGTCCAACGAAAGAGAGAATGGTCGAATGAAGGTTGACTAGCGAATGGCAGTGGCACTGGCGAATGGAGACTGTCGAATGGGACCCTAGTTCGGCGAATGGGGAGGCTGACTCGGCCAAGAGCCTTTCGGCATGGGACATTCGGCCCGCTGCTGTGAGCCATTCGGCCGCAGCTGCCTGATGCGGCCAGCCCTTGATTTTCGACTAACCTAACCAAGTGTTGGGTCCAAGCTTGTTCCTACACCATTCTAAAGTGTCCTAGAGTGAATCCTAAGGCTCGAAGTGGTCTAAAACCGGTTATATGATGGTTCGACCAAGAGGGTTTTAGAAACCCTAAAAACGCAACAAACCATTCAGAACGATATTTGTTTGAATCGCGCGGTCATCGCGCGTATTTGTTTGAATCGTCACCCGATCAAACACGACGATAACTACACTTTTCAATATGGTTTTCTAATTATTGGATATCATTCAGAACGTTAAACTTCCAGATTTATTCGGACAGATCGTCACCTATACGAATAATCTGTTGATTTAGCATTCACATAACGACATCCATGTTGTTTTGTTCTGTAAAGCCTCGCATACGTTTATACATAATAAAATCCTAACAATTAATCACATGATGGTTCTGTGTTGCCAGATAATTATCTGACTCAAGAACCATTGTTCTGAACTTGTTTCTTGAATTTGAATCTGAACTGTGCTATGATAACATGTAATGAATATGATATGCAATTGATAACTGAAATATGTACCTGGTTTACTGTTCATGTACTGTAGAGATCAGTGTTCCGGTGGCGGTTCCGGCACTGATGTTACAGTCTCCCCTTGTTAGAGAAATTTCATCCCGAAATTTAAGAATTGTTATCGGGTACAGCTTCTTCTTCAAATAGTTGGGGATACTTTAACTTCATGTGATCTTCACGTTCCCAAGTAAACTCGGGTCCGCGTCTTGAGTTCCAACGAACCTTTACAATAGGAATACGGCTTCGCCTCAGTTGTTTAACCTTGCGATCCATAATCTCCAAAGGTTCTTCAATGAAATGTAACTGTTCATCGACTTGAATCTTTTCGATTGGAATGACGAGAGACTCGTCAGCAAGGCATTTCTTTAGGTTTGAGACGTGAAACACGTCATGCACGCCACTGAGTTCATCTGGTAATCTCAGTCGATAAGCTACAGGACCTATACGTTCGATGATCTTTACCTCGATTTGACTGGACAAAACCTTAGATCCGTTGTACTTTCGTGATCTACAAGTGATAGTGGTGATTTAGACACCAAAATGGCTTGAAATGGTGAAGAAATGAGAGAGTTAGGGTTTTGAATTGTAGAGAGAGAAACTAGAGAGAGAGGGTGGCGGAAATGAGGAGAGAGGATGGGTTGGTGAGGAAGATGAAGGGGAAATTAAAGCCTCATCAAGGCTTTCATCTACCCGGTTGTTCGATCTCGCTCGGTTTTGCTCGGTTTCGCGTAGAAACGTCCGTTTCTCGTTGTTTTCGTAACGCGACGACTCGGTTTTAAAATAGAAGTTATAAAATTATTTTAGGTTGTGATTCCTAATAAATTAACTAAATATCTTTTATTTATTTAAATTTCAAAATATTTAATTAACGTTTAAATCGAATCGCGCGGTCATCGCGCGTATTTGTTCGAATCGTCACCCGATCAAACACGACGATAACTACACTTTTCTATATGGTTTTCTAATTATTGGATATCATTCAGAACGTTAAACTTCCAGATTTATTCGTACAGATCGTCACCTATACGAATAATCTGTCGATTTAGCATTCACATAACGACATCCATGTTGTTTTGTTCTGTAAAGCCTCGCATACGTTTATACATAATAAAATCCTAACAATTAATCACATGATGGTTCTGTGTTGCCAGATAATTATCTGACTCAAGAACCATTGTTCTGAACTTGTTTCTTGAATTTGAATCTGAACTGTGCTATGATAACATGTAATGAATATGATATGCAATTGATAACTGAAATATGTAACTGGTTTACTGTTCATGTACTGTAGAGATCACTGTTCCGGTGGCAGTTCCGGCACTGATGTTACAATAAAGTCCATTTTCACACCGGCCTTGAGCCAGCACCTTCTTGGTGTACCGATCCTGAACAAAAAAGGAAGGGTAAGAAATTAAAACATCAACATGGTTATCACGTGTTAATTTACTGATGGATAACTAGTTTTTTGTGAGGCTAGGAACAACGAGTATATCATTTAATCGAAGATTATTTTGAATAAGTGATGAACCTTTTTGGAGAACTGGAAGAGAGTGTCCATTACCAAAGGTAACAGATTCAGTACCTGATGGAGCAGTAGGGTTGGAAATGATGGAAGGATCTGGTGTCATGTGCGCAGTTGCACCAGAGTCAATGTACTGGAGAAGCAGTAGACACATTACATTGAGAAAGAAATGCACTGGCAAGAGAATCATCAAGAGGAGATGCCTTGGATGCTAAGGAACTGAGGCTAGGACACCGGTTCGCATAATGGCCATCTACTCTACACAATTGACAGTGGGGTGGCCGGCGACCACGAGAACGACCACTGATGTTATTGGGATGTCTTGAGGAGCGTCCGCCACGTCCACGACCAGTAGGGTGCTGAAAAGAATCGGTGTTAGTGGCAGAGAAGGCAACAGTGATGGGAGAAGAACTATGCAAGGAGCGCTTGAATAGTTCATTGCTTTCTGCCATGGCCAAAAGATCGGCAAATGACGGAGCAGGTTTAGAGGCTTTCATAGAGGTGGAGAAATTCTCAAAATCAGGACCAAGCCCACGAAGAAACCAATGAAAAGCTGATCAGATAAAGTTTTAAATCGGCGACCGTAAACAGCAACCGAGTCGGTTCCTTTTTCAATCATGCGTAGCTGATCTTTAAGATTATGAATACGTTCAATGGACGCGTTTCCATAAGCCGACTCGAGAGCAAGCCAAATTTGGCGAGCCGTGGTGAGGCCGACGATAACTGAAATGGCTTCTTCGGTGAGTGAAGCATGAAGAATAATAATGGTTCTTTGATCTGCAAGAAGCCATGCGGAATATGTCGGGTTGGGAACAGTCTTAGCATCAGCAAGGATGGTGGATGAAGGTGCTTGAGAGGACCCATCAACATGTGGGAGAAGAGACTGATATGACAAAATGGGAATGATTTGGTTACGCCATAAGAGATAGTTGGATGAAGTCAATTTGATGGTTAGCATGTGAATGATGGTGTTCATGGGGAAGGTTGTATCGGTGTTGGAAGAAGAAGCTGCCATTATAGTATGGAGAAGAAGAATAAGGTGAGCAGGTGAAAAATAAGAAGAGTGGGGAAGAATGGTGATCGGGTGGAAGGGGAAGGGAGGGGTTGGGGATCTTAACTAGGCAATGATACCATAATAATGTTTACAATTGATTGAATTCATATTTTACAATAGAAAGATTATATACAACATAATAGAAGCTTCTAGCTATTACAATTAATATAATAGTAAATATAATAGTAACTGATCTACTTAATAATTTTAACATAAAAACCCACTTTAAAAAGAAAGACAACCGCTGCACATTCTAGTTTTATGCAAGCGGCTGCCCAGAAAGAGATAGAAAGAGAAGGATAACATAGAAAACTTCATACATCTTAAAGTTATAATTTTTATGTGCTTCTAATGACAAAAATGTAAATCCGAGCATGGAAATGTTCTCAGATAATGTTTTAGAACACATCTGAGTAATAAAGTTTTAATTTTTATGTATGTATTTAGAGATCTTGAAAGAAATGTTTTGTTGGGTTTTTTCGAAAAAGAACTCAATAGGTGGGTCTTTAAAATCCTATATTTTAATTTGGTTTTACATGTTTTGAGGTTGATATGCATACATATAATATTTTCGTGCATAAAAAACATTTTTTATGAAATAAAATTTGAACCTTAAAAATATTTTTTTGTTGGTGTCCATCATGGTTATGCCTGGCAAAATGGGCGGGTTGGGTCGGATTGGGTAACTGGTTAGAACGGGTTCGGGTCAAGATGGGTGCGGGTCAGAACGGGTTTTAAGCAAAATCAGTTTGGGTCTTAATGGATTGTTCTTAAAAAACATCAATTTAGTTTAACTTAAGATGTGTTATAACTAAACATATAGTCCATTTAGATAATTTTTAGTGATTTTCTCCTCAAATATGTTATTAATCTTTCTTAAATGTTTTGAATCCATTGCATTTGCATAGTTTTTTTGTTACACATCTTGACCCACATTGTGTTTCTTTGCTACCCATCTCAACACATTCAATATTATGATGTTACCCATTTCAACCCATTATATTACAATTATTTACCCAAACCAACACATTTTCTTTAATATGGGTAAAAATTGTCACCTCTAATCATGATGCAAGAAAAACGAAAATATTTTTGCATGCACAATGAAACCTAAAAGTGAATGTTTTGATCCAAAGAATTTAAAGTAGTAATATCAAAAACGTTAGTGTAGTAAGTGTACTATGTCAATGGTTAGGAGGAATTTCAGAAACATTAGTCTACTACTTACAGTTAGTGCTCGTCAGAGTTTTTTGTTTTTTTTTTTTTTGGGGGGGGGGGGGGGGGGGGGGCTTACATTTTATTAAGAATAGTTAATTGCGAGTGTCTCATGTAACCATTTGCGGACGAATAAGTCATCTAAGTATAAGTATTGTTATACCTGTAAAAATTTGTCCTTATAATTCAGAATAATTCGGGATTTGGAATATTTCAGGATATGGAATATTCCGGAATAATTAGGGATATTTGCATATATAAATTTATGTGATCTGGTGACTTGAATAATAAATAATGATAATATATATTTCATTGTTGTTATTTTGTTATTCGACATATGCTACTAATATTTGAATTGAGTCAACAGATTGTGTGCAACAACTATGCCTATTTATCCGGAATAAGAAGAAAAACGTGGACTAAATGCTAACGTTCATTAGAAGTGCTTGATACTTGATTGGATACTGGACAGAGTTATGAGGAACAAGCTTTGACTACCGTTGTATTGATTTTTACTATAAAATGAGGCGATATCGATCTATGAAAGACACACGACTCACTTTATTTACTTCTGATTATTTGTTGTTCACATTCTCGGCATTTAAAGTTCAGAAACACTTAGTGATCGATCAATCGTGCTCTTGTATTGTAATTTTGTATATTTCATATTAATAAGAACAAGGCAGAGTGACGATTGTCACCTCCCGAGGTTTTTATGCCGGCAATCCTAAGGGATTAAGGGTTTTTCCTCGTATAAATCTCGTGTGCAAGTTGTTTATTTCATTTTATATTTTGAAATATTCCTAGGGATCCTCAGGGATATTTGAGAATATATTTAACATTTATATGGTTTATTCAATATATTTGTTTGTTAAACACAATACCCCACTAAACTAATTCGGTTTTGCTAAAAGTTATACTAGTTAATTTTTACCCGAAACAATTTGGCGCCCACCGTGGGGCAAACTTGTGTTTTTATAACGAAATCCTTGTTTAAAGGCGTTTTCAGAAGAGATATAGTGAAAAATGGCTTCACAACCGAGATCAACTTCTTCATTACCTATTTCTGCTACTACTACTAACATATCCTCGCAGATTCCTGTTTTTTCCAAGAAGGCAGATAATCCTAGCAATCCTGGGAAGAAAACCACATTTGTGGCTGAAAGTGCTCCATCAACAAAGATGCCCACTTATGTTCCTATACTTGTTTCTAACAATGAAATTTTGAGTATGTTTCAACAGGTTCAGCAACAAATGTTGGATCAACAGAAAATGAATCAGAGGCTTCTTAGAGAAATGGAAACTTTAAGGGCTGAAAAGAATAAGCAGAAAGAGACTTCCACTCCATTGGCTCCAAGGATCCTTGATTTCGTGACGTAGGGATGTCTGGGAATCACACATGAGACTTTATTCCTATGCAAACTAGTATCGGGGATCCTCAGGGATCCCAAGGGTTAAGGATATCTCAGGATAGTACCAATATCCTGGGAACTTCTTATCTAACTCCCATTACTAGCAATACTTTCAACTATTCTCCTATTGATGTTACTAACTTTGGTTCTGTGCAGGAATCCGGATTAACCCTCAAGTGGCTAAGGAAATCTAGAAACTCAGGGATATGATCTCTAGTATTCCCGGAGTGGTCAAGCCTATTCCTGAGGTTCCTAACACAACCCACAGGATCTCTAGATTTGCTCCACCAATCTGTGATGCCGAGATCCCAAAAAGATTCCAAACTCCAACCATGAAGCTATATGATGGAACCACTGAACCTGAAGAACATGTGGCACAATATAGGGAAATGATGGAAAATAACCCTATACCCCCACATTTGAAGGAAGCATGCTTATGTAAAGGATTTGGTTCAACATTGACAGGGGCAGCCATGAAATGGCTGCTTAATGTTCCTCCCTATTCTATTACTTCATTTGCTCATTTAGTTAATATGTTTAACAATCAATTTTCTTGTAGCAGGACATTTGAGAGATAACCAGTGATCTTTACAGGATAACCCAGGGATCCAACGAGTCCCTCAGGAGCTATGTCAACAAGTTTGGTTGAGAATCCCTAGATATCCCTAATCTGGATATCACTACGGCCGTCCAAGCATTTAAGATGGGGTTGCAAAGAAACTCACCATTTTATGATGACTTGGTTATGAATCCTTGCAGGAATATGGATGAGGTTCGAAACCGCGCATTGAGATTTATCAAGCTAGAAGATGATAAAGAAATCCAGAAGAGGATCACCACAACACCTCCCAATGATCAAGGCAAAAGAAAACTGGATTCACCTACCAGCAATCATTCAAATCCAAGCCTTCCTACAAAGCTGATAATCACAAGATCAATGCGGTGGACGAAGATGAGGATAATGAGGAATATCCCAGGATATCCGAATATTGTTTTTCTGTCGATATCCCTGAACTAATGTGTGCTATGCAGGACTTAGGTGAAAAAGCCAGATGGCCACAAAAAGAAAAGAAGTTCGCAACCAGGGATAAGTCCAAGTGGTGTGCCTTTCATGAAGACTTCGGCCACATAACCGACGATTGCATTGCACTAAGGAAAGAAATAAGCTATCTATTAAGCAAAGGCCATCTCAAGGAACTACTGGGGAAAAAGAAAGAAAGAAGACAGGATTCCAACGGATTCCCAAAGAGAGCTGCATCCCCACCAAAGGATGCAAAGGTAATCAACTTTATTTCTGGTGGTTCTGATATTTGTGGCACCTCTTATTCTGCAGATAGAAAACATGCTAAGGAAGCCAAGATGGAGAATGGAGAAAGACCCACAAAAACATCAACACTCACAACTGGAACAGTGGTATCCTTTGAAGAACATGATCGAGAGAATATCCTGGATCCTCACCATGATGGGTTAGTCCTTACATTATATGTTGCTAACCACTATGTGCGCAGAATACTTATAGATGGAGGAAGCTCAGTCAATATCATCCAATTGGAAACACTCAAGAGGATGAACATTCCTGAATCAGAGATAACTACCAAATATCTGATTCTGGTTGAATTCAGTGGTGAAGCTAAAGCCACCGTTGGAGAAATCAAGCTACCGGTATACATCGAGGGGGTAAACTTTATGCAACGTTTTTGTATAATAGATTCCCTATCTTGTTATAATATTATACTAGGTAGACCTTGGATACATGACATGAAAGCAGTCCCTTCGACCTATCATCAATGTGTCAAGCTGCCAACACCATGGGGAGTAGTGAAAATCAACAGTGATCAGCAAGAAGCCAAGGAGTGCTATTCGTCTTCGATGAAGGGAACAACCAAACCTTCATCTGCATAGCAATCAAAGTGCGACCTTGGGGATACTCAGAAATATAGGGAAAAGGAAGTAAAGGAAGTACTTTTAAATCCCGACGATCCTGAGGTCAAGGTCCTTATAGGAACAAATATCCCTAAGGATATTGAAGAGAAACTGATTTCTTTTCTGAAATCGAGAGTTTCCACATTCGCATGGAAACATGAGGATATGACAGGAATATCCTCGGATGTAATTACGCATAAGTTAGGGATAGATAGGAATATTAAGCCTGTCCATCAAAAAAGAAGGAAATTTGCACCCGAAAGAAATCTAATCATTCAAGAGGAAGTAGAGAAACTCCTCAAAGGAAAAATGATTAGAGAAGTGAAATTTCCGAAGTGGCTAGCCAATGTAGTAGTGGTTCAAAAGAAGAATGGAAAATGGAGAGTTTGTGTGGATTACACAGACCTCAACAAGGCTTGTCCTAAAGACCCATTTCCATTACCACATATAGACTCCATGGTAGATGCAACAGCAGGACATGAAATGTTGACTTTCATGGATGCACAGCAGGTTTTCAACAAATTCAAATGGAACCTTCGGACCAAGAAGACACAGCGTTCATGACGCCAACAGGGATATATTGCTATACAGCAATGCCATTCGGCTTGAAAAATGCTGGAGCCACATACTAGAGGCTTGTCAACATGATGTTCAAAGAGAAACTGGGGGACACTATGGAAGTGTATATTGATGATATGGTGGTCAAATCAAAGATAACTGAGAATCACCTTAGGGATCTTCAGGAATCCTTCGATATCCTGGATCGCTACAATATGAAACTTAACCCATCTAAGTGTCATTTTGGGGTAAGATCAGGAAAGTTCTTGAGATATATGGTCACCAAAAGAGGAATAGTGGCCAGCCCAGAACAAATTCAAGCTATCCTAAACCTCAAATCCCCAAAGAACATAAAAGAAGTGCAAAGATTAACAGGAAGAATAGCTGCACTCAATAGATTCATCTCAAGGTCTTCTGAAAAATTTAAAGGATTCTACGATATCCTTAAAAAGAATAAGAAGTTCCAATGGGATGAAGAGCATGAGAAGGCATTTCGAGACCTAAAGGAATATCTATCCTCACCGCCGTTTCTCATGAGACCAGAAATAATGAACCACTATCACTATACTTAGCAGTATCCCGAACTACTGTAAGTGTTGTGTTAGTTAAGGATCATCAGGGATCACAACACCCCGTGTACTATGTAAGTAAAAGCCTAGTAGATGCTGAGACTTGATATTCTCACTTAGAAAAGCTAATTTTGGCTTTGGTTATGGCATCAACTAAGCTAAGGCATTACTTTGAGACACATAGAATACGTATCAAAACAAATTATCCTATCAAATCAGTATTGAGAAAACCTGAGCTATCAGGAAGGATGGCAAAATGGTCAGTAAAACTTAGTACTTATGATTTGATCTATGAACCCAGAACAGCAATTAAGTCACAAGCTTTAGCAGACTTTGTGACTGATTTTAGTAGTGATCTACAACCAGAAGTGGATCTAGAAATCAAACTCCTAGATGAAGATACTGGTGAATGGACTTTGTTCACAGATGGATCTTCAAATATAAGAGGAACAGGACTAGGCATCATTCTAAAATCGCCACAGGGGACATAATACCTCAATCGATTAGTTGTGAATTCCAAGCAACTAATAATGAAGCAGAATATGAAGCCCTAATAGCATGACTTCAATTGGCTAGGGATATGAACATCAGGAACCTGCATGTTTATGTTGATTCCCTATTGATAGCCAATCAATTTAATGGTTCTTATATGACCAAAGGAGATAAATTGGCAAAATACTTAGAAATAGTTAAGGATATTTCAAGATATTTTCTCAACTTTAATATCACTCAAGTGCCAAGGGATGAGAATGCTGAAGCAGATGCGCTGGCAAACTTAGCATCATCCCTAAGGATTCCTGAGGATACTAATATTCCTATCCTTCATATTTTAAGACCAGCGATAGATACGCAGGATATAGAGCAGGATAGTGAATCCGAGAAAACTAAAGTTCATCACTCAGAAGCACATGAAATATCCTGAACTATCCCTATTAAGAACTACCTTCAAACAAGAAAGATACCTGATGAAGAAACAAATCCTAGAGCTTTTAAAGCTAAAATATCTAGATACACAGTCATACAAGATATCTTATATAGGAAATCAATATCAGGCCCATACTTGAGGTGCTTGGAGAAACCCGAAAGCCTGGAAGTAATGAAAGATATCCATGAAGGAGATTGTGGGAATCACACCGGGGGAAGAACACTATTCTCAAAGATCCTGAGAACAGGATACTTTTGGCCAACTATGAGAAAAGATGCAATGTCTTATTCCCAGAAGTGTGATTCTTGTCAAAGACGTAGCAATATACTTCATCAACCAGCTGAACCTCTACATCCAATAATCTCATCATGGCCATTCATGAAATGGGGAATGGATATAGTAGGAAAATTACCCAAAGCACCCGGAGGAAAGGTGTTTATGCTTGCTATGACAGATTACTTCTCAAAGTGGATTGAGGCTGAAGCCTTTGTGCAAGTTGGAGAAAAAGAAGTAATCTCATTCATAAAGAGAAATATCCTGACTAGATTTGGGATACCCGCAGAAATCACTTGTGACAACGGGTCTCAGTTCATAGGCAAAAGGACTACAAACTTCTGTGAAAGCTGGGGCATAAAGATGATCACCTCTACACCTGTTCATCCTCAAGCTAATGGTCAGGCAGAATCAAGCAACAAGATTATAATAAACAACCTTAAGAAAAAGTTGGGATCCAAGAAAGGAAAGTGGGCTGAAGAACTTCCATTTGTTATATGGGCTGATAGAACGACCACAAAGAATGCCACTGGTCAAACACCATTCTCTTTAGTGTATGGTTCTGAAGCTGTTCTCCCAACTGAAATGGTTATCCCTACTGCAAGATCAAATTTGCAAAATCTAGAATCCAACAAGGAAACACTATCTGAGGATCTAGATACTATTGACGAACTTAGGGATATTGCAGGAATAAGGATGGCAACATATCAACAAAAGATAGCCAAATCCTATAACAAGAATATTAGGATAATGAGATTTCAAATTGGAGATCTGGTTTTAAGGAAAACATTTCAAAATACCATCAATACAGCTGATGGAAAACTTGCTCCAAAATGGGAAGGACCCTATAGGATCGAATCAGAAGCTGGAAAAGGGGCATACAAGCTAACCAACATGGAAGGAGAACCTCTTCCAAGATCTTGGAATGCCATTCATCTTAAGCTATATTTTATTTGAAACTTATTGTATCAAACCAAAAAATGCTATCACATTATAATTTGAATACTATATATCCTGATATATTCTTATATATGCCTATCTATTATTGTATATTTCTAATTATCATGCTACTAATCAATCATATGAGGGGCATCAGGAATCCTGATTCCCAGCTATGCAAAAATCTTATTGTTTTATAGGAATAGCAGGAGAAGAGATGGGACTTTATGTCTTAACCCAAGTTCTGACCTGAAATCAGAACTTGATGAAGACCCGCACTGACTTTATGTCTAGCTACGAAATTTTGACCTAAAATCAAAATTCAAGAGACCTTTGAAGACTTAGGGCTCATGCCCTCGCCAGTTGCGCACGTTTATCCTGTTATAGTTCGAGATAATGGGACCAATACACGCATGAGTGGCTGACAATTTCATTATCAAGGGCTGTAACTAAGGATCCTCCAAAATATCCCGGTATAGTTGGAGATTTTGGGACCAGTACACGCATGAGTGGCTGACAATTTCATTTTCAAGAACTATTACCAGGGATCCTCCGAATTATAGCGCTCATATGCTATACAACCGGGCCTTAGTCGCCAGTATTTCGGCCTTAGTCGCCACTTTGATCGGCCTTGTCGCCAGCATCTTGAGCTTGTCCCAAGTATTTCTTGTTTTTCTGTTTATACAGGACGGACTTTCAAGGATACTTAGGAATATCGCAACATACATGGGGATATTCATGTATGAAATTCTTTTGATATGTTAACAGGAATAAAGAAGATTTCGGACTAGACATGTTATCTCTGAAAATTGGTATTTGTTTCTCAACTATCCTTTATTCCTAAATTATTTTCTATATATGCATTGTGCTAAATTTTACTTAGGAATATGTTGAACACTTCTATGTTAAACCGAACAATTAGCTACTTAATGTGCTATTATAACTTTAGAATATATATCTAAGTTATAAAAACCTTAGTCAAATAAGGAACCCCAAATATATCTCATAGATTAAAAAAAAATATATATTCAAAAAATCCTTCGATAAAGATTTTTTAGCTAAAACCAAATTCTTATGAGAATTATAAAAGAATTAAGTCCCTTTAACAATTTACGAAGTATTCCGTATTTAGAAATCCTTATAACTGGATACAATGTTAATGTATTCAATAAGTAAGGTTGCCTTTAGTCAGTAAGTCGACAAGCATTACATTCATTTAAGATGTTAAAAATATTTAAGGATATTTTGGAATATATAAGAATATCTCAACAGTTAATCAAATAAACATCCTTGAAAATGTTTATATCTAAAAAATCATTAAATAATAACAATGATTAAAGAATTAAAATAGGTTAAATTTTCAACAGTGAATAAAGTATTCAAGTTGAACTTAATATCCTAAACTATTCTCAGATATTCCCAAATATTTCTAAGGTAGCGTGTGCGCGAATAATCTAAGTAAAGAGTTACTTGGAAAAACTAAAATATTATAAGATATATCTAGAATAACAATATTCAGGATACTTCAGAATATCTAGGAATATGAAACACATAAATGTAGCCCAACATACTGATTGTTATATCGACAACTAAAAACAGTTAAAAGATTAACATATCAAGCTTCGCCATGAAACATATGGTCCCTCCACTTGATATGTTAACAAAAGTTAAAAGAAATCAAGGCTTCGCCATGAAACTCATGGTCCCTCCACCTTGATTCTTATATTGTCTGCCCCAAAACCAGGGGACTTTCCTAAAAACTATTGTTTGAAGAGTTACATCATCAAAAAACAAGAATCACAAATGATTAAAAAGATGGGCTCAGACCTTCGCATCATTGTCATCATCGCCCATCGTAACCTCCTGCTCCACTGCACCAGCTTCTGCACCTGTCACCTCCACATCGCCTGCCTTGCTGGTCTCACCCACCTCACCTGCCTTGTTTACTTCCACAGAAGCTTCAGCCTTGTCACCAGCCAGGTTCGCCAATATTCTGCCCCATTCCTTCATATTCTTGGCCAGAGAGTCCACGCCTTCAGCTTTGGCCTGATTCTCCAGTTGGATTTTGGCCCTTAGCACAGCAATAGCAGCAGACTTAATGGCTCCATTGATATGTTCTTTGAACTGGAGCTTGTGAGTGGCTTCCATCTCTTTCATCTGTTTTTTAGCTTTGGCTAGCTCCTTCTCGTAGTGACCGGCTTTGGCTGTGAAGATTTTCTTCTGATCTTCCAGGTCTTCCAGCTGCTTATCAGTTTGTTCTTTCTCAGAGGCGTACTTAGCAGAGACCAACAAATTAGGGATCATTAAGAATATGTAGGGATATTGTGCTAACAGATAGAATAATTAGCATACCTTTTTCGGAAGATCAGGAATGGACAGGTTAGATGGCTCTTCAAGATCCACAGTGTCTACCCCTTTGCATTTCTTTGTAGTCTTCGAGGAACGGGTAATCATGGCACGTGACTTGGGGACAGCAGGACTGGCTTTCTCCTGCTTCACAGCAAAGAAGGTGTCAAGGTCTTCAAGATTGAAGGTTGATTCTACAGAATAAATCGGAATAGTTAGAAATAATTAAGAATATTTAGGAATGTCAAAATATTTCTGAATATACCTGAGTCCATTGGAGTGATTGCTTCGAGGTTAGCACCAAACTTTCTGTGCTGTTCGTCAATCTTCAGCAAGGAACGAATTCTGTTCCTACTTTCTTCTTCTTCGATAACAAGTGATTCAAATTTTGGAGCTGTAAAAAATAAAAACATAATAAGTAAAATCGCATGATAACGAGTCTTGATTAACAAGGAAAATCCTAAAAATCCTACCCTTTTCTACCCATTTCAAAGGAAGGATTTCCCCATGAGGGATATAACTTCTTTTCACGAAAAAGAACCTATTTCTCCATTCATCTTCATTAAACGTAATCCCAGGAACTAAGATAGGAGCCCCACTTCTCCTTTGAAGAACAAAATGGGATGACCCATGGGTCCTAAGTTGATACATCAGAGAGATTTCAGGGATACCAATTTCTAAACCAAAGTGATGGTTCAGTTGGTCAAGAGTATGAAGAAGAGGCCATCCCATAGGCATGACTTGTGAAAAACAAAGCTTAGTGATCAAGAAAAAATTAAGAATGAGGTCGGGGAAAGGAAATTTTAAACCTAAAGTAAATGGGTATTCTGGAAAACATACCCAAGTCGGTGAAACATGATCAGCCTTAAGATTTTCAGAAAAATGATGAAATATGGTTTCATCAGGAAATATTTTAGAAAGACGCAGCAGATCAATTCTATCATCATTCAAAACATTTCTGTTTTGACGATTCATAGTTAGAATATTTTGATCGGTGAAATCGTTTGAGTCGAAATCGGAGGAAGAAGATGATCCAGACATTTTCAAGGAAAAAATAAAATAAAATTAGGAGAAGAAAGTGAGAGAAACTTACAGCAAGATCCGATTGATGAAGATGGCATCAAATGGAAGAAGTGTGATCATTATATCCTGCAACAAACGGCTGGAATATGTGGGAAACCGCCATATTCATAACCGTCTGACAACTATCACATCACATTTAAAATTTGAAATTTGAATCAAGGAGCCAATATAAACGGTTATTTACAAATTCTTATCACCTATTTGAGCGGTAATAAGAATTTGGGGGCAATTGTTATACCTGTAAAAATTTGTCCTTATAATTCAGAATAATTCGGGATTTGGAATATTTCAGGATATGGAATATTCCGGAATAATTAGGGATATTTGCATATATAAATTTATGTGATCTGGTGACTTGAATAATAAATAATGATAATATATATTTCATTGTTGTTATTTTGTTATTCGACATATGCTACTAATATTTGAATTAAGTCAACAGATTGTGTACAACAACTATGCCTATTTATCCGGAATAAGAAGAAAAACGTGGACTACATGCTAACGTTCATTAGAAGTGCTTGATACTTGATTAGATACTGGACCGAGTTATGAGGAACAAGCTTTGACTACCGTTGTATTGATTTTTACTATAAAATGAGGCGATATCGATTTAGGAAAGACACACGACTCACTTTATTTACTTCTGATTATTTGTTGTTCACATTCTCGGCATTCAAAGTTCAGAAACACTTAGTGATAGATCAATCGCGCTCTTGTATTGTAATTTTGTATATTTCATATTAATAAGAACAAGGCAGAGTGACGATTGTCACCTCCCGAGGTTTCTATGCCGGCAATCTTAAGGGATTAAGGCTTTTCCTCGTATAAATCTCGTGTGCAAGCTGTTTATTTCATTTTATATTCTGAAATATTCCTAGGGATCCTCAGGGATATTTGAGAATATCTTTAACATTTATCTGGTTATTCAATATATTTGTTTGTTAAACACAATACCCCACTAAACTAATTCGGTTTTGCTAAAAGTTATACTTGTTAATTTTTACCCGAAACAAGTATCACGAATGACTAAGTTATCAAAGTATAGACATTTGCAAATGACTAGTTCATTAAGCGTGAGTAATCATGGATGACTAAGTCATCAAAGTATAGACATTTGTGAACAATCAATCAACTAAAGCCCTGTTTGGGATTTCATCTAAAAATTAAGTTGTTTGTGAAACTTAAAAGGACTTTTGAAAATGACTTTTTGTAAAAGGGTGATAAGTTGTTTTTCAAAAAGCTAAAAATTCTAGCTTTTTAAAATGGCTTATGACTTTTAACATAAAATTAAAAATCTACCTCACTTTTTACCATTTACCCAATAGCATTAAATAGTATCAATAAAAAAATGTCCTTTTTGGTAATTTTGAAAAAGTTAATCCAAACACATTTTTAAAAACTCCATTTCAAAAAGTCACAAGTTAATAAACACTTTTGACAAAAAGTCCTTTTAAAGTTAAATAAGCAATACCAAACAGGGCCTAAGTATAAGTAATTGAAGACGACTGTCATGAGAGCGTATACATTTGTGGATGACCAATTTACTGAGTGTAAGTAAGATCATTGTAGTCAGAATCAATCATTAGAGCTTTTAAAGCTAAAATATCTAGATACACAGTCATACAAGATATCTTATATAGGAAATCAATATCAGGCCCATACTTGAGGTGTTTGGAGAAACCCGAAAGCCTGGAAGTAATGAAAGATATCCATGAAGGAGATTGTGGGAATCACACCGGGGGAAGAACACTATTCTCAAAGATCCTGAGAACAGGATACTTTTGGCCAACTATGAGAAAAGATGCAATGTCTTATTCCCAGAAGTGTGATTCTTGTCAAAGACGTAGCAATATACTTCATCAACCAGCTGAACCTCTACATCCAATAATCTCATCATGGCCATTCATGAAATGGGGAATGGATATAGTAGGAAAATTACCCAAAGCACCCGGAGGAAAGATGTTTATGCTTGCTATGACAGATTACTTCTCAAAGTGGATTGAGGCTGAAGCCTTTGTGCAAGTTGGAGAAAAAGAAGTAATCTCATTCATAAAGAGAAATATCCTGACTAGATTTGGGATACCCGCAGAAATCACTTGTGACAACGGGTCTCAGTTCATAGGCAAAAGGACTACAAACTTCTGTGAAAGCTGGGGCATAAAGATGATCACCTCTACACCTGTTCATCCTCAAGCTAATGGTCAGGCAGAATCAAGCAACAAGATTATAATAAACAACCTTAAGAAAAAGTTGGGATCCAAGAAAGGAAAGTGGGCTGAAGAACTTCCATTTGTTATATGGGCTGATAGAACGACCACAAAGAATGCCACTGGTCAAACACCATTCTCTTTAGTGTATGGTTCTGAAGCTGTTCTCCCAACTGAAATGGTTATCCCTACTGCAAGATCAAATTTGCAAAATCTAGAATCCAACAAGGAAACACTATCTGAGGATCTAGATACTATTGACGAACTTAGGGATATTGCAGGAATAAGGATGGCAACATATCAACAAAAGATAGCCAAATCCTATAACAAGAATATTAGGATAATGAGATTTCAAATTGGAGATCTGGTTTTAAGGAAAACATTTCAAAATACCATCAATACAGCTGATGGAAAACTTGCTCCAAAATGGGAAGGACCCTATAGGATCGAATCAGAAGCTGGAAAAGGGGCATACAAGCTAACCAACATGGAAGGAGAACCTCTTCCAAGATCTTGGAATGCCATTCATCTTAAGCTATATTTTATTTGAAACTTATTGTATCAAACCAAAAAATGCTATCACATTATAATTTGAATACTATATATCCTGATATATTCTTATATATGCCTATCTATTATTGTATATTTCTAATTATCATGCTACTAATCAATCATATGAGGGGCATCAGGAATCCTGATTCCCAGCTATGCAAAAATCTTATTGTTTTATAGGAATAGCAGGAGAAGAGATGGGACTTTATGTCTTAACCCAAGTTCTGACCTGAAATCAGAACTTGATGAAGACCCGCACTGACTTTATGTCTAGCTACGAAATTTTGACCTAAAATCAAAATTCAAGAGACCTTTGAAGACTTAGGGCTCATGCCCTCGCCAGTTGCGCACGTTTATCCTGTTATAGTTCGAGATAATGGGACCAATACACGCATGAGTGGCTGACAATTTCATTATCAAGGGCTGTAACTAAGGATCCTCCAAAATATCCCGGTATAGTTGGAGATTTTGGGACCAGTACACGCATGAGTGGCTGACAATTTCATTTTCAAGAACTATTACCAGGGATCCTCCGAATTATAGCGCTCATATGCTATACAACCGGGCCTTAGTCGCCAGTATTTCGGCCTTAGTCGCCACTTTGATCGGCCTTGTCGCCAGCATCTTGAGCTTGTCCCAAGTATTTCTTGTTTTTCTGTTTATACAGGACGGACTTTCAAGGATACTTAGGAATATCGCAACATACATGGGGATATTCATGTATGAAATTCTTTTGATATGTTAACAGGAATAAAGAAGATTTCGGACTAGACATGTTATCTCTGAAAATTGGTATTTGTTTCTCAACTATCCTTTATTCCTAAATTATTTTCTATATATGCATTGTGCTAAATTTTACTTAGGAATATGTTGAACACTTCTATGTTAAACCGAACAATTAGCTACTTAATGTGCTATTATAACTTTAGAATATATATCTAAGTTATAAAAACCTTAGTCAAATAAGGAACCCCAAATATATCTCATAGATTAAAAAAAATATATATTCAAAAAATCCTTCGATAAAGATTTTTTAGCTAAAACCAAATTCTTATGAGAATTATAAAAGAATTAAGTCCCTTTAACAATTTACGAAGTATTCCGTATTTAGAAATCCTTATAACTGGATACAATGTTAATGTATTCAATAAGTAAGGTTGCCTTTAGTCAGTAAGTCGACAAGCATTACATTCATTTAAGATGTTAAAAATATTTAAGGATATTTTGGAATATATAAGAATATCTCAACAGTTAATCAAATAAACATCCTTGAAAATGTTTATATCTAAAAAATCATTAAATAATAACAATGATTAAAGAATTAAAATAGGTTAAATTTTCAACAGTGAATAAAGTATTCAAGTTGAACTTAATATCCTAAACTATTCTCAGATATTCCCAAATATTTCTAAGGTAGCGTGTGCGCGAATAATCTAAGTAAAGAGTTACTTGGAAAAACTAAAATATTATAAGATATATCTAGAATAACAATATTCAGGATACTTCAGAATATCTAGGAATATGAAACACATAAATGTAGCCCAACATACTGATTGTTATATCGACAACTAAAAACAGTTAAAAGATTAACATATCAAGCTTCGCCATGAAACATATGGTCCCTCCACTTGATATGTTAACAAAAGTTAAAAGAAATCAAGGCTTCGCCATGAAACTCATGGTCCCTCCACCTTGATTCTTATATTGTCTGCCCCAAAACCAGGGGACTTTCCTAAAAACTATTGTTTGAAGAGTTACATCATCAAAAAAACAAGAATCACAAATGATTAAAAAGATGGGCTCAGACCTTCGCATCATTGTCATCATCGCCCATCGTAACCTCCTGCTCCACTGCACCAGCTTCTGCACCTGTCACCTCCACATCGCCTGCCTTGCTGGTCTCACCCACCTCACCTGCCTTGTTTACTTCCACAGAAGCTTCAGCCTTGTCACCAGCCAGGTTCGCCAATATTCTGCCCCATTCCTTCATATTCTTGGCCAGAGAGTCCACGCCTTCAGCTTTGGCCTGATTCTCCAGTTGGATTTTGGCCCTTAGCACAGCAATAGCAGCAGACTTAATGGCTCCATTGATATGTTCTTTGAACTGGAGCTTGTGAGTGGCTTCCATCTCTTTCATCTGTTTTTTAGCTTTGGCTAGCTCCTTCTCGTAGTGACCGGCTTTGGCTGTGAAGATTTTCTTCTGATCTTCCAGGTCTTCCAGCTGCTTATCAGTTTGTTCTTTCTCAGAGGCGTACTTAGCAGAGACCAACAAATTAGGGATCATTAAGAATATGTAGGGATATTGTGCTAACAGATAGAATAATTAGCATACCTTTTTCGGAAGATCAGGAATGGACAGGTTAGATGGCTCTTCAAGATCCACAGTGTCTACCCCTTTGCATTTCTTTGTAGTCTTCGAGGAACGGGTAATCATGGCACGTGACTTGGGGACAGCAGGACTGGCTTTCTCCTGCTTCACAGCAAAGAAGGTGTCAAGGTCTTCAAGATTGAAGGTTGATTCTACAGAATAAATCGGAATAGTTAGAAATAATTAAGAATATTTAGGAATGTCAAAATATTTCTGAATATACCTGAGTCCATTGGAGTGATTGCTTCGAGGTTAGCACCAAACTTTCTGTGCTGTTCGTCAATCTTCAGCAAGGAACGAATTCTGTTCCTACTTTCTTCTTCTTCGATAACAAGTGATTCAAATTTTGGAGCTGTAAAAAATAAAAACATAATAAGTAAAATCGCATGATAACGAGTCTTGATTAACAAGGAAAATCCTAAAAATCCTACCCTTTTCTACCCATTTCAAAGGAAGGATTTCCCCATGAGGGATATAACTTCTTTTCATGAAAAAGAACCTATTTCTCCATTCATCTTCATTAAACGTAATCCCAGGAACTAAGATAGGAGCCCCACTTCTCCTTTGAAGAACAAAATGGGATGACCCATGGGTCCTAAGTTGATACATCAGAGAGATTTCAGGGATACCAATTTCTAAACCAAAGTGATGGTTCAGTTGGTCAAGAGTATGAAGAAGAGGCCATCCCATAGGCATGACTTGTGAAAAACAAAGCTTAGTGATCAAGAAAAAATTAAGAATGAGGTCGGGGAAAGGAAATTTTAAACCTAAAGTAAATGGGTATTCTGGAAAACATACCCAAGTCGGTGAAACATGATCAGCCTTAAGATTTTCAGAAAAATGATGAAATATGGTTTCATCAGGAAATATTTTAGAAAGACGCAGCAGATCAATTCTATCATCATTCAAAACATTTCTGTTTTGACGATTCATAGTTAGAATATTTTGATCGGTGAAATCGTTTGAGTCGAAATCGGAGGAAGAAGATGATCCAGACATTTTCAAGGAAAAAATAAAATAAAATTAGGAGAAGAAAGTGAGAGAAACTTACAGCAAGATCCGATTGATGAAGATGGCATCAAATGGAAGAAGTGTGATCATTATATCCTGCAACAAACGGCTGGAATATGTGGGAAACCGCCATATTCATAACCGTCTGACAACTATCACATCACATTTAAAATTTGAAATTTGAATCAAGGAGCCAATATAAACGGTTATTTACAAATTCTTATCACCTATTTGAGCGGTAATAAGAATTTGGGGGCAATTGTTATACCTATAAAAATTTGTCCTTATAATTCAGAATAATTCGGGATTTGGAATATTTCAGGATATGGAATATTCCGGAATAATTAGGGATATTTGCATATATAAATTTATGTGATCTGGTGACTTGAATAATAAATAATGATAATATATATTTCATTGTTGTTATTTTGTTATTCGACATATGCTACTAATATTTGAATTAAGTCAACAGATTGTGTACAACAACTATGCCTATTTATCCGGAATAAGAAGAAAAACGTGGACTACATGCTAACGTTCATTAGAAGTGCTTGATACTTGATTAGATACTGGACCGAGTTATGAGGAACAAGCTTTGACTACCGTTGTATTGATTTTTACTATAAAATGAGGCGATATCGATTTAGGAAAGACACACGACTCACTTTATTTACTTCTGATTATTTGTTGTTCACATTCTCGGCATTCAAAGTTCAGAAACACTTAGTGATAGATCAATCGCGCTCTTGTATTGTAATTTTGTATATTTCATATTAATAAGAACAAGGCAGAGTGACGATTGTCACCTCCCGAGGTTTCTATGCCGGCAATCTTAAGGGATTAAGGCTTTTCCTCGTATAAATCTCGTGTGCAAGCTGTTTATTTCATTTTATATTCTGAAATATTCCTAGGGATCCTCAGGGATATTTGAGAATATCTTTAACATTTATCTGGTTATTCAATATATTTGTTTGTTAAACACAATACCCCACTAAACTAATTCGGTTTTGCTAAAAGTTATACTTGTTAATTTTTACCCGAAACAAGTATCACGAATGACTAAGTTATCAAAGTATAGACATTTGCAAATGACTAGTTCATTAAGCGTGAGTAATCATGGATGACTAAGTCATCAAAGTATAGACATTTGTGAACAATCAATCAACTAAAGCCCTGTTTGGGATTTCATCTAAAAATTAAGTTGTTTGTGAAACTTAAAAGGACTTTTGAAAATGACTTTTTGTAAAAGGGTGATAAGTTGTTTTTCAAAAAGCTAAAAATTCTAGCTTTTTAAAATGGCTTATGACTTTTAACATAAAATTAAAAATCTACCTCACTTTTTACCATTTACCCAATAGCATTAAATAGTATCAATAAAAAAATGTCCTTTTTGGTAATTTTGAAAAAGTTAATCCAAACACATTTTTAAAAACTCCATTTCAAAAAGTCACAAGTTAATAAACACTTTTGACAAAAAGTCCTTTTAAAGTTAAATAAGCAATACCAAACAGGGCCTAAGTATAAGTAATTGAAGACGACTGTCATGAGAGCGTATACATTTGTGGATGACCAATTTACTGAGTGTAAGTAAGATCATTGTAGTCAGAATCAATCATTGACATATTAAGATCGTCGATTAGAACCCTTGTTAGCAAAGGTAGCAAAGGTGACCCGCTTTCAGATAAAATTCTAAACAAATCCTAAAGTTATCTAATTTTTTTTTCCAAAAAAATTATGACTAATTTACTATAAAATTTAATTATTTGATTGATTTGACTATTTGCTTATTTTTTTGAATGTTAGATTGTTAGTTAATTGCTAAATGCTACTGGTTATATATTTTGCTAATGCTATGTTAGCTTGTTGGTTAATTATTCGATTTGGCTTTACAGTTGATAATGTAAAAATATCCTATTCGAATAGAAGCAATGACTTTTAATAATTGTTAATACATGACCGACCATTAAAAAAATTTCTGACCCATAAATAAAATTTCAAGTATCACTTCCATCATTTATACGATTTCTAGTCTCAATATAGTTCTAGAGGCTGTTTGTTTGGGTCTGAATAGATCTGAATGAGTGGTTCAGATTCAGACTGTTTGTTTCACCAAAAAAACATGTCTGAATAGGGGCTAACATCTGAATGAGGGTCTGAATGATTCAGACCTCAACACAAGTCTGAATAAAAGAAAAACAAAAAGAGGTCGTTTATGTGTGACACCCTGTAATTTCCAGGTCAGCATCTTATTTATTTAAATGTTTATTTAAATGATTTTGTACACGTGACACTAGAATTAGTTTAATTTAGTGTGACACGTGACACGACAGTACGAACATTGGTGCACAACATGATAATCCAAGGGATTATCATAAACCACACACACGTGTCAAAAATCACGAACGTTGGTGAATGTCACAACACTTAAGCACAGAAACACTTCACAATGTCAATTATGGCTAGTAATTGACTATTAGAGTCCAAACGACACTCGAACGATGTTCTACAGTCGAGAAACGGGCGAGAATGGGCCCAGAACAACAAAATAGGCTTATTGGGCCTAATGTATGGGCCAGGCGCTACGCCTGACCCGAAAGATTGACCATAGGCGATGCGCGCGAGACATAGGAAACGCCTGGGATGCCTGGCCACCTGCGCGTAACGCCTGATCACAGGGACACCCGTCAGGCGATACGCCTGTCTTATTTATCCAAGAAAAATCATTTCTATCCTATTCTACACACTTTCCCCGAGTTCACTAGCCATCATTCGGCTTCTTCTCCCTCCCAACCACCTGCAACATCCTTTAGAGGCCTTTGGAAGCCATTAGAACCCACCTTGAAGCTTTGGAAGCTTGGAGGAATCACTAGAAGACTTGGAAGATCCATTGAAGCTCAAACCACCACCATCACCATCTCGTTCTTGCGAAAGCCTGCTATCCAGAAGCTCTAGGAGCTGTTGGGTGCATCATCTCAGGGATTTTGAAGCAATAGAAGGTAGTTCTATCACTATAGTAGCTTAAAATCACACACAAACACACATGCAAGCTCTCTAGCCTTGCATGCACGAATTTCTTGTGATTTGAATCTGGGTTTGTTGATGAATCTACTGTAAATGATGATCTATGATGATATTATGAAGATATGTGATGATCCACGATGTGGTGTAAATATAGATTTCATGATTTGGTCACAAATGGGTGATTTGCCCACATGCATGCATGATCTAAGGCATTTTAGATTATTTGAAATGATATTATATGATTTTTGATGTTATTAGTGATGATCTACATGGTTGAATGTCATTAGAATGGTTAAAATGATGCATTTTGATGGACTTTCTATTAATAGAAACTTTTTATTGATAAAATGATGAAATGGTTGATATTGGCAACATGCATGCCTATAGATTTGATATTAGAATGATATTATGATGCTTAGAAGCTTAAGAATGTGATTTGGATTGGATTATAGTCATTTTTGAGATAGTTACTATATATAGTAACTTTTGCGGGTCAAATATTGTTAGATGATGCTTTGGACTATGTTAGAATGTTTAAATGATGTTAGATGACTTAGTATGATGTTATGTGTTATAAAAATGGATTAGAAATGTTTAGAGTTGTTATCTTTATGCAAAAACTACAAAGTTACTATTTATAGTAACTTTATTTTTACAAAAACCGACTTATGAATATTTTGTACGATTTGAGCATGCTAAATGGTTTATTATGTTTTAATATGATGAATGAATGCTAAGTTGGATGATTTCCAATATCACGTATGCTAGGAATGGAAACTTTCCATTTTAGGAAACTTTTATGTGCAAACATGATATAAGTGACTTATGTGATTTCGTATGATGATGTGCTATGTGTTAACATGATCACGTAGGACTAACAAGCATGCTAGAACTCTAAAATCGTTATGCTTTGTGAAACTTTCCATAAATGGAAACTTACTATAAATAGTAAGCTGTCCATAGACGCGAATTGCGCATTTTACACACGACAGACACTTACACGATTGCTACACGATTTACAACCAACACACTGTTCACCAACGGGTCGTTGACTTGACACGGTCAACATCGGTCAAACACGGTCATTATGTACCAACACAGTCAAACACGGTCATTGTGGACCAACACGAGCAAACACGGTCATTATGGACCGACACGGACAAACATGAACAACCAAGGGTTGTTGGCACCAACACGAGCACTAGCACGAACACGAATACGGTCACGTACACAAACTCACGAACGGTATACGATATAGGTTGCCGGTGACCGACGTGCTTACTACTTGAGGAGCTTACGCATTCTGTTACTTGCACACTAAGGTGAGTTTACGGCCCCTCTTTAACTCTTTTATAAACTTTTCAAATAGGGGGAGAATACTTGTGAAATCGAGTCAAACATTTATACTTGTTCAAACAAATTGTGTATGCTGGTTTATTAGACAAACATAAGTGTTGTATCGTAATTAAGCCCTCGCAAAGTCTTACCGTTAATGTATAAACAACGAGGTGAGTTTGAATAGATCTATTTGGGTGTGACGAGCCCCGCGTGGCGAAAATGTTGACTGGAGGTCATAACACGTGAAATCTCGACCTATCTTGCTATGTTATTAGAGACATAGCGGAGGCAAGGACTAACAAGTCTAGTTCGGTAGTGACGCACTGACACTTGGAGCCTAGGGCTCGGGACTAACATTTAATAAACAGTATGACACATGATTTCTGAATTACTACCTATGCTTATCAATACCTGTGAACTCACCAACCTTTGTGTTGACATTTTTTCTTAAATATGTATTCTCAGGAAACTGACAGGATCAAGGATCAGGAATGCACTTAGGGGACTGAGCATAGGACCCGCATGCATTTATTTATGTCTTTCGTTCAAACAATTTTTAATTATGTTATGTATTAAACATCGTAGTGTTTAACAATTGTATATCCGCTGCATTTATCGAACTTATAATATTTCCGCTGCTATGATATTGTATTTCCGCTACAACTTATTTTGTTATCATTTATGACAAACTTGTGTTTTGAAAACGCATATAGAGTTGTTCTATATGACCTTGAGCTGTGATTTTCGAAGGATCTCACCGTCAAGGCTCGAATTTTCAAGAAATTTGATAATGTAAAACAATAAAAAAATCGTATATTAATCTTTCAATTTAATGTTAAAAAAATACATTAAATAATAAAAAGAACCTAAAATCATGGAATTTATATTTAAATATTAATGGTTTAAACCGAAAAAACCAATAAACCGAATTAAAAAAATGCTAGAACCGTAAACCGACTCAAAAATCGAATTTGTATTATTGTTTATGTTTAATTTGGATGGTTGGATTTTACCATGTTTTTATTTTTTATATTACTACTAAAAAAATACTTTAGAAATGTAAAATAGTCATTCTGCATATTCGTTCAGATGTTCAACCAAACAGTCTTAATTGATTCAGCACTTAATGGTTCAGACCCTCTTAACCATCGTAATATTGGTTTGGTTTGTAGCTTGTTAATTATTAAAAAAACATAACAAAAAAAGCAAACGTATTTAGTTAAGTTCCACTAATAAGTAGGATATAAAAGGGATGAGATGAAGATAAACCTTACTTAATCCCTCTGGAAAAAAAAAAAAAAAAACACTGCTTAGACAAAGATGCCGAGTTTCAAAGCAAATCCGAAGTTCCGAACAGCAAATATAAAAAAATGGTCGGCTCAAAGTAACTCTCTCTAGTCTAGGGTATTGGAAGGAGATTATATGTAACTCTACATCATTTGAATAGTTTAGGTTTGTCTAAGATATTCTAATAGCATTTTTATACATAACACTCTCTAGTCTAGGGTAGAGGTGTACAAAAAAACCGGACCCGGAACCGGAACCGACAACCCGAACGGGAACCGGTGATACCCGAACCGGAACCGAAACCGGAAAACCGGAACTGGTTCCACCTGAACCCGGCCAAAACCCGAACCGGAACCGGCCAGAACCCGAACCGGAACCGGTCAAAAACCGGTTGGAACCGGTTAAAACCCGGAACTGGAACCGAAACCAGGGATTGACTTTGTTGACTGGAACTGCCGGAACCGGTTCTGGAACCGGAACCGGTTCCAAAAAAAACCCGATTTGTACACCTCTAGTCTAGGGTGACAATACCCTCGTTGACATATTTTTTTTCTTTGCAACAAGGGTAGGTGAAAAGTTAAAGGGATTGGATAATCTAAGGTATGAGAATTGTGTTGATTGGTCATAAAAGAATTCTATAACTTTACATGACTCGTGTAATATTTAGAACAAAAAACGTCAACCCTTAACTCAACCATTCTTATAGTTATAGTTATGTAATATGAATACACCTGATATAACTTTTTTTTTAACGAGTCAAATCTGTCAGTAATTAAAAATATGTTGGTTCTAATCTAGTTGTCAATGGGTTTAAATGAAACTCTAAACAAGATATATGGATCGTATATGTTGCAAGTATCATTTATAATTCTAACTTTAATTAAATGAGTTTATATAGTAATGGTTTAATTTTTATTTTTTGTACTCAAACATGAATTATTTTTAACATGATTTTAGACATATTAGATTGGTCATATCCAAAACCTAATTATGATACATTTTGTACATCTCTCCAGTCCGTTAATAATAACCTTCCTTTTAGGTAAGAGTCAAATGAGTCAAACACGAATTGTTTTAACATGATTTTAGACATTAGATTGGTCATATCCAAAACCTAATTATGATACATCATATATAACTCTCCAATCCGTTAATGATAACCTTCCTTTTAGACTATTGGGTGTGCCAAGGCGCCCCACTCACTCCACGTGTGCGCCACGTAGGCGCCACATAAGCAGTCACCACAACCACTCACCCCACCATTTTGGTGGAAATGCCCCATTAACCCACTCACTCCACGTCATCATTCCTTTTTAATTTAATTTGAGATATAATTAATAAAAACAAATTACAAATTAATAAAAAAATTACAAACTAATAAAAAAAATTAAAAAAAAAAATACAAACTAATAAAAAAAATTAAAAAAAATACAAACTAATAAAAAAAATTAATAAAAACGATTTTTCCATAAATGTTCAATCAAATCTGCTTTGAGGTTCGCATGTGTATTCTCGTTGCGAAGCATTCGACGGTTTGCTTGTTTTTCTTCCTCGTTGATCTCCACATGCTCCAACAAATTCGGATCGTCTTCTTCATAAAATTCACATATCGCTCGACCGTTGTCTTCAATTATCATGTTGTGTAGTATCACACATGCGTATAACGCGTTTCGGATACGACTTGGCTTCCATGCTCTAGCAGGGTGTTGAATCATGTGCCACTTTTTCTTTAAAACTCCGAATGCTCGTTCAATATCCTTTCTTGCACCCTCTTGACGATTCTGGAAATACAGACGTTTTTCATCGTCAGTTTGTCGGGTTGTAAACGATTTCACGAAAGTAGCCCATTGTGGATAAATACCATCGACTAAATAATACCCGTATTTGTATGTTGTGTCGTTGCAAATAAACTGCTGCCCGGGTGTCTTGCCTTCAATAAGATCGTTGTAAATCGGCGACTGATCTAGAACATTTATATCATTGTTCGATCCCGATGCACCAAAGAAGGCATGCCATATCCAAAGATCTTGAGACGCAACAGCTTCTAGCATAAAAGTCGGTCTTGGATGGTCGCCTCGTTGGAATTGACCTCGCCATGCTGTTGGACAATTGTCCCATTCCCAATGGGTGCAGTCGAGACTACCTAACATACCGGGTAAACCATGAACCTCTTCATGAAACGTGTAAATCTGTTGGATGTCATATGAATTTGGTTTCCTCAAGTATTTTTTCGCGTACAATCTAATTACACCTTTACAAAATTTATAAACACATTCCCGCCCCATTCGCTCAGACATCTGTAAATACTCATCAAAAGAATCGCTGCTAGTGCCGTAGGCTAGTTGCCGTATTGCAGAAGTACACTTTTGAAGACCGGAAAACCCGATCTTTCCTCTTCCGTCGCACCGTTGTTGGAAAAAGTCATACTTTTGTTCCAAATCATTACTCACTCGTGAAAAAAGATTTCGACTCATACGAAACCGACGCCGAAATAAATGTTCGGGGTATTTCGGATTTTCTGAAAAATAATCTTCAACAAGACGTTCGTGAGCTCCAAGACGATCTCGATTAATCCGTGCTCTTCTAGTTAGAACAGGTCTTTCAACTTGTTGTCTGATGATGTCGAGAGTAAGTTGTGCGGCTTCGATTAAAAATTCTTCTCCTTCGCTAAAATCGTCATCCTCCCGTATAAACTCCATTTTTATAAAAATACTACTTTTTTGTTTATTTTTTTTTGTGAGATGTGAAGATTTTTAGAGAGTGTGTGTGAATATTAGAGGGTTTGTGATGATTATATATATAGGTTTTATTTAAATTTTTTTTTTAAATGGTCCAACGGTCGAAACCCAACCCCCCACCCACGCGGCCACGCCGTTGTTCTACTCACCTTGAATCAACAACGCCCCAATCACGCCCCAAGGGGGCGGTGTGCCACGCCCAGAAACGCCCCCACCCACGCTCACTAAGGGGGCACACCGGAGGGTCTTAGATCCGAGTCAAATGAGTCGAGCACTCAAACGACTGAACGAGTAAAGAAAGGGCACATAGTCTAGATTTTATTATTATTATTTTTTACTTTTAATTCACATGATTATGAATATATACTATTAAATAATTTATATAAAATAAACTTAGAAAAGTAAACTTAACCTACATACTAATCCACGAACAAAACTACATACGAATATTTTTGAATTTGTTATTACATGCTACAAAATATCATTTATTTCATATTTATGCAATTAAAAAAAGTCAATTACACATATTTTCTTTCTAAAACTTATTTCCCAAATTAAAAAAAAAAAAAAAGACAATATCAAAGTATGTGTCAATTTGGTACTTTTTTGGTACCTTTTTTTTGGGAATAAAGATGTTTAAACAGTTTGCATCGGTGGAATGGTCATGACGTATTCTTTTAAAGGTAATTACATATATTTTCTTATAAACTTCATAAATTATATATATATCGACCTAAAAAAAATACATGTTTCTCTTTATTTAACTCTTAAAGTTTTAAATTGCATATATCCCCTTATCCAAAGAAGGAAATTATAAAAGAAGATATATATAATTTAACTTTTCACTTGAGTATATATATAATTAGAATTGTAAATATAACATATATGTAATTATTCATTTTTTTAAAACGACATATATACTCTTTCAATCTTATAAGATTACATATTATATTTGAAAATATAAGTTTTTAATATATAATATAATATAGAGTAAATTACGGTTTTCACCATTGTGGTTTAAGTGTTTTAACTATTTCGGTCCAAAATAGAATCATCTATCAATTCAGCCCCTGTGGTTTAGAGAACTATTGGTTTTGGCCCCTCAAACTTAACTATTATAGCGGTTTTGGCCCAAAATCTAACTGTGGTTGAAGGCCAAAAACGTTAGTTATTTAAACCACATGGGCTAAATTGATAGGATATTATGTTTTGGGCTAAAATAATTAAAAACATTTAAACCATAGGGGCTAAAACGGTAATTTACTCTATAATATATAATATAATACTTGTGATTTTATTAAATATGAAAAAAAAAATGGACAAAAGATTGTATCAGAGAGTTAATTGTTAAATTTAATCCTGAAAATAAACGCCAATGTTATTACCCTTCTTTCTCATATGTACATAAATGATGTGATTAATGTAGAAGTAGCTAAAAACAAATCTGAGTCATCATTTTAACCATTAAACTTTAAACATAGTATGTATAATTCAGATCTCTTACTAACTCAATACTTAATAAACCAAACAACCCTAAAAAACCACTATTAATTAGGATCTAGAAGTGCCTGAAGAAAACAAATATTACCTTACAATGAGATATAAAAATTGCATATCCAAGTTAAAGATTGATTATATCGAAATATTTTTAAAATTATAACTAACATAAATTTATCGATGTTGTCCTCTGCCACAAATCCACTACAATATATCAAGTTACAACTTACATGTGCAAACCCAAGCTGCCAAGCTCAACCTTTATACAAATCAAATCAAAAATCAAAACCTTATTTTGAATACAAAAACGAATAAAAAAAATATTTTTTAAAAAACAAAAACAAAAACAAAAATTCAATAATACTGTCTTGATCTCAGAAAAGTAATTCTTTCACCTCCTCCGTTTCCGGCGACCCTCCCCCTCCGGTTTTCACCATTAATGGCTGTTGCAGCGGCCATAGAAAATTTCTTCAGTTCATCCATGTTCGCACAGCTTCTCCTTGCACTCAACATCCCTCCATTTCTCTTTTCTCTGGAAACCATAGACTTGCTACCCGTCAATTTCGCATTAATTTCATATAATTTGGACGAACCCTTCGATGGCGGTGTTGCAGACTTCTCCGCCACCGGCGGCAATGACGGTTTCCGGTTCTCTTTTCTCAAAACAGGTGAGAAGTCAGGGACAGATTGGGCCAAAACAGAGAAGGCTTTTCGCCTGCTCGCCGGAAACTTGACTAGATTTTCCGGCGACGTGGAGATATTAGCAGTACGGTTGTCTTTCGGGGGTAAACGAGGTGGTTTTGTCATTGATTTCAATCGGAGTTTTGATTCTCGGAGAATGGCATAAGCTTTGTATCTGGATCCTCTCTGCATTTGGAAATAATTGGAGTTTTTGGTGTCGGGAAATAGGTGATCGGAGGTGATGGTGGAGGGTTTTGCTCCGGCCATCGTTGATCGGAATTTCAAGATTTGGTTTGTCCTGAATGGTTTGGATGGGTACTCGTGATTTTATTTTAAAAAGAAGGGTCACCCAACGGTCTAATTTAAGAGGGAGAGGGGGGTAAAGTGTACTTTTTGGATTATTAATTTACTTTCCAACGTTCTTATTGACAAAAAACCTGCATTATAAGATTATATATACATCTTTTTCTAGTGCTCTCGTTTTCGGTACGCGTATATAATGTATATATATGTGTCGGTTTTTAAGGGTAAAAGTAAAGTTGCAATAATTTTAACGTTATTTTTTTTTTGTGAAAATAACGTTAAAGCCATTGGATTGGTCAGTTAATTAGGCATCATAAGCCGGGGGTCTCATTGGAAGCAGCCTTCCTATTCCTACGGGTAGAGGTAAGGTTGTCTACATGTTACTCTCCTTAGACCCTACCTTAGATATGATAACGATGAGATATACAGAGTACGATACTTTTTCAAAGAAAAAAAGTGGTTTGTAAATAAGATTCGTAATTGTCTATCAAGCAGTCATAATTCATAAATAGAAAATTTCAGTTATAATACGACATCTTATAAAATACTTTGATAACTACTAATTCTAAAAAAAGAAAAGAACAATTGCAAATGTAAACAACTAGTTTGAAGTTCTCAAAAGCACCAAAATAAAATTTTACTTTTGGTCGTTGTAGGTGATTTTACCCCTCTACTTTTGGTATACAACACGTAGACGATTAACACGTTTCTCAAGCAAACAATGAAAACCGGTTATTGTTACATTTTATAAATAAGCGAAATTGGTTAATATTACAGAAGCCGAATTTAACTATAACTCGTTCAATTATTAACTGGTTTTTGGGGCTCCAAAAGTTACCGGTAAAAACAATTAGGTTATGAACCAAACCAATTAACTGGTATAACCTGTTTTCTTGATAATATACTCAATAGTTCTTTTTATTTTTGTAATTAAAAAAATACGAAACTAATAAAAACATAAACTTAACAAAAAAAATATTTATTTGTTTCTTTTCACGTTTAATATATATTAGTCTAAAAAATTATAAACCCAATAAAAATTATTTTATTAAGCTAGTTTGTTGGTTTCACAAGTGCTTAGTAAAGAAATATTTTCTTGCATTGTTGATACTCTCTCACTGCTTGAACTGTGTGTAAATGAGGCTGACTTGCTTTGGAAAGGCCTTGCAGAAGATGACTCAAAAAGTCTTGGTGGAACTTGCAATGACTCAATGCTTCCTTCTAACATCTCCACAACTTTACTTATGGATGGCCTATCTAATGGATTGGATTGAATGCACCAAAGGCTCACCATCATCATCATCATCTTAGCTAATTCCTCCTCCTCCTCGTCTTCTTCAGTTTCGATTCCTAGATTCCCATCAACTTCAAGTTGTTTGTATATCCAGTCTGGAAAATATGCTTCACTTGTGTTTGTGTTTGTGCTTGTCTTGTTAGATTTATTGTTTTTACTTGCACCAGTCATTTCAAGAACCATCATCCCATAACTATACACATCAGATTTGTGAGATGCACAACCAAGACTCCTGCAAAACACTTCAGGGGCCATGTATCCAGCAGTACCTCTTGCACACATTACAGACACGATACTTTCTCTCTTCTTGCAAAACTTAGCCAGCCCAAAATCGGATATTTTTGGGACGAAATCTTCATCCAAAAGAATGTTGTGAGGCTTTATGTCAAAGTGCACGATTCTTGCCTTACATCCTCTATGTAGGTACTCAAGACCTCTTGCAATCCCTTTTGCAATTTGGAATAATGTGTTCCAGTCTAAATGCGAGTTGTCACAACATAGAAACTTATCTAATGATCCATTTGGCATGAACCTAAAAGAGTAACTATATTGACATGAGATGTTGTACTTATGCTTGCAACTTCATTAATGAAATCTTCTCCTTTTCCGGTTGCTTCACTCAAGAGCTTCACCGCAACTAGATGCCCATCAGGCAATTGACCTTTGTAAACACTCCCATATCCTCCTTGTCCCAATTTATCCTGGAACGAGTTAGTCATTTTCTTGATTTCCGAATACTTGTATCTTCTTGGTGCCAAACGCCCATGGTTTCGTATGAATATTTCAATATGATGGTTTTCAGATTCTGGTCCTCTTGAAGGTACACACAACCTCTTTTTTTGACAGAGTGTCACAAAAAACATGAAAATAAATCCTGCGATGTTGGTGCAGCATCCTACAAAGTACATTTCAAAAATGGTTAGATCTTCTATTTGTCTTGTAAAAAAAGTCAAAGGGTACAATTCAATTTCGCTACTAAAACTTTTCAAGAATGTCTGCTTAGTCAAACTATGTCCTCAATATAGATAAAAATGTGCCTGCTTACCTATCATAAGCTTCCTTGTAGTTTCCTTGGATCCTGTTTTTGTTGTAGTTCCATTGGATCTTGTTATCGTTGTAGAGTCATTAAAAGGTGTTACATATGTAGTTCCATTGGATCTTGTTATCGCTGTAGTTTCATTGGAAGGTGTTACGTATGTAGTTGTAGATGTTGTTCCACATGTTACATTAGGTGGTGGAGTGCTATTGAAAGGTGTTACATATGTGGTAGGTTGAGATGGATATGTAGTTCTATTGGATGATGTCGTCACTGTAGTTCGAGCAGATCCTGTTTTAGTCATAATTTCACGCAAAATTGTTACCATTGTAGTTTCATTGGATCTTGTTACAGTTGTAATTCTTGGGGATCCTGTTGTCACTATAGTTTAAGCATATTCGGTTTTAGTTATAGTTCCATTAGATCTTAGAAGGTAAATTAAGATGCATTCTCCTAAACATGAATCTTTGGTGGTTATTGTAGTAGTTTATGTTTCAGTTTATTTACATTGTTTAAGTGTTAGTGGATCAAATAAAATATGGGAGAATGCATGTGTATTTGGAGAATAGTGGGTTCACGTATGTATGGTGGTTATTTCGTGTCTATTTAAGCTTTTATAATCAGCGCGTAGCTTTGAAGGGACTGGGTGGCGACCACCCCCTCTATTTTTCGTCAGTAGGGTTAATTTTCCCGTTGATAGGTTTAATTTTACAAAAATTTGATTTTTCCCCCTTGATTGAAAAATAAAAATTATATTATCATCTCTTTTAAATAAATTTTTTTTATAATTAATAAATAAAAAACTAACTTCAAAAATTACTCACTTATTAAGAACCTCAATTTATTTTATTCCCTATATTTCCCCTATATACTTAAATCCCTCTTTTATTTTCCTCCTTACTTTCTACCTACCCTGTTTTCTTTCTTTTCCTTGTTCCCGATCGGAGCTCCACACTGCCCGCCCCCATTCCAACGCCACGGATTCGAGCCACCAGCCCTTTATCTTTCAAGCAGCTTAGCAGCAACTTCCACTAGCTAATCTTGACACAATTCTAGTTGGTAATTTTATTTTTTTCTTCCTAAATTATTTCAAGAGCAGCCTATTTTAATGTTAATATTCAGGATCTTCTTTTAATGTAACTATGAAATTTAGATTAATCAAATTAGCCATGTTTAATCTAAAATATTGTATTATCTTCAAGATGAATGTTCCTGATTGTGTCCCTAATTTAGGATGTGTATATCGATATATGAATAAAAATTTCTTTAATGTTTTAATTTCCCCCGTTTTTTAACAGCTAAAGCCAAGTACCACTGTTTAAATGGGCACATTGACACCACCATTTAGGAGGAAACCCACAACGGGAAAACCCCCTAACTCATCCTAGAGCATATTTTTGTTTCAGGTGAGACTCGAATCCAAGACCTTCCATTTAGGAAGTCAAGGGGGTACCTACAAGCCCTTTGGTATTTCCCTCTTTTAAGATCTCCAAGTTGTTGCAGATTTAATTAATTAATTGGTAATTTTAGTTGTCGCATATTTTAGTGTTTATGTAATTATGTTGTAATTTTGAATTGGTGCAGAATTTTTGGTACAATATATTATGAGAAAGGTGAAAACTATTGCTTCATGTTTCAAAATAAAGGTTGTTGATAAAGAAGTTGATGATTCAAATCAAGATAAATATAAAAAATCCTCAACCAGTGAGTTCGAAAAACATGAAAATCAACAAGAGCATATGTATTTCTAAATGCCCACTCTTTTTCACGCATAATAATAATTATTAGATACTTATATTTTTATTGTTTGACCCGACTTGACCTGAATTACAGACCCGTGCATTTAACCCGACTAACTAAGACATATCGGTCGATTGGAAAAAAATTTCGAGTTTACGTAAATTTTCGTCCCTTGTCAATCATTTGTAGCTCTGCCAATTTTTTAGTTGAATGAAATGGTTGGCAAGAATTTGAAAACAATAAATTTCGTTCATGTACGTACGTAAGTTTTTGAGGTGTGTTTTTACTGCAAAAGAGCCTCTATCAAGAGAGGCATAAGTGGTGTTAGGGTGTAAAAGAGTTGAGCCAAGCTGAGCCTTAGCCCCTCGAGCTCGGCTCATTTTGAGTAAATAGAGCTTGAGCTTTACTCATTAAGAGCTCTATTTTCAAAGCTTGACTTAGGGTCGTTAGAAAATTTTCAAGCTTGAGCTTGGCTCGACTCATTTATTTCAATTTATTTTTTTAATTATTAATTTAATATATTCAAACTAACATAAAATAATTGATTTAATTTTATTTATATATATACAAACTTCATCTTAGGAATAGTAACGGGAGCTCGGCCCGGAGATTGGATCCGCATAACCCACGGGTGTGCTCCACCGGCGATCGTGTTTCAAGCTTCCATCTCTTCCTCTTCCTCTGCATATATCCACCATGAGTCCATGATGAAGGTATAGGATTGAAGTAATTCGTCGATTCGCTCCTATTTCCCTTTGTCCTTTGCACCAGGAGAAGGTATATTTAGGCCTCTGATGCAAAAATCGATCGTGATGGACGTGTGTAATCGGCTTTGTTCATCGGGGTGATGGAGGTGTGTATCTGCTTTGTTCATTGGGGTTTCATCTTGCATGCCTTCCCTTTCTCCTTCTCACTCATTATAGGGTTTCTAGGGATGATTATCAGCTCCATCAGACCACTGTATGATTGGGTCTATGACGGCTAAATGTTTGCTGGGTCTAAATCAGCAAAAGATATGCGCCTGTTCTTTCTCAATTATGCCCCCGTCGACATCGATCATGATGGGGGTGCCCGACCGGCGCAGGTTGTCAGATTCGCTCGCTCATGTGTGGCTTTCCTTTCTCCTTCGCACCTGTTTTAGGGTTTCTAGGGCTGATTATAACATCTCTCAAGAGATTTTATATTTGGGGCTATGATGATTGTCTGTTGTCGAAAGGGTTTGAGTCTGGCTTGGCTTGGCTCAGCTGTTGGATGGCAACCACTCTCTTTCAACCCCGCTGCTGCCATTGTGCTCTAATCGTTTTGCAGAGATGATTAATTAGATCTGAGCCTCAGTAAACAGTGACAGGTATTGCAAAAATCATTTGGGCATGTGTGTTTATATCAATGAATCAATGAATCCGGTTTAACTATCAATGTGCAGGTAAAATTGTCTTTATTCTGTGCAATTCCCTTTGGTTATTTTGGTATTGTTTTCATTTTTTTCCTCATGTTGCAGGTGCTTTATATAGGTGATTTTGCATATGAACTTGGTAATTGTAAACTTAGATGATGGGAGTCTAAACTCTAGAGTATACATTTTAATGAGGAAATAAAATATTTATTGATAGTATATCTGTTCTCAATTTTTAATAATTAATCATAAGTATTTACTTTTCTAAAAAATATAATTTTGAAAAAATATAATGTGTCATATAATTTGGCAATGATTATAAATACTGATTATCTCTTGAAACATCGTGATCTTTGAAGAAATTAGGGCAGGGCTGGAAAGATTTTAGTAAATCTTGGAAATTTGTGCAGGCAACAATGGAAACATTGATGTGCAGAATTGGAAGTTTGTTTCGAAAATGATGGCAACAATGGTAATTTCATATTCAGATTTGCCTATCGTTTGTACTTTGAATGCTATCTTATGTTGGTAACGGTTATTGAATTGATTCAAACTGTTTTTCAAAACATTTTGACTTTGTATATTACTTGAAAGTACTTGGTATTGACTTTCAAAAAGGTAACAAAAAGGCCTTCTTATGAACCTTCTTTATTCTTAAAAGGATATGAGATTTAATGGAAAGGTAATGTAAAGATGGAAAAAACTAATTGTATAATCTAGATTAGTATAAATGCACAGGAAACAACAATGATAATACATATTTAGGGGATGTATTCAAATGAGAAATAATAAACTACTGAAAACAAAAAATAACTATTTATAACCTCATACTTCAAAGGGCATAAAAGTAATTTCTTTCTATTTTAATTTTTAATGGTTCTTTTGGTTCTCTATTTTAATGGTTATTTTGATTTTCAACTAATACTGATTTTCAATTGAGCATCTCTTATACGCTTAAAACTCAACCAAATTTGTATTTTTCTATAGCAGCCTCTTACATTTGCATTTTTTGAGACATAAAAGGGATATGACTTGCTAAACCGTAGGTTGTTCACGATGACAGATTGCACCATCTAGGTCTGACATAATATTTCACAACATTAATCCCCTCGAGGCAGGTGCGAGTTGGAGCTTGGAGGTCTAAAATTTTTTTTATGTGGTTATTGCGCTTTATAAAGTAAATTTTGTTAACTTATTTATGTCATTATGTGGTTACTGTATTGCATTTTTTAGGATTGATTTATCATCACTTACTATGTGATTGTTTATGTACGCTTTAAACTTGAAATGCTTTTAGGTTTTGACTTGGAACATTATAAGGTTTCAAAATTTATCAAGTGCTTTTGAACGAGAATATTTTTTATTAAACGAGTCAATGAGTGAGTTTTATTAAATATGATGATTATTATTCTCCCCGGTTACCTCAGCTTTGTTCTACGAGGTAAATTTCTCTCTCTATATGTATTGATATTGGCATTTGTAGTAATTGCATAGGTATGCTTTGACCTCAAATCAATCCAGTTGTATTGAAGATTTGTTTTCTTACTACTACTACAATCTTAGGTGTGAAAATCTAAAACTACTAACTGAGACTTAATATCCTTAACCTGATTTTAAAACTAAGGATACATTAGTCAAACATCAATATCATGAATATACAAAGTTTGGCAACATGTTATAACTTATCACCTATAACAACAATAACAACAACCTTACCCAGTATATTCCCACTTTTCAGTAGGGTCTGGGGGGAAGGATACATACAAACCTTACCCTTATCCCAATTGAGATAGAGAGGCTGCTTCGAAAGATTCCCCTGCTCAAAGTTATCATTTGAAGTTGATCATCCCAATGATTTTAATGTTATTTTCACAAATAATTGAAATAACGTTATAATTAGTGCACTTTTACTTTTGCCTCTTAAGGGCCCACACATATATACATTATATGTGTGCACCACAAATGGGGCGTATGTTATAACTTATTACCTATGTGATGGCTAAATGTATTATACTTGCTCTAATAAGTAAGTGGATAAAAATTGAGTAATATGAGGCCATCAGCTCATTAGCCACTAACAGTACTATTATTTTGAAGTTGTCCCATTCAATCCATTAGAATTCATCATTAACTTTCCTGATTATTTGTTCTTTTTAAATGGTCACTATGAACCTTTGGTGTAGTTAATTATGAGTTTTTAGTTTACTTTTGGTCTATTACAATTTATTGAATATGAGTTAACTGCTTTAAACATCTGAAATTGTATTTTTATAGCTATTGATATCTTTTGACTTTTGGTATCACAGGTGAGTTGGTGTTGGTAATTGGTGAAGCTTCCCATGAGTCTTGCAGAGTGAGTTCTTTATTTGGATGATAAAATAGGAAAATTAACTAATGGATATGGAAATTTGTCTTTAGGTTTATGTTTCTTGAAATATTACATGTTTGCTCCTCTATATAATAGGGTGAGTCTTTGCCATGATTTGGATATTTATTGTTAAGGCTAAAAATTTCATAACACACCTACATATGCTTTAATCATCACATTTGCAGGACAATTGTGCGGCAACGCGCGCTTTACATCATCTAGTTCATCATAATTTTCATATATAAATAATTAATTATATAAATATAAACTTAACAAAATAAATAAAAATTATATAAATAAAAAGTTCGTCTAGGTTCGAAAGCCTGCTCGAGCTCGATAACTAAATGAGGTTATACTTCTTTCTGCGCTTGAGCTCGGGCTTGGTCTCGGGTTTGTCTAGACTCGGATCCTAAGTAATTCACTAGCCTACTTGATTCGTTTACAAACATAGTTGTGTTGTTGAGATATTGAGAGCAAGAGATGTAACAGAGTCGTTTGCACTGCTACAGTATTTCTGGACCCGATAGTTAATTAGTTAACTAAACGAGATCGGGAATATTAGATTTGTAGGTTAGACAGAATGACAACTTACTGTATGGCCAAGTTTACTGGCACAGGTTGGTGACTTGCACATGCTCACAACCTAACCCAAATATGAACCTACAAGATCAGAAAATCACTTACCTACACCACTTTCATAGCAAGCAAAAAGCTCGGGTGAAGATGAGTTAGAACCACATCGACCATAAGACCGAACACACCAATCACAATCGTCATTATTCGCCATCCACTGTAGCTTGAACCCAGCCCGCAAAGCTGATCTCAAATCACTCTCTGAAGTAATATTGGCCAAAGATCTATCAAATGGTATAGTGATATTATTGTTGCATTGCACCATAGATGCAGCGATATTGGGGTCGATCAAACTGGTTCTATAGAAATAACCATCACTTTGAGTCTGATTAACATTGCAACTGAATCGATAATTAGCAGCCAACGGTATCGATGCATTATCGTCACATTCGTAGTATAGCGATACCATCTCCTGGCCATAATTATCACGATCGAAAAGTGTTGGGTCATATCTGGTTTCGTGGATATATTGCGGGCAAATTCCGCTCCACAAGTCATTTCTAGCAAGAGTGATGGTACGTGTACTGCTATCAATATCTAGGACTCGATAGTTCACTGATTCTAAAACGAGCTTGGTAACATTAGATTGGCAGTTTAGCTTAAAACCCGGGTGGCTGCAGTAATCGGGCCGGTTTAACCCCCAAAAAGGATACTGGAATTCGATGTTTCCACACCGAACCAACTGGCCACATGTATCGTATGGTTGGGTCTCTTGGCTGGTGTGTAGAGGGAAATGTATGATGATGGCTAGAACCACTGTTAGTGTTATGGCAAATAGCGTGGGGCTCGGGTCGAGACCGGGCTTCATGGTCGTAGCGTATCTTGGGATGGAACGATGAATGAACCTGAAAGGAAGGTGACTTGTGACAAAAAAATGGAAGGAAAACAAGTTTATTGGTTTTTTCTAGTCGTCGAATTTCAGTTTTTAAGAATTTGAGTTGACCGGCGTAGTAAACACGAGTAATAAAAGTAATTTTAGAACGGTTTGGGTCAATATGTTTAATATAATTTTTTAACTACGGTTTAATGTTTGTTTTTTTATTTTTTTAAAATTATCCAGTTTATATATTTTAGGTTTAGATTGACGCATTCATTAGCTTAAGGATGAAGAAACATATGCATTGGCGAAGGTTTATTTGGGCCGAGGGGTGACCGTCTCCCTCTTTTTTCCGTACGTAATGATTATTTTTTAACCGAAACGTTATTTTGTGTTTTGAATATTGGTTTAGTCTCTCTTGTTTCAAAAAACTAACATTGATTGTGTTTTCCGTAAATTTTTGCAACCCTTTCAAAACGTTCAAGCTCCGCCACTGAATATATGAATAATTCAATTGTTTTAAATTACTAAAATATTTCGGTACACTTAAATAACAGCTACACATTTACGGATCCAATTTTGTAAGATAAATCAAATTGTGGAGAAAGACTAGGAACTACGTAGCAATAACACAAAATTTCAATTTAATATGATCTTTCTTAGGCCATGCACAGCACCAGCCCCGCCCGGTCCGCGGCCCTGCCCTTCCGATGCCACTAGCAGGACCCCCCTGGGCGGCCCCTGCTTCCCGCTGTGGATCTTGTTTTCTGATTGGGCCACGTGGATATAGCCGTTTCCAACGGCTAGATTCTTAAAAAAAAATTTTATCCGCCATATAAATACCTCTATTACTTCAACCAAAAAATCACCCCATTCTCTTCATCTTTCTCTCTGTATTTTTTTAAATAAAAAACTTTACAAACATGAATCCAAAGTCTAACAATCTCAATCTCGAATTCAACCCGTGCCAAGAAGGTAACGGGGTGTAAGGTTCTTCAAAAAGAACCAAAACTCCGAGTCGAACGAGTATTCGCCGGGGGTTCGACCGCCTATACAAAGATTTTATAATATTCTTTCTTCGATAAAGATCGTTAACTTGTATTTTTATTTGAATTGTTAGTTTTTTTTTCAATGGTTTAATTAAATATTAAAGTTTTTATAATATTCTATCTTTTATTTTTAGTTTGCAACAAAAAAAATAAATCAATTAAATTTAAATATTGTTGATGATGTGGAATAGTGGGGAAGGGTTTTCAGTGGGGTCACCACTGTGAGGTTTTAAGATTTTCAGTGAGGTGATAACGTGGCAGGAAATTTCGGTGGGGTGACCGCTGTGGATAGCCTTAAGAGGAGGTAGCGATGGTGTTGTCGAGTTGAGTGAATGGGTTTAACTTTTAAGAGCTATGGACCGTTTGGTAATGTTTGAACCGTTAAGTTAAAACTGCTTGGTTCAAAATACAAAATACCCCCATCCTTTACACCCCCCAAAATTGCAGCCGTCTTCCGGTCGTTCTTCACAGCCATAGGTGTAACATCTGTGCCAGAAACGTTACCGGAACGGTGACCGGTACAGTAACTTGCACAGTAACTCAGGTACAAACTATGTGAAACACTTATATGTTATTAACATGGTGATGCTTATTATGCAGTTGTTCTGAAATCTGGTTTAAACCTCATGGTTTAACAATCAAAAACACATCAGACAACACTGAACTGACACACAGATGCTTGATTTAATGGTATTATGTGTAAACGTATGCGAGGTTAAACAAAACAAAACCATAACGATTGTCGTTACAGAATGCTAAATCGACGAATTATTCGTATAGGTGACGATCTGTACGAATAAATCTGAAAGTTTAATGTTCTGAAATGATGACTGAAAAGTAGAAAACAAGAATCAGAAAGTGAAACCAACGCCGTGTCTGTTCGGGTGATGATTCAAACGAATACGCGCGAAGGTGACACGTTCTGACGAAACGAAAACGAACTATGAAACGAACGATAATAATATAAGAAAGTTGAACATTAAATATTTATTAGGAATCACAATCTTGTAGGGATTTTAAAAAATAAAGTTATTTAATTAAAACACATATAATACGCGAACTAGTGACGCGAGTAACGAAACGCTTAGAATAATAAATTTCGATAAAATAAATCAAGAGAAGTTAAATTTAAAGATTTACTAGGAAAAACCACCTTCCAAATATTTAAAATAAATTCATTTTATTTAATTTACAAAACACGCGCGTAACGTGCCAGAAACGCGACGAAAACGAGAACCGAGCAACCGAAACGAACCCGAACACCCCCGGGGTATATAAACCCTAAATGAAACCATCTTCTTCATTTATTTCATCTCATCTCTCTCTCTCTCTAGCTATGAAAACCGTCTCCTCTCTCTCTCTAGAAGTTCAAGGCTTCAAATCATCATAACTCTTCCAATTCTTGGTGAAATCGCTTGTTCTTGGTGTCCACACGAAGCTCTCAACATCCTCTACAAGGAAGTACAACCGATCTGAGGTTTAGTCCGGCTAAAATCGAGGTAATGATGCTTGATTAATCCGAAAAATAGGGTTTTCATACCCATAGTTCAACCTAACCATTTAACCGGCTTAAACCCTCATGAAAACGAACTTTATACTTTCGAAAATCCTTCCTTTGTAAAACACAACCATGGAGATAACCCCTCAGCAGGTGGTGTGTGAAGGTGATGAGGAATTTGTTGCAGGTTCGTGAGGTAGCTGAGTCGTGGCCGAACCTGCATCCGATTTAGCCGAACCTATCTATTGCTGAACCAGTGTAGGAGCCACGAACCTGGGAAGACAAGAACCCAGCACCTTGCTGTCGCGAACCTGTGGATTAGAAAACCTTCCATGGCGAACCTAAACTAGGGACAAACGTCCTTTCATGCAAGCGAACCCCTTGTCATGGCCGAACCCTACTAGAGCCGAACCTCGCATGCACAGACGAACCTCAACAACCACGAACCTTTGATGGAATCCATGCATTGGCGAACCTTCCACTATTATGGACGAATCTTCATGTTGCCGAACCCTTGCATGAGCTGCGAACCAACACCAACTAACCAGGGGCGGCGAACCTTCAATGGCACGAACCATGGATTTCAGCCGAACCCCTATAACCCACGAACCTTGTGACAAGGGCGGATAGGTTCGCTGATACATAGAGGACCGAACACTTAGCCATGAAAATGGCTCGGCCCACTACGCTTGTCTCAGTCCAACACCCTTCTACGATCACCTTGGGTTGGCCATGTAAAATATATGGCCCAATTTATTCTTTGGTCCAACCATCCGGCCGACAGCCTCAATTGACCCAAGAAACCATACGGCCCATGTTAATGTTTTGGTTCCACTCCCTTAGGCCCAACACGAATGTTTTAAACACACAACCCGCTTGGCCCAATCATTTGGCCCACATGTTATGTCCATCTATTGGGTGCACTTAGAATCATTCGGCCCAAGGCCCACACACATTTCGGCCCACATGATTTAATAGGAGAACAAACGTTGGAAATTGATAAGAGAACTAGCATGCATAGTAATCATGGTGTTATTTGTAACATCAGTTCCGGAAACGTCACTGGAACAGTGATCGCAACAGTAACACGAACAATAATCAGGTACGAACTATATGTGTTTCATTGCATGTCATATTCATATCATGTCTCATTATCATTTCATGTCATCAACGAGCAAATTCAGCAACAGTTCAGAAAACAAGTTCAGAACTATGGTTCATCAGTCAGATAATTACCTGGCGATACAGAACCATCATATGAGTATTTGTTAGGCTTTTATTATGTATAAACGTATGTGAGGCTTTACAGAACAAAACAACAACGAATGTCGTTACGTGAATGCTAAACCGACGGATTATTCGTATAGGTGACGATCTGTACGAATAAATTTGAAAGTTTAACGTTTTGAATGATAATTAGAAAACCATATTGAAAAGTATAGTTATCGCCGTGTTCGTACGGGTGACGATTCGAACGAATACGCGCGACGACCGTACGATTCGATTTTAAACAATGAATTAAATATTTTTGAAAATTTAAAATAAATAAAAGATATTTAGTAAATTTACTAGGAATAACCACCTAAAATAATTTTATAAATCTTGTTTTAAAACCAAGTCGTTTCGTTACGAAAACGACGAAAAACCGACACTTTTACGCGAAACCGAACTAACCCGAACGCACCCGGGTTATTTGAAAGCATTAAATGGGCATTAATACCCATTTAATTCTTCCATCTACCCTCTTCAATCTCTCACCACCGCCACTTTCTCTCTCTAGTTTCTCTCTCTAGAAACTAAAGCAAGATCTCTCTCAATACTCCACGAAATCGAGCCATTTTGGTGTCTAAACGACCCCCATCACTTGTAGATTGTAAAAGTACAACAGATTTAAGATTCCATCTACCGATTTGAGGTAAAATCACAAATTTATGTTCGGTTTTGGGGTTGAAAACCCTAGTTTCGAACCTCCTCTTGAAACCGGCTAAACAACCTCACAACCTTAGGGAAATCACTTCACCACCATGTAGGAAGGTGTAGGAACCAACCCCATTCGAATCCCTGGTCGATTTCCTTGAAAACCATGGCTGCCTTTGTGTTGGACTCTCCTTGGCCGAATAACAAACCCACAGGTCGCCGAATGAGTCTTGGATCCCATTCGACCGAATGTGCAACCACCGAAGTAGCTTAGTCGGTCGCCCCAAGGTTCCCTTCGGCCAACCTTCTATTCGTTCGGCCCACATACGGCTTAGCTCTTTCGGCTAGAACCATTCGACCAGGCCTCATTCATTCGCTCGGCCACCCTTCTGTCGGCCATCAGCAATTCGACCGGCCAAGGGCCAGTCGGCCTAGGAGCTTGGTTCGGTCGGCACCCTTTCGGCCCATTTGTTATTCGCTCGGCCCAACTCTTATTCGGCCCATGGGTATTCGAGTAAGTTGATTCAGGTTGGATCAGTGATGCACGAAACACTTGGGAATAATATGGGTGTGCATGGGTGAGTTCATGCATGGCAATAGTAGGGGGTGTGTATGGGGTTAACAAACTAGAAGTCAACTATAGAGTTAAACAATGTAGAAACTAATATGGTCTCATCATGATGCAATAAACTAAAGGTTTATTCAAAAGACGGTAGAGTGGATATTGGATTGGGTATGGTCTAAGTTTCATCAAGGAAATCATAAATTAGGGTTTTTCTAAAACAAGAAAACCTCCTAATTAATAACATTATCATCTAAACAAGAGTTGACAACACCGTATCTGGATCAAACATGGGAGAAATTATAAAGGATCAAAAGATTAATATAAGGTTTGGATGTTGATGGAATGTGAACACCTAACCCTTATGAAAACCCATAAGGGTATGCAACTAATCTAAATGGTTTACCCAAATCATCTAGGCTTAGTTAATCAAAGAACTAACAAGAAATCGTTTGAATGATCAAAGTCGAGTAATGGGCCCGAGGGTGGCCCAATGGGCTTAACTTAAGCTTATCATGACATTTATACTCATCCTTTAATTTATTTTGATTTAGTAAAAGAAATGATTTATAAACTTTATTAAATTACATTAAAGAATGTTTTCTAAACCTTCGATCTAAAATGGAATAACTTAAAGAGGTTTTAATTAAAGACTCATTATGAATAATTGTGGGGTACGGGTTATTAACGGGTAATAAGTTAGACTGGTTAGATCAAAGTGTTAGAAACACATTAGTATCTAGGACACTTAGTTGCACACCGAGACCGAACCCTAGATACGACAACTGTTATGCATACTTATCGTATTTGGATTCTCTTAAAACAACTCAGGAACTGAAGAAACATAACCTACAAACAAAGAGCGCACCTTTTGTGATACTTCTATTGCACAACAACACAGGTGAGTTCATTGCCCCTTTTCTAAACATTTTGTTTTCAAACGCGGGGCTGAGAAGCATGCGTAAATTATTTTCGTAAGATTATATTTACTTAAATGCTATTACTTAATGAATGTTTATATGTATAGTTGTTTTCCTAGACTCTGTTTAGGTATACAATATACAGAAATTCAAGGCAAGTTGTGTATTCATTATGAGTAGACAACTATCTTAAATTAAAGAGCTAATTTCAAAGATCTATTTTCAAAGAACTAACGATCTATTTCAAAGAACTAACGAGCTATTTCAAAGAACTAGGTCTGTTTCAAAGAACTATGAACAAAGAACTACTTTCAAAGGAATATCTGGGAAATATTCAAAGATAGCATGTGAACGGTCAAGAACGGTCAATAACGGTCAAGAACGATCAATAAAATCCTGTACCTCAAAAGATGTCCTAGCTAGACTGATTGAGTATAGGTCGCATGCTTGATGATATTTACAGATTTTCCTCCACTACTAAGAACTTAGATTGCTAGATTAGTCTATTCGAGTATGACCAAGGCCCAATCATTAAGTCTTAGATTTTAATTAAATGTTTATTTATTTACTTATCTAAGCATTTATTAATTGTCTCTACAAATGTTATGGTTGATCATAATTGAGTGATGAACTAAAGAAATCAATTGAGATTTCAACTTGGTATAGTTACAGGAACAAAGAACAGCAGAACTTATGTGTTAATGGTGTGGGTAAAATGCTTAACTTTCATTAACAACAATGTCATATGTGGTTTAGTATGTGGTGGGACGGTGTCTGGGCGGGTTGTAGGCTTGACCCATGCATATGCCCTATATATAAGCATACCGAATCGGATATCGCAGGTGATGTTAATGAGGTTAAGGTTGTTACCCAGGGGTTATCAAATGTTTTATGTGCATGTTAGAACTATGATGAAGATGGAATCAAAAGGGTAGGTAAGATGCCTAATTGTCATTAACAGCAATGTCCTATGTGGCTTAGTATGTGGTGGGACGGTTTCGGGGCGGGTTGTAGGCTCGACCCTTGCATATGCCCTATATATAAGCATACCGAGTCAGATGATACATGTGATGTTAATGAGGTTAGGGTTGTTACCTAAAGAGGGTTTACAAAGCTATTTTTTTTTTCAAACATTAAACTATATGAACTCATCAACCATGTGTTGACTTGATCTTTTTGCATGACTTCTCAGGTGACGAACAGGTCAATTAAAAAGTTAATGCTTTTGGACTAGGACTTCAGATAGAGAACCTAGCATTTTGGACCTGCATACTTTTGGAACATCATTATACATTTTATTTTGTATATCTTGTGCAGATACAAGATAAAGAAATTATGATGTTGATGGTAGATTTACTTTGTTAAATTATGAACAGATACTGATGTAATTTAACTTTGTAATTCTATTCTATTTAGCATTTCTCATTTATATCATGTGCAATGTAAACAATCTGATCATCTTGATTATCATCCTCGATATTGCGCCCCGGGAACCTTCCGGCCGGCGGGGAAATCCGATTCAACCCCGCCGGCTCGGGGTGTGACATTATTACTACAAAGGTGGCAAGTTATGATCATAATGAAATTCAAAAGGCTAAACATGGTATGCTTAAAGGTTGTTAATTTTCAACCTAAAGTCTAAGTCTATATTTAGGACCCTTGATAACATGAAACTAAATCAAATTGAACCTTAGATCAATAATGAGGTATTTGACCTAATTGGGTTAAGGGTTTCTAAAGTCACTAACAAGTAAACAGGGCCGAATGATGACCGAGACTCACAAGTGTTAGCCAACTTTAGGGCTAACACATACGCACATACACATCAACCATAACTCATACTTATAAACTACGAACAATGTGAAATCAATACATGATCGTGAAAACAATAACAAGTACAACAACGAGCGCGTGAATTCTTGTTTATACTTAGTCAACCACTTCAAACACAAGGTGAGTTCATTTGTCCCTTTTCAAACATATTTGTTTTTACCTCGGGACTGAGAAGCATGTTATACATTTTAAACAATTATTGAAATGTTTATTAAATGCTTTTACACTTATTCATGATGATGATACTAATACTTAAGCTTGTAACTCTCATTCTGGGAGCTAGAGACTAGGACTTAAACTTGAATGCTAATACTATAAACTTTATGCTTAAACTATACGCTCGATGCTTATGCTATAAACTCTATGCTTAAACTATAAGCTCGATGCTTATGCTATAAACTCTATGCTTAAACTATACACTCGATGCTTATGCTATAAACTCTATGCTTAAACTACATGCTCGATGCTAAGGCTTTGAACACTCACGCTATATGCTAATACTTGATACACTCGTTCTAAAGGCTAACACTGTATACACTTACTCTAATTGCTAATACTTTACACACTTATTTTAAAAGTTAATATCTTATACTTGTAATCTTAATGCTAATGCTGTTTACACTTATAACTATTTGCTTAAAACTCTCGAAACTTTTAATTGCATAAGAAAGACAAATACTAAAACTAGGAATACTTTTAAAAAACCATACTTATGTAAGCTTGAAAACTTAAACCCAGAAATACTCACGTGCTCAAAGGCTATAAAGACTGATATACTTGAAATACTCGAAACACTTGAATGCTTGATGTGCTTGGAATACTTGAAACACTTGAATGCTTGTTATACTTGGAATGCTCAGACAACAGGCTGATTGACCACCGCGTGCTGACCTATGTGTCAACCCCTACTAGTCATCAGTAAAACTATGTGAATGCTATAAACTTGTATGCTTAAGCTATCGGACACCGTAAGACAGACTGATTGGCCGCCGCGTCTTGACATTGGTCAATCCCTACTAGTCATCAGTGTTCTTCGTTGTTAGAATCATGTAAGACAGACTGATTGGCCGCCGCGTCTTGACAGTGGTCAAGCCCTACTAGTCAATCAGTGTTCTTCTTGATTTACCCACGGTTATGACGAATGACTAGGATGATTTTGGTCTCTTTTAGTTGACTTTGTGTCATCTCGAAGACGCTTTTATCAAAACACCGATGTCGCGAGTCATATTTAGTTCCGTTATGGATGGATGCTGAATTCCTTAAGGTGTTCAGCTGTCCATAATGGTAACTCTCAAAACTTGATACTCAAATGCTACTCTTTGCGTGTTGAAACTCATAAGACAGAATACTTAAAACTATGATGGGATTGGATGGTAGGTAAGACACTTAATTATCATTAACAACAGTGTCATATGTGATTTAGTATGTGGTGGGATGTTGGCTGGGCGGGCGGTAAGTTCGACCCTACATATGCCCTATATATAAGCATACCGAATTGGATATGACATGTGATGTTAATGAGGTTAAGGTTGTTACCGAAGGGACTTGAAACTATTGGGTAGATATCTTAAACTTCTAAACAGGATTGCTTGAAACTATGATGGAATTGAATGGTAGGTAAAATGCTTAATTATCATTAACAACAATGTCCTATGTGGCTTAGTATGTGGTGGGATGGCGTTTGGGCGGGTTGTAGGCTCGACCCTTTCGTATGCCCTATACATAAGCATACCGAGTTGGATGATACAGGTGATGTTAATGAGGTTAAGGTTTTACCGAAAAGGTTTGCAAAACTATTTTTCAAATACTAAAACTATATGAACTCACCAACCATTGTGTTGACTTTGTTTTCTTACATGCTTTCTCAGGTGATGCACAGGTTTAAGCTAAAGTCCAGGATTGCATGCTAGGATGCCCAGATAGAGGACCTAGTAGACTTTTGGAAAGCACATATTTTGTTATTGATACAAGTCACTTTTGATATCTTGTACAGTTACAAGATAGAAACATTTAATTCTTTTGATAGGTTTACTTAGTTAAATTATCAAACATTGATATTGTAATTTAACTTTGTAATCCTAGTTTAATGCTTTAATGTGCTTTAGTTATTATCAATGTTGATGCTATGTAAACAATCTGATCATCACGATTATCACTCACGATATCGCGCCCCGAGAACCTTCCGCCAGACGGGAAAGTCGATCTGTTCCCGCCGGCTCGGGGTGTGACAGTAGGTTGTCGCCACCGGAGGGGAACCGTCGTCACCACCGGAGATGTTTTTTGTCGTCTTTTGGAGAGGAACTGTCAAAGAGGAACTGTCGTTGTCGTTCGGAGAGGAACCAGTCGATCGGTTCGTTCCGTCGACCGGTAACGTTGTAGAGGAACCATTGTCGCCTTCGTCAAAATCAGGTTAGTTGTCTTTGTTGGTCGGTCATAGGTTGATCGTGGGTCGTTGTCTTCGTCGGTTGTTCGTCTTCGACAGGTGTGGGAGAGGAGGAGGCGACAGCCGTGGAAGAGGAGGAGGCGACAGATGTGAGACGGTCGGAATGGTTTAGACTTCTACCAAGATCGGAATGATTCATATGCATTGGCGCACCTTTGTAGAGACCGGGGGGGGCACCGACCCCTGTTTTTCCGTCTATAGTGTTAATTTTTCGGTCGAAATGCGATTTTTAGTTAAAAATAGGGGTTTCGCCCCCTGAATTCAAAAAATTAACATGTATTCTGGGTTACAAAAATTTTCTCCCCCCCTCTCAAGTGTACCAAGCTCCACCACTGTTTATATGCTCGTTCATACGTTTGTTCTTAATAATTTGGATGGGTTCTCGTGATTTCAATTTTAAAAAGAAGGGTGACCAACGGTCTAATTTAAGAGGGAGAGGGGGTAGTGTACGTTTTGGATTATTAATTTGCTTTCCAACCAAAAGATCTTTGTCCTAGCGGTACTCCTTGACTTTCTAAATGAAATGTCATGCGTTCAAATCCTTCCCAAGGTGAAATAAGGGTCCTTGAGAGGCCAGGGGTTTTTCGGTGCGGTTTCTTTCTGGGGTGGTGGGGTCTCAACGGAGGTCATGGTAACTAGACCTTGATGACGTGACCTGAAAATCAGTGGTTCACACGTTAAGATCAAATGCCGTTCAAAAAAAATTAATTTGCTTTCCAACGTTTTTATTGAAGAAAACATGCATTTATATAAGATTTTTTAATATAAAATATAACTAAAATCTTGAATAATTTAATAATTAAATTAATAAAATTTTTATATTATTTCTTTACACACTAATTTTTTTCAAGTTTGGTTCTTTAAACATTTTGTTTAAAAATATTATTTTTAAAAATTGTATATTTTATAATAATTTGGATTTTAAAAATGTAAAAAACATATTTAATATTTAATATGTGTATTTAATAGGAGAGAGATGCGAGAAATCAAAATTGAGGTGCTTTTATAATCACGTCACATATCCTTAAAAACTTTGATTTATTAGAATAGACAGATTAATTTTTCAAAGAAAAAAACTGGTATATAAATAATACATTTTTTTGAATGGCTTATAAGTAAGACTATTCGTAATTGTCTATCAGGCAATCATAAACAGAAAATTTCGCTTATAACACGATACACGATATTTTATAAAATATACTCATAACTATTAATTCTAAGACTAAGAAAAAAACAATTGCACACGCAAACAACTGGTTTGAAGTTCTCAAAACACCAAAATATCGTCATAAGCCTTTTTTGACTATAACTTGTTCAATTATTAATTGGTTTTTGGTAGGGGTGTTCATCGAATCGAATTTCGCATAAATCGAATGTTTCGAATCGAATAATTTCGAATTTTGAATTCTTTAAGAGCATTCGAATTCGAAATCAATTCGATTCTATTCGAATTCAAAATTCGAATTGGTTTGATTTGAATTTAATTAAAAAATTGTTTATATTTGCTATCTTTATATATTCAAAATATCAAATAATCTAAACCTTAAACATCTAAATATCAAATAACCAACATCTAAGTTGTAATATAAGAGATATCATTTAAACTAATAAAAAGATAGATGTTCAATATATAAAGCCAATAATAACATACAAAAAACATAAAGTAACAAATAATCAAAATATTATAAATTAACAAACAAAATGATCAATTTTTCGAGATTTACGATTGACGCTTTTGTTGTAAATTTTAGGTTTAGCATATTTAAAAGTGTTAAAATTATGGGCATTCTATAATTAAATTGACATTTGTGTAATGAGATTTCAGTTTTTATAAAGTAAACAACCTAGTTAAAAAGCCTAATTTTTAAATATAGTAACTACTTGTATATATAAAATAAAAATACATAAATAATTTAAATTCGAATTTCGAATCGAATCGAATTAAAATATGAAATTCAAAATTCGATTCAAAATTCGATATTATACTCCGAATCGAATCGAATCGAATCGAATTCGAATATAAAAATTCGAATCGAATTTTGACTTGGTGTTTTTCGAATTTAAATCGAATCGAATTTCGATTATTTTGAGTCATATTCGAAAACTGAACACCCATAGTTTTTGGGTCTCCAACCTTAACCAGTAAAATGGATTAGGTAACTAACCAAACCAATTAATTTGTCTAACCTGTTTTCTTGATAATATAGTCAATGGTTTCTTTTTATTTAATAAATATAAACTAAATAAAATCATTCTATTGTCATAATTAAAAAAATACTAAACTAAAAAAACATAAACTTAACAAAAAAAATTATTTATTTATTTGTTTCTTTTCAGACTAAAATTATAAACTCAATAAAAATTATTTTATCAAGCCAGTTGGTTGGCTTCACGAGTGTTTAGTAGAGAAATATTTTCTTGCACTGTTGATACTCTCTCACTGCTTGAACTCTGTGTAAATGAGGCTGGATTGCCTTGGAAAGCCCTTGTAGGAGATGACTCGAAGCGTCTTGGTGGAACTTGCAATGACTCAATGCTTCCTTCTAACATCTCCACAACTTTACTTATGGATGGCCTATCTGATGGATTGGATTGAATGCACCAAAGGCTCACCATTATCATCATCTTCCTAGCTAATTCCTCTTCTTCTATAGTTTCGTCTCCTAGATTGCCTCCAACTTCAAGTTGCTTGTATATCCAGTCTGGGAAATATGCTTCACTTGTGTTTGTGTTTGTGCTTGTCTTATTAGAGTTATTGTTTTTATTTGCACCTGTCATTTCAAGAACCATCATTCCATAGCTATACACATCAGATTTGTGAGATGCACCTCCAAGACTCCTGAAAAACACTTCAGGGGCCATGTATCCAGCAGTACCTCTTGCACCCATTACAGACACAATACTTTCTTTCTTCTTGCAAAACTTAGCCAACCCGAAATCAGATATTTTTGGGACGAAATCTTCATCCAAAAGAATGTTGTGAGGCTTTATGTCAAAGTGCACGATTCTTGTGTTACAACCTTTATGCAGGTACTCTAGACCTCTAGCAATCCCTTTTGCAATTTGCAATAACGTGTTCCAGTCCAAATGGGAGTCGTCACGCCATAGAAACTTATCTAATGACCCATTTGGCATGAACTCATACAGTAGGGCTCTTTTCTTTCCCTCAAAGCAGAAACCTAAAAGAGTAACTATATTGACATGAGATGTTCTACTGATGCTAGCAACTTCATTAATGAAATCTTCTCCTTTTCCCGTTGCTTCACTCAAGAGCTTCACCGCAACAAGATGCCCATCAGGCAATTGGCCTTTGTAAACACACCCATATCCTCCTTGTCCCAATTTATCTTGGAACGAGTTTGTCATTTTCTTGATTTCTGAATACTTGTATCTTCTTGGTGCCAAACGTCCATGGTTTCGTATGAATATTTCAATCTGTTTGTTTTCAGATTCTGGTCCTCTTGAAGGTACACACAACCTCTTTTTTTGACAGAGTATCACAAAAAACATGAAAATAACTCCTGCAATGATGCTCGAAATTCCTACAAAATACATTTCAAAAATGGTTAGATCTTCTATTTGTCTTGTTGTAATAAAAACCAAAGGGTATAATTTGATTTTGCTACTAAAACTTTTCAAGATTGTCTGCTTAGTAAAACTATGTCCTCAATATAGATAAAAATGTGTCAGCTTACCTATTATAAGCTTCGTTGTAGTTCCATTGGATCTTATGCTCGAAATTCCTACAAAATACATTTCAAAAATGGTTAGATCTTCTATTTGTCTTGTTGTAATAAAAACCAAAGGGTATAATTTGATTTTGCTACTAAAACTTTTCAAGATTGTCTGCTTAGTAAAACTATGTCCTCAATATAGATAAAAATGTGTCAGCTTACCTATTATAAGCTTCCTTGTAGTTCCCTTGGATCTTGTTTTCGTTGTAATTCCATTGGAACCTGTTTCTGTCATTGTTTCACTGGGTCCTGTTACTATTGTAGTTCCATTAGATCCCGTTATCGTTGTTGTATAATTGGAAGGTGCAGGGGCGTCTCCGAGAATTCGAGTGCCCCGTGCGAAAAGGGGAAAAAAGGCCCTTTTAGATAAAAATTTTTTTATATATAATGACTAATGTTGTGACAATTAACGTAAGCATAACAAAATCATAGTTTTCAAACTTAAAAGTACGTACCAATATACCAATGTTATGTTAGATATTTTAGTGTAATTGGGTTAATTTGATCGATCAATATGAATTATGAAATCATTAAACAAGTTGGGTGTGGGGTGCACGCTTGTTTAATATTTTATAAATTCAATGGGGGTTTCAAGGGGGGCGGGGGTCTGGGGGCAGCGCCCCCGGTTAGCGGGGTCCAAGGGGCAGAGATCCTGGCTGGGGTCGAGCTGCCAGGTCAGCTTGGAAAATTTTTTTCTAACCTAAGTTGTTATATTAAAAAATCAATAGAAAATTTGATTTTACGAATTTTACATAAAATTTGTTTTTAAAACTTTAGTGTCGTTTTTGTGAAAAATGAAAGTTGGAAAACTGCCTGGAGGCAGTTTCCAAATGCCTGCGCCCAGAAATTGATCGTTTTTTACAGACTGGTTCATTCACGAAATTCAACAGCGAATTTCATACTTGTTCTTGAGCGAAATCGAATTTTATCCGATCAAATATTTGGGTGAACCGCAAATAGTTTGATCTGAAAGTGTGTTCCACGACTTTCGATTCATCCGGTGTTCGTGTTTTTCTGGAAATTCTCTACATGTTATAATGGGACAATTGAATTTTTATAAAAAATATATAGTATATATAAATTTTTTTTTATAAAATTGTGCCCCTAAAACTATGGGCCCTGTGCGGGAGGCGGGTTTGCACCCCCTCCCAGCCGCCCCTGGGAAGGTGTAGTTCCATTGAATCGTGTTATCGTTGTAGTTCCATTGGAAGGTGTCATATATGTAGTTCCATTGGATCTTGTTATTGTTGCAGTTCCATTGGAAGGTTTTAAATTTGTAGTTGGAGATGTAGTTCCTTTGGAACGTGTTGCATTTAGGGAACCATATGTAATACTTGTTTGAGCAAATTCTGTTTTAATCATAGTTTTACTAAGAGCAGTTATCGTTGTAGTTCCACTGTATCTTGTCACCGTTGTAATTCCTGGAGATCTTGTTGTCACTGTAGTTTGAACAGATTTAATTAGTTTTAGTCATAGTTCCATTAGATCTTATTATCAAAAGAAGGTAAAGATGCATTCTGCAGACCATGAATCTTAGGTAGTTTTGTGAATAATGCAGGGCTAAATATGCATTCGCATGGCCAAAATCATTGTCGTTTGAAAAGTGAGAAGTCTCTAGGTTAATCTTGATGGGTCAAGTCCGATAATTCATGGTCGGGTCAATGTAGCAGTTTATGTTTCAGTTTATTTATGTTGTTAAGGTGTTAGTGGATCAATAAAACGTGGGAGAATGCAGGCGTATTAGGAGAATAGTGGGTTCACGTATGTATGGTGGTTATTTTGTGAGTCTATTTAAGATTGTGCAATGAATGAAATAGGAACAAAATTTGAAAACAGTAGATTAAACTTCCTGTACGTAAGTTTTTGTGGTGATTGTTTTTACTACAACTGGCGGTGTTTACGGTCCGGTTTTTAGGTGGAACCGTAAACCAAACTGTTGACAAAGTTTTTGAATAATGAAAACCAAAACCGAACCGTTAAAAATAAAACCAAACCAAACCGTTATCTACGGTTTGGTTTTACGTCTGGATTTTTGAACACGTCAAAATTACAATCCGAACCTTTTGCGGTATAACACGTGCTAATTACACCAAGTTTAAATATATTTTATTTAAATGTCACATAAATTATGAATTCAATCTACATATATACACACATACGGTTTCGTCCGGTTTCGGTTTTAGGACCGGTTTTTTATGAAAAGCGTAAATCAAAGCGTTCATTATAGTTTTATACTTTTGATACCGACCAACCAAATGTTTTGATAAAACCGACCATGAAACCGAACTGATGACCGGTTTGAACGGTTTGAAACAGGACCGTGAACACTCCTAACTGCAACAGAGCCTGTACCAACAGAGTCATAGGTACTGCTACAGTATTCCTGAACCTGATAATTTAGTTAATTAATTGTTAGTTTAGTTTACTAATTCTAAACGGCATCTGGAATAATAGATTTGTGGGTTAGACAGACTGGCAACTTACTGTATGACCGAGTTTCCTGGCACCGGATGACAGGGACCCATATGTCGGTCACTAGAACCGCCATGATGGCAAATAGGGAGGGGCTCGGGTCTAGACGAGGTTACTTAGTGGTTCGGTAAAACGACTAATTCTAATCAACCAATTCTCAAAATATTAATGCATATGGTTAACCTCCCTATTGAAGCAGATTGGTGACTTGTACATGTTCACAATCTGACCAAAATATGAATCAACAAGATCAGAAAAATCACTTACCTCCACCACTTTCGTAGCAAGCAAACAGCTCGGGTGAAGTTGATTTAGACCCACATCGACCATTAGACCGAACACACCGATCACAATCGTCATTATTCGCCATCCACTTTAGCTTGAACCCAGCCTGTAAAGCTGATCTCAACTCACTCTCTGAAGTAATATTGGCAAAAGATCCATCCACTGGTACAGTGATATTGTTGTTGCATTGCTCCACGAAAGCCGCGATATTGGGGTCGATGAAACTGGTTCTATAGAAATAACCATCACTTTGAGTCTGATTAACATCGCAACTGAATCGATAATTAGCAGCCAACGGTATCGATGCATTATCGTCACATCCGTAGTGTAGCGATACCATCTCCTGGCCATAATTATTGCGATCGAAAAGCGTAGGGTCATATCCGGTTTCGTGGATATATTTCGGGCAAATTCCGCTCCACAAATCATTTCTAGCAAGAGTTATAGCATGTGTACTGCTATCAATATCTAGGACTCGATGGTTTACTGATTCTAAAACAAGCTCAGGAACATTAGATTGGCAGTTTAGCTTAAAAGCCGGGTGGCCGCAGTAATCTGGCCGGTTTAACCCCCAAAAAGGATACTGGAATTCAATGTTTCCACACCGAACCGACTGGCCACATGTATCATATGGCTGGGTCTCTTGGCTGGTGTGGAGTGGGAAATGGATGACGATGGCTAGAGCCACTGTTATGGCAAATAACGTGGGGCTGGGGTCGTGACCAGGCTTCATGGTGGTAGATTATGCTTGGGATGGAACGAATAATGAACCTGAAAGGAAGGTGACTTGTGAGAAAAAATGAAAGGAGAACAACTGAGCAAGTTTATTGATTTTTTTCCAGTCGTCGAATTTCCGTATTTAAGAATTTGAGTTGATCGGCGTAATAAACACGACTACACGAGAAATAAAAGTCTAATTTTAGATCAGTTTGGATCAATATGTTTCATTTTTTTTTTTATTTACGGTTTTATGTTTGTTTTTTTTTATAAAATTATACAGTTTATAAATTTTAGGTTTAGATTGACGCATTCATTACTTTAAGGATGAAGAATATATGAGTAATTCAATTGTTTTAATATTACTAAAATGTTCCGGTACACATATATATATGAAGGCGTAAGACCTATTACAAAATAAAAACAATAATGACGTTGAATAAACATTTTGTGCATGTTCGGATATATATATATATGTATATATATATAAATGAGAAATATTTATATAAAGTGTGAGGAACGGTTATAAGTGGGACCGCGAACGAGAAAACAATCGGGGTCAGCCCATAACAAACTGATACAAGGGGCCCACTATCTAAGAAATCCCCATAAATGAAAGAGGAAACAATTCCCTTTATTCATTCATTCAACAAACCACACTAAATAAATCCAATCACGAACACGATCTTTACATTCAAAACTACTCATCAGGAGAAGTCTGGTTGCTGTCTTCCGAAACATTCGGAATATCGGGAGACTTGAGCAACTCTTTAAGACCATCTAAGTTCTCAGCAGAAGCAGTAGAAACAATGTCATTAAGGATAGGAATGTTAGGATCTCCTAACTCTTCATAGGCGGAACCCAATAAATCCACAGTTGGTAAAGAGAGGACTTGACAATCATCTAAGCTTTGGCCACTTTGAGATAAAGCGTATCCTTCCTTAATACCCTGTTGACGACCCATCAAATCTGAGGAAGATGTGATTTTATCAATAATATCCAAATAAGGACCACTTAAACGCAAAGCATCAAAAGACTTTGGGATCCCTTGCTGGATAAGCCACTCTTTATCAGCCTGTAGGAGTGCGCGGGAGGCTTCAGAAGATTTCAAAGTTTCCTTTAGGGTCCGTAGTTCCAAGTCCTTCCGCCGCAAGGAGTCCAACAAGTCATTATTCTTTTGACGGAGCTCTTTGTTGTCTTCATTGCGTTGAACGAGACGTTTATTATCCGCAAGCCTCAAAGCAGTAAATTGCTCCCTCTCCTGTGTAAGAGTAACGGATAGATTATTGATTCTACTCTCTTTTTCCTCCAAGAGGTCTTGAAGTCTGAGATAGTTTCCGCGGTCAGCACGCAAATCCGCCACTTGGCGGCGGAGAGTAGCCAGTCCTGACTTATCTGACTCGTTCTCTTGGCGTAGCTTAAGTAAGTCTGAAAGAGTAGCGCCATGTTCTGTGCTTAAGCGCGTCACCTCCGCGTTTAAAAGCTAGGACTGGCGGCCCAATTCAGGAACACAAGCAACCAGAGAACTCAGGGAATGGGCTAACGATCTCCAAGATCTTGTAAAGAAAGCTTTTGTGTTCGCTCGGCTTCCGCGGAAGGAATACCACGAAAAAGAAATTCGCGACACAAGGAGGGGACATTCAAAACCGAGCCATGTTTGAGACCCCAATTGGGAACAAAAAGAGCGGTAGGATCGAACCCGGGAACATACCTAGAGTGTGAAGAGGGGGAAAACTCAGCAGAAGATAAGGGGAAAGAAGTAGAAGGAGACAAGGTAGAAGGAATGTCCACAGAAGAAGATGTTATAACAGGAGGTGAACCTTGAGAAATAACAACAGAGGAAGAATAAGTGAAAACAAAGGTGTTCTGGAGAGAGGCGGACAAAGTAACAGAAGGAAGGGAAGAGGCAATAAGGTGGTGGAAGTTAGGGGACAACAGATGCTAGAGGAAGATGAGGAAACACTCACTAAGGGACTAGTGGAAGAGATGTTGGATGGGCTCGAGGTGACCAAAAGAGAATGAGAAGACTCCTTCAATTTTTTGGGAGGAGGAGGCGGCGGAAGATCTGTTCCTGTAAAAAGGAAAAAAGAAGAGGAGATTTACGTATCAGTTAAATTTCAAATAAAAGGTAAAAATTATGGACAATAACAAAATGCAGAAAAAATAACATACATACCCACGCGCTTCCGAGCATACTTATTCAGCATAACGGATGACAGCTTTTTGGCTCGAAGCTGGGATGCCGAAAGTTGGGGAGGGGTAGAGGACTTTGAGATCCCAGCATGAGAAGGAGACAGGTCCGCGGATGTGATGGCCGGGTCAGAAGGAACCGCGAGGGAACTCGAGGTGGTCAAGGGTAAGACCGCTGAAGCTGTAGAAAATGGAGAAAGTCCGTGAGAAGCCAAGGGCTCATCTACAATTGAAGAAACAATGTCAACAAATTCCTATGGTGAACCTATAAAGGAACTAGATGATATACTAAAAGCAATAAAACGAGGGACATGGCTCCCAAACATACCTGAAACCAAAGGCGTGTCAATTGTACCAGAACTAATATCAGGAGATAACACATGAGAAGTTGAGGGAGTAGATGAAGGAGACCCGCCGAACAAAATTACGGGTGGCAATGAACCAGTAGAGCTGGGCGGGGCTTCAGGAGATTTTGAAGAAGTGGATCCTTGGGAAAAATTAGGAAGGGGCGGCTGCAAAAACAAAGATAATAAACATGTGACTTGACAAAATTACAAGGGAAATAATACATCACTAAGGATAAAGAAATGACCTGTGAGGAACTGCCGGCAAGATCCCTTCCTTGCGCGCCCTCCTGTAAGGGAAAAGCCACATACTGCGCTGTAAAGCGGAGTAAAGGAACTTCACTAGGCTTCAAAGGCTGCTCTCGGGGGATTAGAAGCCCGCGACGAGTATCAGACAACACTTCAAAATAATAACCTTCCTCTAGAGAAAAATGAAACTTTGATTAAAAAATAAGAATAAGAAAGTAATTACATAAGTAGAAGGGAAATAAAGACATACTTCCATCCTTATTAAGATAAACCGGTTTTGTGGAAGGAGAATCCCAGAAGCGGCTTATCCCGGTGGCCACTAAGGCGTGTTCAGGGATGGGCTGGATGTCAGTCGGATGCTTACAGAGCCACTTATATAGCCGTGAATTCACGTATTCACTTTCATCAGGGAGGGGATCAACGATAGGATCCAATGGGGAGCGCCATTGCATCGACCCTGGAAAAACCCTCTCATCGATATAGAAGAACTTATTTCTCCAATTCTTATCCTTTGAACTAGACGGTACTCTTTGAATCATTGAGGGACCTCCTCTTTTATCAAAAGAATACCAGTCATCTTTTTTCACTAACTTAAAGAATATCCTGAAAAGAAGAGGGGTGACGTCCTCCTGGATACTACGTAAAACAAACTCGTAATGATACAGTCGAATCAATCCAAGAGGACTCATCTGAGATATGTGAACCCCGTACATTCCTAACATTTGCAGGCAAAATCGACTCACCGGCAATCGAAAGTGAGAAAAGAGGAAGAAGTCGACGTACAGGCATACCTTGCCGGGAGGGGCATTCAGGGCCGTTTGCCCTGAACTAGGAAGCTCGGGATGCCAGGAAGGAAGAATTTTAAACTCCCCCAAAAACTCCTCATAATCGGAAGATGCCCAGTTTATTTCGTGATTTGATACCGATAGGAGGCTTTTGGAAGAAGTCGCCGCTGCACTCTTAGAAGGTTTAGCAGTTTTGGGAGCCATGGAAGCGAAACAGGAACGGGCTTACGAGCGAGGAGACAAACTAAGCAAAAGGAGAGGGATGAAATTTCCGTGTTTGTGGATATCTATATATACCTTAAGGAGAAAGGCAACAAATTTAACTTTTGAATTTTTCTAAAAAGGCGGGATGATTAAAACCCAAACATCGCCGACGGTTAAGAAGTAATGACATGATTGACTGATCGTTATCATCGAGAACTCGTTAATCTCTTTTCAGATAATAATAATAATATATATATATATATATATATATATAAATAATAACTATAAATATGCAATAAAACAATGATGGGGTTGGTGCACATCAAATAATATGTGTAAGCAACTCTTAGATCCCTAAAAATCGTCGGTCTGGGGGGACTTGAAGGCGTAAGACCTATTACAAAATAAAAACAATAATGACGTTGAATAAACATTTTGTGCATGTTCGGATATATATATATATATGTATATATATAAATGAGAAATATTTATATAAAGTGTGAGGAACGCTTATAAGTGGGACTGCGAACGAGAAAACAATCGGAGTCAGCCCATAACAAACTGATACGAGGGGCCCACTATCTAAGAAATCCCCATAAATGAAAGAGGAAACAATTCCCTTTATTCATTCATTCAACCAATCACACAATACAATCAATCACACACACAGAAAGAAAAAGGAAAAACCATCTGATCTGTACCGGAGAAAGTACATTCTCATTGCTTGGCTCAGCCAGAGAAGATGACATAGAGATTTGTTAATCGGAAGGGAAAGAATCCGATTAATACATCTTCAATATACAACTCCACATTTACGGATCCAATTTTGTAGGATAATTCAAGTTGTGGAGAAAGACTAGGAACAGCGTAAAAATAATACAAAATTTAAATTTACAATCCTTCTTAAGGAGAGGTAGCGATGGGGTTGTCTGAGTTTTGACGAATAATATATATATTTTTTAATAGATTCACTATTTTCAGACAATTCAATTAAATGAAATTGGACATAAAAATTACATTTTGGCTTGATTTGACGATTCAGGTATTGTATGATTTATCAAATAAGAACGATATGATATATTAAGTTAATAATTAAAAAAACATTTTTACTAAAGAGTTCGAATATGCGTAGTGCATACTTGTTTAAGGATTCTGAGTTATACTCCAAGCAGGAGTTAAGGGGATCGCGTCCACTTGCGGGATCCTAAGGGCAGCGACCCTGGCAGGGTTCAAGGGGCAGATCCTCATGTGGCAGCCTTGCTGAAAAAATATTGATTTCGGAAGTGATTTTAACACAATTATATTGAAATCCCTCTAACAAAGATCATTTATCCCATTCAAATTAGCAAACTGCTGAATAAATTACATTCACGATCGTCCCTTAAAAATATTAATGTGTTCAGCTTAGATGCGTTTTGAGAAAAGAAATCCCTACTAAATATTTATGTTGTAGATCCACCCATGGGTTTAAGAGTTGGTGGGTGATGATAGACAACTAGTGGTGCTTAGGAATCATCCGGAATTAGATTGTGTGGTGGGTGTATGTGTGGTAGTAATTGAGAAGGGTATGGATGTGAAAGGAAAGTCAATGATAATTAAAAGTCAACATTGGTGGGTTGAGGAGATTCGGTTTTCTTCTTTTAACAACTCACATACGTAGTAAACCTGAAGTCTCTCAATACCTGACTAATTGGGAGAAGCATGCAAAATACGGTCACAAGCAATAATGTTGGTGGCCTTCAAGGTAAATCGTTTTAATGGAGAACTAAACTTGAGACCTCTAGGTGCATATTATTTACTTTACCACTACACCACTTACTTGGATGTTAAACATTTAGTGTTTGTAAGGGAAGAATTAGGAAAAACTTGTTTAACAAAATGAACATGGGAAGATGTATAAACTCTGTTGGTGGGTAGATCGAGAAGATGATAAGCACTTTGACAGGAAGAGTAACCGAAAAATATGCAAGGTTTACACCGGTGATCAAGTTTATGTTTGGAATAAGTGCGAAGCCAAGGGTATGAAAGACATCCAAAACTTCGTAGTTTAATTTAGTTTGGAACTTTTTGAAATAGTTTGGAAAATGACGAGTAGTTATAAATAGTAAATGTGGGGAGGTGTTTAATTAGATAATAGGAGATTGTGAAGGCAAAAGGCTAAAATTGTGAGGCCATTTTGGCATGAGAGAGTAGAGTAAGGTCGGCATCGACAATGTGTCGATTGTGACGTTTGACATACCCGTTATGTCGGGTGTGTGAGGAGATGTTAGATTAGAAATTCCACAAGAGGCGAAATGAGAGGAGAGTTTGAGGTATTCGCCTCCATTATCGGAATAAAATTGAGTAATTTTGGTGTTAAGGTAACTTTCTACCAAATTTTGGAATCGAGTGAGATATTTAACGAGTAGGATTTGTGTTTGAGTTAGAGGTGTGCATGATTTAATTTGATGCATTTATGGTCATTTTCATAACCAAAACCAATATTTTGGTTAATCTTAAATCCATATCCATAACCATAACCATAACCAATGATCAGTTAACCATCAATTATAGTTCGGTTTCAGTTAATATTGAAATTGTTGAAAATATAAGAAAAACTTGTAGATAAATTTGTAAATGATATATTTAGTGTTATATATGACTCATAGTATCTTTATCTAATAAAAAAGTTATGACATACCTTCTATACTTACATGTTTGTTTAAAGTAAAAGGAAAAATAGAAGCTAAACTTTTAAAAACTTGTAAATGAGGGTGTCTATGATGCCAAAAGGGCACTCTATTTGACTCCAATGTAAAAACATGAGGTGGCTTATTAGTATACTACTAAAACGTTTCGGTACACATAAATATAGAACTCCACATTTACATATCCAATTTTGTAGGACAATTCAAGTTGTGGAAAAACATTAGGAACTACAAACAATAATACAAAATTTAAATTTATCTAATCTTAAGTGGGAAATCAAGGAGGGAGATTCAGTTGGTTAATTGATATGTATTATGAGCCGGGGATCATCTTAGAAGTAATATTTCTATCAAACTTAAGATAAGGATAAAGTTTGTTTTTTATCTCCTCCAGACCCCACTTACAACTACGAATATACTAGGTGTGTATTTATGTAGTGATTAATATGTTGTTGAATAATTCAAAAGCCTACGCTTGTTTACAAAAAAATAATAATAAATAAATAAATAGCTTTTTCTTCGCATGCTTTGTGGAAATTATCACGTCAAGAGTCAAGACACAGAATGTGCCAATATGGTGGGTTGGTTCCAAGTTTTTACGGGTAGTGTAAACTAGAGGTGGCCATCGTAACCGGTTCCTGGACCCGACCCGGTGGACCCGACCCGAACCGGAACCGGTTCCTACCCGGTATTTTCAAGAACCGGTCCCTACCCGGTAGTACCCGAAAGTTAGGACTCGGTTCCACGTTTTTCCCACTCGACCGGTTAGTACCCGGACCCGAACCGGAACCAGTTCCTACCCGGACCCGGTTGGAACCGGTTTGGAACCGGTTATAGCCGTTAAAATGGATAACGTTGGAGATCGAATTATAGCCGTTTTTTGACCGTTTGAGACCATTTTTTGACCCCCTAAACTAGTATAAATAGGTATTGGGTGGTATGGAGTGATCACACAACTCAAAACGCAATCCCGAACGCGAAAAAACGCAAAAAAACGCAAAAAACGCTATTTATACGCGCTTGTTTAGTCTCCATCTCTCGTTTTGGTTTTTCGTTTTCTCGTTTCCTACTCTCAAAGTCTCAATACTCTTTATAATTTTCCCTTTGTTATCATGGATGCTTCAAATTCTTCGGTCGGTCAAGGTTCCAACACCGAACCATCCTTTGTTCATGTGATTGAACACAATCGAAACCCGGAGATATGGTGCAATTGGGATTTGGTCGAGCTTAGTGATGGTTCTATAAAAGCTCGTTGCAAGTTTTGTGGAATATATTTAGGGAAAGAATCGAATTCGAATTTGAAGAAACACATCAACAAACCGTTTTGCAAGGCGTTGAAAAAGGATCCCGAGTCTCAACAAACGCAAATGGATGTTGAAGGTGGAATATTTAATTATGACCTTGATCGGGTTCGGGATCGAATGGCGAAGTTCGTGATTCAAGAGGCGTTGCCGTTTAGCCATTTCGACAACCCTCGGTTAACAAGCATGATTCGGGAGACGCTTCAACCACGCTACACCGACGTAAGTCGACAAACTCTTAGACGCCATTGTTTAAAGATGTGGAAACATGCCAAACATGAACTTATGTTTTTAAATTACTTAAAATAATTAATGAATTTATGTTTGTTTTTAACATTTGTTATTATTAACCAATTCAAACATTTAACTAATAATTAATTAATAAACCCTAATTAAACCTTAAACAAATCAAACCTAATAAAACCTTAAACTTATCAAACATTTAACTAATAATTAATTAATAAACCCTAATTAAACCTTAAACAAATCAAACCTAATAAAACCTTAAACTTATCAAACATTTAACTAATAATTAATTAATAAACCCTAATTAAACCTTAAACAAATCAAACCTAATAAAACCTTAAACTTATCAAACATTTAACTAATAATTAATTAATAAACCCTAATTAAACCTTAAACAAATCAAATTAAATAATAGTTTAAGGTTTTATTTGTTTAAGGTTAAATTCTTTGATTTGTTTAAGGTTTATTAATAAGTTTAAGGTTTTATTAGGGTTTATTAATTATTAGTTTAAGGTTTTATTAGGGTTTATAAATTATTAGTTTATAGTTTAGGGAAAAAAAAAACAAGTGGAACCGGTTTGGAACCGGTTCTAAAACAGGAACCGGTTTAGGACCCTACCCTAACCGGGTACACCGAATAGGGTCTTTTTGGAGTGGAACCGGGTACGGAACCGGTTTGGGTCTTGGGTGGAACCGGTTTGGAGGAACCGGTGGGACTTAGGAACCGGTTTGGAACCGGTTTCGGTTCTTGAAAAAATACTGGTTTGGCCACCTCTAGTGTAAACTGGTTATGTACTTATGTGTGGGCCATTTCATTTGTGTACTATCTTTGGGCTTTTGGTAATTACTTATCTGGACCATATATGATATAACCCATTCTCATCCCCCTACCTGGACCGTTAAAACTTAAAAGTGACAACCACAACTAGAGATGCTCAAAAAAACCGGACCGGGTCGAAAAACCGGTTTTAAAACCGATTTCGGATTGAAAAAAAACCAGTTTCGGCAAAACCGGTTTGGCCCCCGAACCGAACCGCCGGTTTGATACCGGTTTGGATTTCTGACCGTTGCACCAGTTTAGGAACCGAACCGGCCCGAACCGGTTTAGAAACCGATTTCACAAACCGGTTTACAAACCGGTTTCAACGGCTACTTTTTAACATTACCGTTATGTTACCGTTTTTTGACCGTTGGGGACGATTTTTGACCCTTTTTTGGTGTTTTTTTGGTGTTTTAGACCCCATATCTTCACTATAAATAGGTAGTGGTTGTTTAGGTTCAATCACACAACTTTCAAACGCAAAAATTGCTCTCAAAACGCTCTAAAAACGCAAAAAAACGCTCTCCAAACTCTCAAAACGCAAACCCGCTCACAAATGGCTTCATCAAGTGCTAACTCTTCCGTTGGTTGTGGTGCTTCAACAAACCTTGAAGTTGTTGAAGTTATTCCTACGAAGAGGAATCCCGAAATATGGAAAAACTACGATTTGTGTAGGATGTCGAGCGGTCCGAATAAAGCTCGTTGCAAGCTTTGTGGTAGTTTTTTCAAACACGACGCGAATACTACTTTGAAAAACCATCACGAGTTCAAGTATTGCAAAGCTTTGAAGAACGAAGCGTCACGAGGTCAACCGACGATGTCAAACGACGGGAGTATTTTCGCTTATAGTGTCGATGCGGTTCGGGAGCAAATGGCGCAATTCGTGATTCAACAAAGTTTGCCATTTAACCACTTCGACAATCCTCGTCTAACTCGACTTATTCAACAAACTCTTCAACCTCGTTACACACACGTAAGTCGTTCTACCATTAGAAGAGATTGTTTAAAAATGTGGAAAAAAGCTAAAAATGAACTAATTTTGGGTTTTGAAAACTTACAAACCGGCGTTAGTTTAACTTGTGATGTTTGGTCCGCTCCACATGGTTCACCCGACTCGTACATTTGTGTTACCACTCATTGGATACAACCCGATACGTGACAATTAATGAAACGTACGGTCGCGTTTGAGTTATTTGACTATCCTCACACGGGGCGAATTTATTTAATGTTTTAGATAAAGTTATAAAAACTTTTAAGTTGGAAAACAAAATATTTTCAATCTCATTTGATAACGCGTCGAATAATACGCGTGCGGTCCAACAACTAATTTTAAAATACAAACCTATTTGCGAAGGTGTTTTTTTTCATAGTCGATGTGTTGCACACATCATTAATTTGGCGGTTCAAGACGGGATTAAAACTATTGAAGATACAAAAGATAAATTTAAACAAATGCTACACGACGTTTTTAGCTCAACCAAACGACATACTCATTATCGTCGTTTTTGTAAACAATCGAATACTAGATACCTAGGTCCAAATTGGGACGTAACAACTAGGTGGGATTCGACATGTAACATGTTTGAGAAAGTTATACAACAAAAAGAAAGCTTGATTGTTTTCCATAATAATTAGGCGCAAAAGGGTCAGGTTGAAGCATTTAATCCGGCGGGTTGGGAAACTATTGAACAAATAACCAAAATGCTTCATGTTTTTAAAACCGCAACAACATTTTTATCCGGTGTTTATTATCCAACAAGTCCTTTGGTACTTAACCAAATTTATTTAATGAGTTCAAAATTAAATGAATTGTCTTTTAGACCAAAACCTTTAAGTGATATGGTTCCACCAATGAAATCAAAACTTTTAAAATATTTCAAAGAAATGCCACCGGTTACTACTTGTGCCGCCGCTTTAAACCCTTGCGTAAATGTTGCGGGGGTTGAAACATTACTTGAAAAAATTTGTTACGATTTAGATTTACTTGATGACGATCCTTTATACGCTCAAACATTGCAATCAACTTTTAACAAACAATTTTCAAATATGTTTGATGTTTATGTTCAAAAATTTGGAACAACATCAACCATACACCAAACAATGAGAAACGCGGCATCAAGTTCTAGTAGTTCCGATCCACAAATCGCTTTTTATAATTTACTAATGAACGAGAATAGTAAAAGGCAAAGAGGCAATACTCCAAGTAGTGAACTTGGAAGATACATTGCCACCGACTTTTTGTCGGGCATGACTCCTCAAGAGTTTATGTCCTTTGATATCTTGGCTTGGTGGAAAGGTAAGGAAGACCAATTCCCGATCCTATCCGCTATGGCCCGAGATCTACTAAGCGTCCAAGCTTCTACGGTAGTTTCGGAATCGGCGTTTTCTGTTAGTGGCAGGGTCATTTCACTAAGAAGAACAAGACTCACTCCTCCGGCGGTAGAGATGTCGATTTGCTTGAAGGATTACTTGGATGCGGCGGAAAGAGTTCAAGATAGGTCTCCACTTGAAGGCGAGATGGATTACGAGAGCGAGCTATTGCAAGAGGAGGTCGAGGCGGGTTTGTCGGAAGGAATAACCGACGAGGAAGAAGCTGCATATTATCAAGCTAGCTCGGGAGAAAACTCGGAAGAAAACTAAACGTGAAGAAGACACATGTATTTCATCATTATGTTTTACGATTTGTTTTTTTGTAATCGATGAAGACTTTAACTCTTTAAGTAATTTAATTTATGTTTGACTTCAATTTGTTCATTATGTTGTATCTTCTTTTCTCAAACTAATCAAATCACATACTATATTACTAAAAACCCTAATAAAACTTTAAACTAATCAAATAATAAACTAATCATTACTAAAACCCTAAAATAACCTTAAACTATTAAAAACAACTAATAATCATTAATAAAACCTTAAACTAATCAAATAATAAACTAATCATTACTACAAACCCTAATATAACCTTAAACTTTTAAAAACAACTAATAAACCTTAAACTAAACAAATAATAAACTAATCATTACTACAAACCCTAATATAACCTTAAATTTTTAAAAACAACTAATAAACCTTAAACTAAACAAATCATAAACTAATCATTACAATAAACCCTAATATAACCTTAAACTAATAAAAACAACTAATACTTATTAATAAAACCTTAAACTAATAAATTGTATTATATGTATATATTTATTAAAGATTAGTTTAAGGTTATATTAGGGTTTTTAGTAATGATTAGTTTATGATTTTGATTAGTTTAAGGTTTATAAGGGTTTTATTAAAGATATGTTTTGATTAGTTTAAGGTTTTTTTAGGGTTTTTATTAATTATTAGATATGATTTGATTAGTTTAAGGTTTTATTAATTATTAGTTATGTTGATTAGTTTAAGGTTTTTTTAGGGTTTTTATTAATTATTAGTTATGATTTGATTAGTTTAAGGTTTTATTAATTATTAGTTTAAGGTTTTATTAGTATTAAGGTTTAGGTTTTATTAGTTTAAGGTTTTATTAGTATTAAGGTTTAGGTTTTATTATTAGTTTAAGTTTTTATTAAAGGTTAAGGTTTTAAGTGATAGAAAAAAAAAAAAAAAACCGGAAAAACCGGTTTGAAGACCCGGTTTGGCCCAAACCGGTTTACAACTCGACCCAAATCGGTTTGGTAGGTTCGAGATTTCCATTGAAAAAACCGGTTTATAACCCGAACCGGTTTGTGTAGAAACCGGTTTGTGTACCCATTGTAGAAACCGGTTCGGTTTGGGACCCGAACCGGTTTGGCCAAAAAAACCGATTTGAGCATCTCTAACCACAACTCCACATAGAGGTGCGCAAATCAGGTTTTTTTTTAACCGGTTCATGTTTCTGTCAACAAAATCAATACCCAGTTCCGGTTTCAGTTCCGGGTTTCGACCGGTTTTGGTTCGGGTTTTAGCCGGTTCAGGTTCGGGTTTTGGCCAGGTACAGGTGGAACCAGTTCCGGTTTTCCCGTTTCCGGTTCCAGTTTCAGTTTGGGTTTGGGTTGTCGGTTCCGGTTCTGGGTCCCTTTTTTGCCCACTTCTTACTCCACAAGGTCCACAATAGAGTTTTGCTGCAGCCTGCAACCCGTTACCTTCTTTTTTTGGCTGCGAACATGAAAATTGATCCATGAAACCCATTATCAACCCCTTACTTAGCTACATAATCGTCAAAGTTTCAACAACAAAAATCAGTAAATAGTAAATACACATACATAATTGTTGATGAACTTGCAATGATTCAAGAAGGTAGATGTGTTGCGATGATAAAGACGAAGGCGTTCTCTTGACGACGATGAAGACGGATGTTCGATCATCAATGGTGTATATATAGTGACCAAGAGTGTGGAGCGTGAGAGAGAGAAAAAAAAGAAGAAGAAGAATGGTGTTATGTCTTCCTAAATTTATATCATCCGTTTTCTTATATGGGACTACAGGTTGAACCAAACAAAATATTTTTTTCATACCTGGAATGTTTCATTCGTTGAATATAGATCCAATTTTTCAATTTTTGTATCTTTAGAATTTTGTTTTCCCCCTCCTGGTGGTATCAATCGAAATGACTTATTTGTCTTTCCAGGAAAATGGATATCTCCAGAAAAGATTATCAGTTTAATTTTTTCTGCGTTTTCTTCACTCGAACCAATCCGCCTACCTGACTTCTTCTCTTTAAAGTTATTTGTGTATATACCCCAATAATACTATTGTGCCGTACCATTATGGAAGAAGATTCAGCCAAAATGTGGACTTCCACGGGAATAAAAAAATGGACAGATTTCCTTTTGGTATTTTGGCCAAAATACCTTGACTCCTCGATAGTCACTCAAATCCTCTTCGTTGAAGATTGAATTCAGCTCTCTAGTCTCATATTTAGTAAGTCCCGAGCTCTTTCTTATATATCGAGGATCATCAAAATAAGCAAGAATACTATTTCTACGGAGAATACCATTTCGGGGGATATCAATTGAGATACCTGAAGAAGGCATTAGTTGGTTCTTGCCTTCTTGAATCGAGTCGAGTGGGATGATAACTCTATTTCTTCTCCTCTTTCCCAATAAATCAGAATTCCTGTCGAGAATGCCCAGATATCTGAGATTAGAACAACAAGTCATGTGATTCGATTCAGTTATGAATAATTAGGAATCCTATCTCCTTTTTGATTTATACCAAAAACATATGAACTAAAAAAATTGTGTCTCGCTTGATTATTAGTTACTGAGGGGTTAGAAATATATCTTCGCTTAACAGAAAGAGAATAAGTGTTTATTTGATCTTGATCCTTGTGGATCGAACAGAGGCCTAGACTAGATCCCAAGGGCTTCCTTAATAATATCCATAAATGACTTCTTTTTGGTAAGAGATGAATATTACCATATGTAAATTCAGATGCATAGTACATATCGGCATTCCAGTGCATTTCGCCCTCTAAGTTGGAATAAATATGTTTTCAAGCCTTCTCTTTCAAATTCAAAGTGAATGTTCTCGCACGAACCTCAGCATTTTATTTGTGATTTAAATTTATTGCTATTTAATTTTTATGTTTTAAATATTAAAAAATATTCAATTGTGTTATTTCACTATTGCGTTTGTCAAAACTTATTAATTTGAAAAACACATATTCAGGTAATTATATAATCTATATCTTATTTTGCGTTGAGTTTCCGTCAACGTCGTTATGCCGTCAATTTCAACCGTCACCTATTATCAGCTTTTTTAAAATGCCTTCTATTTAACCACCCACAATCATTCAACCGTTTTGCGTTGAGTTTCCGTCAACGTCGTAATGCCGTCAATTTCAACCGTCGCCTTTTATCAGCTTTCAAATGCCTTGAGTCATCCCTTCAAATGCCTTCCATTTAACCACCCACAACCATTCAACCGTTTACAGCCAACATCAAGCCCTTAGTTCGTCAGAATCACTCACGTCTGTGGTCTTCATCTTCATCTATGTAAATCGGTTACAAAAACAACCGATAAATGATGATTAATTGATTTTAAATCCATGATTCCGGTGGAAATTTGTTTTAATTATGAAGGGAAATGAAGGAGAAGGAACGTCGTTCGAGTATACACCATCATCGGGATTCATCACGGGACCCCGCATAGCACTTCATCACTCTTTCCGGATATCTTGACTATAATTGACATGGTTAATCAAAGACATAAAAGATTCATGAATAAAAAAAAAAAAAAAGCTTATTTGAATGATTTCAAGAAATATATAATTAAATACAAAACTCTATAAAAGATTGATTTTTTTTTGTTAATTTTGGCTCAAAAAGTGGTTTGTATTTTAACAAGAGGATACATCAGTGGTATCATCTCTTTTTATGCGTCTAATTTGTTACGTCTCAAATAGATTAAATCCACAAACACATTCCAATCGAACATCACTTTCACTTGGATTATACCATGTAAGTTTATGAATTACATAATTGTTGCTATATGTGCATTTGGTTTAATCATACCCTTATGCCATTGATGGAATGAAATCCTTTTCAGTAAGATAATCAATAATTGGGTTGAAGCAATCCTATTGTAATAAAACACATAATAAATGTTATCATTGTCAATAAAAACATTCCACTTTATATCAAGATTTGTGATACTCTCATATCACTGCCCTTTTAACTTCTTTTTAAACATTTTCATATACGAATCCAACACCCTCAGTGACTACCAAGTTGCCAACTCAAAAAGAGAATGAAGGTTCCTACAATTGTTACTCTAAAAAAAAAGTGATGTTAAAAAATCTCAAATGTAATATGTATTAAACAGCTGCATAATGGTAGTCTTCAAACTGTTGGTTTTTGAAATGCTTACAAGGATGGAAATTGGTAGAACAACTGGATTAACAGGTTTGAACCCTTGCCCACATCCACATAAGTTGCTATAATAAAACCATCCCCAAGTGACAGAAGAAAAAAAATTGCATTTTACTAGATATCAAAATCAGTCTAACTCTAAGCCAAGTTTCAAGTTGAAGCTCTTACTACTAATCATATTTTTGGATTAATGGCCAAGTTTCCTGTTGTAGCTTTCTGTATTAATCATAGTCTTGGATTAATACATGTAAAATCTATTAAAGGTGGTTTTTCTTAAATTGTTTTTATAGCGTTTTGCGATGTTTGTGCTAACAATTTGCAAATTACCAAACTGTATGGTGTGAGTGATGGGAGTGCTGCTTGCGTGGCACCGGTCAAGCCCCACCATTACACATAGCCTAAGCAAGCACGGGTTGGTTGTTGCTACAAAGTTTGTTCCGGTCGCAACGCGCCGGGATAAAAATACTAGTTATATACATATTTATCATTTTATTTTACGCTTTTAATTATTTCAAGCTATTATGTCATAGTCTTTTACGTATTACATTAGTTTGGTGTTATTTTATTATTATGTTTTATGTATCAAAAATATATAATCATGTTATTTCACCATTATGTTTTTTAAAACTTATCATTTTACAAAAACAGTAGAATACATAACGAGCATAAAGACATAATGACGACAAAAAATACACAATAACGTGTTAGCAAACATAATAAACTAAAAAACATAATTCTTTTAAAATGTTTTATATAACAATATTATAGTCTTTTTAAAAAGGAAAAATACTCGTTTTTATGATATAATTTAAAAAAATAATGTCATATATAAAAATTATAAACATTTAAAAAATGAGAAAACTTAATAAAAAGTTGGCAACAGTGACTATAACTATAATAACTTTTGGTCATTTTTTTTCTTTTACAATTTAATCTCAACTATTAATTATAAATCTAATTATCTTAAATCTTTCATACACTTTTTACATAAAATTCCTTTTTGCATGTGATAACAAGGGTTTGAATGAGTAATTTAAATGTTTAACTGAATGTTCTTAAGCTTTTGATATGATTATTCATTCGAATAGAAGCTACCATGTGTTCATGTGGGTTTGTAGGTTAGATGAAGCAAAATGATGATTTTAGAAGGAAATCGAACAACTGGAAGCAAGAACGAGCATTTTGGGAGGCAAGAAAATGAAGTTGTGGAAGCCCAAGCCGTAGCTTATGGTTTACTGGGCGTAACTTATGGTCTGGGGGTGTACACCATAAATGACACTGTAAACCCGAGGCTTCTAGGCATAAATGGAGTGTTGGAGTGCCCAGGCCGTAGCTTATGGTGGGGTCAGATCAACATACCAAAAAGTGTGTTTTTTGGGGTATTTAAGCCCCCGGTTAACCCTAGTCGAGGGAATCACTTGGAAACGAAAAATTGGAGTATCTAGGAGCATTTTGGAGCATTCCTAAGCCTCCAATCATCAATCCAATCCTAGGAATCAAGATCTAATCATGCAGTTCATCAAGAACATTGAAGATTCAACCATGTGAATGCCGGCTAAGTACTTCGTGATCGTCTCCGGGTGGATAGTTAGGTTTGATAGTTAGGGTTTCTTTTGAATTGTTAAACATTGATATTGGATTAGTTTTTTTTCATTGATTTACTCTTCTAGTATTGCTTGATTGTGAAACCATAACGGTTGTCAGTTTACTTTGTAATTTCAATTTCATGTTTATTATTTTTTATTCATTTCTTGTATGAATGGATTGGTAATTACTGGATTTTCAAAGCTCTATAAATCATTGGTTTTGTGAAATTAATAATTAACCAAATCAACAACATCGGTCTAGATATCAATTGTCAATAAGGTCATTAATTGGTTTCTAAATCATAGGTTGGGATCAAATTAAGCATAAATCATGTCTATGTGGTTTCCAATTAACAAATCAAAATGTACATAGTTATTTTACTAACTTGAAATCCGGAGTGATCACCTTTTCTTTATTGTTTACAATCTTTTAAGTAAGTGTTTAAAGTTTATAAAGTAGTTTTTGTTTGCAACTCAGAATCCAACATTTCAAAGTTTCATTTTTTATTGCAATTAGTTAAGTGACTTGTGTTTGAAAGTGATTTCCACTTGACTTCTCGTGGATCGATAACCGACTTCCTTATCCAATTGGGTAGCAGGACTTGAGTTTTTAACTCGTATTTTTATTGGTACTTCAACATCGATCAACATGTGTCAGTGCAAATATTTAAAAGCATAAAATTCTAAACACATGTGAATTTATACATACATAAAAAGAAATTATTTTTACACATGTAATGATGATGTTATTGAAAAAAAACAAAAAATTTCATTGATATTGATAAATGTCATAAGTTACTATAATAAAGATAGTTATGAAACAAATGAGATATCTACGAACATATTTAAATAATAATAATAATAATAATAATAATAATAATAATAATAATAATAATAATAATAATAATAATAATAGTAATTATTATTATTATTATTATTATTATTAAATAGAACAAGTCAAAACTAAAAGTCTACACAATTAGACCATAGAAACATTTATTTTCAAAGATGATGCTATGATTGTCAACAGAGGAAATGTCGGGTAAGGCACGCAGAACCATCTTCTATTTCATGGCAATATTTTAAAATATTACATTATAATAGATTGAAATATTCTCAAAATGTCTATTTTTTATTTATTTTTACTTTTTTATCATCAAATATCAGGAAATGTCCACATTTTTATAGACGTCATGCCTAAGAATCAAACAACACCATATGTTCAATATGAGTGCATAAACTATAAAATTATGTAATGGGCGCCGACACCATTTGTATTTTTTATGGCACCAACCAAGAATACATACGTCTGAACTAAAGTTACAGGAGTTTTTTACCAAATAGGTGTAATTGAAAAAAATATTTACCAAATAGGTGTTGTTTAAAACTTATTTACCAAAATGAGTGTTTTCCTTTATTTAATTACTTTTAACTAATCAAAAAAAGAAAAACAATAATAAAGAAAAACACCTATTTTGGTAAATAAGTTTTCAACTACAATTTTTTAGTAAATATTTTTTTCAAATACACCCATTTGAAAACAAACTCAAAGTTACAGGCTCCTGAGCCGCATATATGGGCGTCTAAACCTCATCTACGAGGGCTCCAACCACCTCATTAAATTCAACTTAATGGGTGCCTAAAATTGGTTTTTCTTCGTCTAATATTTTCTCATCTTCTATTGTTTTCTTTCCCTTTTTTTCTGGATAAGTTTAACATTTTTCTTATTTGAAGTTATCAGATTGACGATTTACATCAACTCATATAACATTTGCATCAAATAAAGGAAATAATTAATAAAATTCAATGTAGAGACGTCTAATCCTTTGTATATATGTGTCCGTCTATATAGGGTAATTTGCAGAGGTGGCACACATTAAAGATATGGTGTGTATGTTCTCGTAAACATATATGTGTTTAGGTGTTTGCCGGTAAACATATATGTGTATAGGCGTCCGTCTATATCGCCAAAAGTTTTGGACGTTTTTAATTCCATCTTCCCTCCCATGTCCGTATATAGGCAATGTCCGTAAGATTTTCCTGCCAAGCCCATGAAGTTGAATTTAATGAAGTGGTTGGGGCTTAGGCGCCTGCATTCATGGTTAGAACTTAGAAGGGTGTTTTTAGAAAAATATTAATAAAATGTTTGGGGACGGTAATGCCTTTGACAACCTTGTTAGAGAGGATGAATTCGGCACTCGTGACATAATTTTAAATTACACCCACGAATGCTAGTATACGACGTGATTTTTTTAGTTTTGAGAGTTTATAGGCGGGAGCCACTACACTTACAAACACGATGCCTATACAAGTGTGGACATATGACTAAGGTTAAATGGAAAAAATATATATCTATACTATATAATAAATAAAGATTTTGATAGTATACATGTTAACATTATAGACCATCTAAAAATTAGTTTTCTAGCTTTCCTCTCTTTTTAATTGTTTGTAAACCATCTTTTGTTAGATTTTGATTTTTTCTTCTTTATCTTCTATTAAATAATAATAATTTTATTCAATTTAACAAATAATATAATTACATCATAAGTCATATTATTTAATTTTTTACAAAGTCTTTGAAAAATATGTAGTAGGTTATTTAAAATAAATGATTTTAAAATTTATTTACTTAAATGTGTAATATACATGTTTTTACCTAGTAAGATAATAAAGTCAAAAAGAGAAATTTTGAAAATTTTACTTTATTGAAAGTATTTTTTAGATATTTTGATAATTAAGATAATTTTTGTATATACTGTAAGGTGGGGAGTTCAAATTTTGATAATGGTAAATTTTGATGTATATTTAATTAAGAATAGACTTAGATATGTGAATTTGCTTTTTGTTGTATAAAAAATAAATTGATTTAATAACATAAAATTATGGTAAAAGACTATATAATATTTAATAATTGTATATCTAACAACCCAAAATATATTTTTGGTTCTTTTTTTAAAAAAAAAAACATTATGTCGTTGTTGCATTGTACGTGGTTGTACGTGGCTATGGATGAAGTTATGGTATATATTAATTATGAATCAACCCCGTAACCCCCTATGAGCCCTTATACTATTCAACTCGTATCAACATCATATCATTTATTACATTTGAAATCAAGAAAAGAAGAAAAAGTAAACCATAAAGATATGAAAGTGTACGCATTGTTCTCATATAAATATCAAACCCAAATACACCATACTTCATCAACAAATTAATTTAAATAATCCTTTCTTTAAATTAACTAAAACAATCAAATATGACTCGTTTCACTATGAGTTTGGTGGTGTTCATTGCCACAATGGTTGCATCCATGCAGTTTCACGACAGCATGGCACAGACCACTCACGTAGTCGGTGACACCTTGGGCTGGACCATTGCTCCTGGTGGTGCGGCAGCTTACACCACTTGGGCTTCACAACAATCCTTCACCGTTGGTGACGTTCTCGTTTTTAACTTCATGAATGGACAACATGATGTTGCGGAGGTTGTAGCGGCTGCATATGATCCATGCACTTCGACTAATCCCATCTCCCTCACCACCACGAGCCCCGCATCCCTCACCTTGACCACCGCCGGCACCCACTATTTCATCTGCACCTTCACAAGTCATTGCCAGGCCGGTCAGAAGTTAACCATCAACGTCTCGGCTGCAGCCACAACTCCTCCATCTGTAACTCCTACACCACCACCGTTTCCTTCCACCACGAATCCTATAACACCTACGTCCCCACCACCTACCACTACTCCAACTCCTACAACACCAACTGAACCATGTCCCCCCACCTCATCTCCATCTGCTAGCCCACCGACCATGACCACCGGAAGCACCACTCCGCCGCCACCACCTAGTGGTGGAGCTTCGTCGTTCAACGCTATGGTACCAGTCTCACTGTTGGCTATTGGCTTAGCCCTTTTGAATTATTAAGCATGTGAACCGAGAGATAGTGTTTCCTTATCATTTTTTATGTCATGTATTTTTTATTAATTACATAGTATCCGATGTGTATGTTTGAGATTTATAAATATTTAACGTGATGATTTGTTTTAATATGTTTATATTTTGGTACTATATAAATATATGCAACACAACTATTTAATTTATTGTTAAAATTAAAATGAGAACCATGTCGCAGCTTATTGGAGTTTATTTTAATATTTAATTATCATTGGCAAATAGTAGCAGTACGTCGCCCAAACTTTGAAATCTGTCCTTTGACAAAGACGACATAGATTTCTTAAGGATTGTCATTTGACTAAATTACAATTCTCCGTATCTATATATAAAAATTCCCCCAAATACGTAAAATTACCCGAAAACACCATTCAGCCACAAAGTCTCAAACAATTAAAAACTATCACTACAAGAAAACAACTCTGTCGCGGAGATGGAATCGTCACTATATTATACTTTTATATCCGGATGAATCTGCATGGGTGTTGCCATTTAATTTATTGTTGTTTCGTCGCTAATGGCGTCGTCGTTATTGGTCATTTTTCTTGTGGTGCATAGGGATCTACCAAGAAGACTTAAAACACCTAACAACATATCTATAAATAGGCATCGGTTATGGCATGGTGGGAAAAAAATAAGAAAGTAATTTTGATATAGCATCTTTTATTGATTTTTTTGAAATTTTTTATATTTTTATATGTTTCATAACATTTTCATTTGATATTGAATTATGCATTTTTTATCTTTAATATAAGTATAATATTTGATATATAAAAATGACAATTATTTTTTTAAAATTTTTACTATTTTTTTAGTAAATGTACAGTATTTTCAAAACATGTAATGGATTTTGTGAAAAATGTACAAGATTTTAACATAATATAGGAAAAAATACAACACAAAAAATATCATAAAAATGTAAAAGAGAAAAAATTAACAAAGAATAGAGACATGAAAATAGCATATTAACATAGTAGAATTTTTTTCAAAAGAATGCATATTAACACTAAAGAGAGAAGACTTTCGATTTAATGTTGAGATTTTTTAAAAATAAAATATTGTTATATAAATTTTATGATCATACGAAAAAAAATAAAAGAATCTAAAAAAGGTAAAAATTACTTTGATACCCTTGCATCCTTTTTATCTAGCCCTGTTCGGAGAATGATTCATGGTCTTGGCTTCCTGACAAATCAAGGAAATTCTCCATTGGGAATCCAAAATTCAACTCACTCATTGCTCAATTGGCTTCCTGTCAAAATAAAAAAAATTTCTGTTGGAGAGTGGTTAGGAACAGACTTCCTACCATGAAGATTTTAAATACTATTGAAATTATTAGGCGTTCCTATATATGTTCCCTTTGTAAAACCTTTGACGAAGATCTTGATCATTTATGGATCAAGCATAGATCGGTGTAGTTTTGATGTATATGTTTTCGAGCTTTGGTTGTTGCATTGTGGTATGCTAGCTTCTTGCTAGTCATTTTTTAATTGAATTTTGCTTTTCAAAAAAATATATTAAATGAAAAGTCATGTTGGCCCCACAAATTTTTTTCTTCACTTTCAGCCAACCCCCCACCAACATGGCGAAGAACAGCTAGAACGCCACCAACATGGCAAAGATAGGTGAAAACCACCCCTATTGCCTATTGGGATGGTCTAAGTACGTAAGGTGTGTAAAACCAACCAAGGTTTAGGACGCATATAGCCATTTAAGAGTTGGTGGATAATCAAGTTCAATGGAAGTTAACCGTCGACATGCTACATGTATTTAATGAATGTTAATCATCAATAAAACTAGGAAAATTTATGTCCAAAATTATTTTTTAATTTTTTTTTTCATTGAACTAAATAATACCTAAAACTGTTCACATTTTTACAGGCATTGGTACTCATATATGTAGATATGTTCTGCTATATGATCAATCAGAAGATGTCATCTGCCTTTTAATGGCACAATGCCGGTGCATATATGGTTGTGCGCCTGTCTGTAAATGTAGGGGCGCCTGACAAGAAAAGTATGGGCATCAACGCCCGTAAACGCCATAGATTTCTTCATATTGTTCTACAGTATAGCCAGACGCATGCACGTATACATGTGATAAGACCCATAAAAGAATAAACATTTTAAAACCTTGCTTGATTAAATAAACAACATGTTTAAAATAGTTTTAATAATTACCATTTTGGGGATTTATTGTAGTTTATTAAGGGCATGTTAGGGATTATTTATTTAATTTTAAAAGAACTTTTTGTTAAAAGTGCTTATTAACTTGTAGATTTTTAAAACTTAATTTCTAAAAAAAAAAATATTTGAATTAACTTTTGCTATGTGAATAGTCAATAAGTCAATGAATTGTTTGGATTGTTTTTTTAAAAAAGTGTTTTGATTAGTTTTTAACCTATTTCATCAAAAGGTTATAAAGTCTTTCTAAAAGCTATAAATTATGGTTTTTAGAAAATAACTTTTTAACCTTACTCAAAAAGTTAAAATAAAAGGAGCATTTACATATTTATCTTTCAAAATATCATTTATTACATATATACTCAAGTAAAAACGTTAATTACATGTTCCCTTTTTAAAAAATACTTTCCTTTCAAATAAACCAGTTAATTATATATTTCATCCTCTTAAGGAGAAATAAGTAATTGATTTTAAAGGTTATGTAAATATACAATTAAGTTTTCTCAATAGGGGGGTGTATGTAAATAATACAAAATAAAAAGTTTTTTTGGCATTGCCAAACATTTTTCTAAGTTATTAACTTTTTCGTAAAACAATTAAGTTAATAAGTAAGGGTTAAGTTAAACTAAAGAGTTAAGTACATAAAAGGTCTCTGTGGTTTACCCATATTTCACAAAAGGTCCCAACCTTTAAAAAACTACAAGAAATGTCTAATACTTTGGACGCGGATAACAAAAAAGGTCTTTACTTTAACAAAAAATGTCCTTTAAGGTCCCTATTCTAGGGACCTTTTTTGTTAAAGTATGGACATTTTTTGTTGAAATAAGGACCTTTTTTTGTAAAAGTAGGGACCTTTTTTTGTAAAAGTAGGGACCTTTTTTGTATTTTTTTTCAAAGGTTGGGACCTTTTGTGAAATATGGCTAAACCACAGGGACCTTTTATGTACTTAACTCTAAACTAAATAAGTTTATTAAACTAAAAAGCCTAAAAAGGATCTTGAGCCATTAGATCATTAATCAATGGTCATTATTAAATTAAGTTGTTGAATGATATTTTAGTAATGACTATTTTTGTTGACTTTTTATCAAGTTCCTCTACTTTCTTTCAACATTCATAATTTTTACATACGAAATTGTTTTTTGAAAAAAAATATAATATAAAAACGAGCATTTTTTTTATCTTCAATATTAGTAGCGTATTGCTATAGAAAAAAATTTGTTTTTTAATACATTGTGTCTTTTGTGTAGGTCATTGTGTATTTTATACAGATTATTGTGTCTTTTTTTTTGTTTTTGCTCAATGTTGTGTTTTTCTGAACATTTTAGAACACAATGATTGTCGCATAATATATGATGTCAAGCAACAATGACACAATTAAGAGTATGAATAACACAATAATCTTTAAAAAGACACAATTACCTATAATAAAGACACAAAAATGAGTATGAACAATTTTGTGCAGGTCATTGTATCTTTTGTGTTTTTTTTCAATGTTGTGTTTTCTTGAACAATTTAAGACCCAAAGATGTTGCATAATACATAATGTTAAGCAAGGATGACACAATGACGAGTATGAATAACACAATGATTTTTAAATAAAGATAAAATTACCTATAAAAAAAGGCACATTGATGAGTATAACAATTTTGTACAGGTCATTGATGTCGACGGAGCTTAGCTATTTAACTAACTAAAACCCGACTATAAAATAGACACAAAGTAATAAATCTAGACTCTCTAAAACCTAAGCTACCGACAGGCAAGTGTACCTATCGTATGCAGCAAGACAAAAGCAAGTCCGGATATCGAACCCACAGACTTCTACAGACTGTACTAACTAGACTCTATGACTTATCTATACAAAATTTGTACTTGAATAAAATAATAATAAGGAGGGGGTTTTCTAACAAAACTAAGAATAACTTAAATAAAGACTAAAGAGAAGACTCTAAACTGAAACGAATATCAGACGAGAAAAGAACACTACCTAGGCATGAATCCTACACATGTTCAACAAAGAATCTATTGGTAATGGAAACTATGTGATACCGGGATCTTAGAATACTAAACTCTAAGGAAACATAGAGCACCCTCGACCCTTCTCAAGGATAGTCAACCAAAGATCCTAAAAGCCGTTAAACCACCGGATAAATGGATTTCCCTCACAGGTCATCCAACTATTTATGAAATATCCACTAGATTATCTACCTCACAGTATAATAATCTCAAAACACCTAAGAAATAACCGTTAAACAATCTACCTCACGGCGCGACAGTCACAGCTCACTTAAATGCTAGGGACAACTTGGATTTTCCTATTGGACTCAATAAACAAGGTTTAATAGACAAATTAGATTGATCTTCTCACGAAGGCTCTAACCTAGCAATCTAAAAACCAAGACTTATCGACAACTTCTCACCTCACGGTTATTAAAGTTAGTTGCACATCTTAATCGTCTAAATCATAACAAAACATTCCTATGAATCACTCGGCCTAAGCAACTCATCCACTAATCAAGAACACACAGTAATTGATTCTAGCATGCACCTATTATGTGACAGACAATCACCAAGACACATGAGGAACATAACATCAATCATTCAACAATCAAAGACATACATACACATCCAATATTCAAAACCAAATCTTTAAATCATAAATCCATCACATCATATTGTTCCAAAACCGAATCAAACCAAAATCAAACATGCATAATCTTCTAACCTAGATAGTTCTAAAAGTTTAGCCACTAAACATCATATGAAAACAAACCATAATCTGTTTAATGTAAATGAAAAACATAGGAATCGAATAAAAACAAAGAAACCGAATAAACCGAATGATGAACCCCCGATGTCTTCGATCCTAAGCCTTGATTCTTCAATCCTTAGCTTCCAAAACCTCCAAAATCACCTCTTGGTCGTCTCTGCCGTCTCTCCTATTCGATGATAACCTAAAAAATCCCGTCTCCAGCCGTTTTAATGAAAAGAAATCGTTTTTCTGAATTTTTCCCCGCGTCGCGTACCGCGACACACACAGACACACCCGTCGCGTAGCGCGACGGGTTTCGCTACCCGACAAAATAGTCGGGTCAAACCCGCAATCATTAAAAAGGGTAAAATGGTAATTTCCACCTGTCGCGTAGCGCGACAGGGTTTCTTGAGGGCCTCGCGATACGCGAGGGACCTAAAATCCAGCTTTTGTCTTCTTTTGTTCTCGGGTCTGTTCTCGTCCAACCTGGAGCTCGTTTTCTTGATCTTTTGTGCTAAAATGACATGTTTATTACCTGCAAGCATGAAATTACCAAATTGTGAAGAACCAGCATAAATCGACTCTAAAAACTAGTAAAGTAAACAGAAACTCAATAGAAACAAATGGAAAAACAGATGTGTTTTGCAACACATCACATCCCCACACTTATCTCTTTTTCGTCCCTGAAAAAGACTTATGCAAAAATCTGGGATCATAGCTAAATAAGATAGTTTCTACACAATTAACATAGTCAATTTAAAATTCAACGCTTTGGAAAAGATTGCAAGTATTGTTATCCTATTAAACCCATACTGATTATTCTTGTCCCTCAATCATGGTTCATTAAGTTCATGTTCTACATTTCATTTCATTTGACCCACACTTTGGAAATTTAAAATCAAATCAATCCTGGATTCTAGCTTTCAAGTCATCTTTACATATAAACAAACAAGAAATTTCTCAAATCAGATTTTTAAAATGGAAACAGATGGAAGCGTGAGCATTTTTCTTTTATTTTTCAATCCATTGAATTTAACTTAGTGGTGTTTCAACCAGGCTGCAACCCGGCGTGTGACACATAAGTTTTTAATCCAACTTCTTTTCTTTTATTTTTTTCTTTTACTCAGCTTATTTGGTGAAGTGGGGCGCCATAAGACTCGGATTTATTCTCATAAAAAGAATACTTATGTGCCAAACAAAAATCAGATTTTCAAAACTCTTACTTGTTATTATGCAAAAATTCATTTACAACTAGAAACCAGTTTCATTAATTCCAAATGCCCAAGATGTTTCTTATGAAAATCATGTATTTAATTAAGATTATACCAATTCTAAGGAACAAAACAACCAATTGAGCCTACTTACACATCCCATAACCAAAACATAAAACCCAAACCAACAAGTTAACCATGAAAGAAACCACAAAACCCATCTTTTCTATCATTTCCCATCATGCTTTTGCAACCAACTTAAACAAGGACAAGAAAGATCTAAGCTAAAGATGTAAAAACAAAATAAAAATTTTCAAAAATTTTCAAAAATTTTGACTCAAAAACTTAAGTAAACTAAAATTCAAAAACTAACTACTAAAAGAAAACAAACTAAAACAAAGTTTCCCATCCCCACACTTAAACTTTACATTGTCCCCAATGTAGAGAATAAGGAAAACCAAAAGAAAACTAAAAACTAAAAACTGAAAATGACTTAGCTGGTTAACGAGAAAACTGTCGAGTGCCAATCTTTCCACGAAGCTCCACAATCTACAACTTTTGCTCCGCAGGCTATAAACAATGCAAATAAAAATCTACACAAAACAAAGATCAAGCAAGCATTAACACGTCCAAAGAAAAACAATGATAACCATGATTAAGTCCAACCACAAATCGACCTTACCAATTAACTAAAATAAACAAAGAAAAGCAAATCAAACAAGGAAAATTAAAAACTAACTAAGAATTTGAAAAATATCAATCCAATGCAACAAGAATGAACTTAGAAAGCCACCTATGGTAATGAACACGATGTATGAAAGGAAATTGGGGGTGAAATTCGAAAACTAGGGTTTTTAAACATTTTTAAGCATTCCCGGACCCGTCGCGTACCGCGACAGGATCTCAAATGGCCGTCGCGATACGCGAAAGAAGTTTGACCCGCGGAGTTGACCAAATGTCTCGCGTAGCGTGACAGGTAAGCCAGGTTTCGTCGCGTAGCGCGACGGGGTCATTTTTCCAGAAAGTTACCGGCTTTTTCATGCCTTAGCCAACATTTTCATCCCAAATCATTCCCAACCATCCAAAACTCTTTTAAAGCCAAGAAATACATACCTGGTGACTCCAATTCATCTTTATGGCATCAAATTAATCAAAAACCTGCAAAACACATTAAAACGCACAAAAACGAAAGCAAACAAACGAAAATGAACGCATGAAAAACTAAAATTTACAAACTATACACTTGGGAGTTTAACCCAAGAGCTTACTTAAACTCATCTCAACTAGGAGACTCAAGGGAAACCTCCTCCCTTGCAATTCGATCATGACCACAATCTCCAACATCCCATGGTCCTCCTCCCATAAACTCATCACCATCCACACCTAAACCATCAACTATATGGGCAGGCTTACCACCGGTGGTCACAAAATTGGCTATCTTAAGACAAACACTCTCGTCACCCACTCTAAGAGTGAGTTTACCCTCAAAGATATCAATGATAGCCTTGGCGGTGCGCAAAAATGGGCGACCAAGAATGATGGGAACCACGGTGTCCGCCTCCATATCCATCACAACAAAATCCACGGGGAACACAAACCTATCCACTTTGACTAAAACATTCTTCAAAATCCCCCGTGGACACTTAACCGACCGATCTGCCAACGACAAGGTCATGCGTGTTGGAGACAAATCACCAAGGGCTAGCTTCTCGTATAAAGAATATGGCATCAGATTGATGCTAGCCCCTGAGTCCGCCAGAGCATACCTCCTCACATCATCTCCAAATAAACATGGGATAGTAAACATTCCCGGATCTGCAAGCTTTTCGGGAAACTTGTTTATAATCACCGCAGAACACCCCGCGCTCAAAGGAATGTTAGCTACCCCTCCCAAACTATCCTTACTCTTCAGCAACTCTTTCAAAAACTTAGCATATTTAGGAATACGCTGAAGGACATCAATGAGTGGGAGATTGATCTTCAATTGTCTGAACATATCAAGGAAGTGCCCGTATTCCTTCGCGTGCTTTTGATTAGTTAAGCGCGCGGGGTAAGGAACACGGGTAAGATCAATCTCCGGTGTAGGTTTACACATGACCGGCTTCTTCCCAACTACCGGTTTCTCAACGGGAGACTCACTGTTAGGTGCGGTACTTGCTGGGACTAGCCTCATTTGCACCCTCCCAGGAGTCTCCATCTCAATCTCCTCATCCACCGGTTCCTCCTCATCTACATCAACCGGTGGAATCACTCTCTCGCTCTCCTCAACCTCAACTAACACGGGTGGCATGAACACTTCTCCTCTTTCTCCTCCAGAACGAGTAGTAACCGCCTTAACATGGGCGTTTGGGGCTGACCCGGGAACTGGCCTTGAGGCCGTTCATCCAACCGTTTGGCAATGTCACCAACCGTTCTTTGCAAATCAAGGAATGCAGACTGTTGGTTCTTGAGGAGGACATCATGTTCATGTAGGATCTTTTGTGTAGTGGCATCCTTAGCCACTAACTGAGTCAATAACTCCTCTATCCTACCCAAACCACCACCAGCACCTGAAGTGCTACCAGTGCTACCAGAACTACCACTCGGCTGCCCCTGCCCCTGGTTTTGACCAGAATGAAAACCAGGGGGATTACCTGAAGATCTATAAGTTTGGTTTGAATGATTTCCCCAACCGGGGTTATAAGAATGCCCAAACCTACCCTGACCGCCTACAAAATTAGCCTGCTCTTGGCTCACCAAACACTCAGAAGTGGCATGACCACCTCTGCATATCTCACACCTATCTACTCTCATCTTCAACTCCTTTACATCCCTAGCTAAAGACTCAAGAGCAGCAGCAACACTAGTGTCCACATTGACGTGGTGAACTCCTCTTGTAGAAGAGGAGGAACTAGCAATAGGAGTGGAATTCCTATTTGATGACCGCTGCTCATGCTCGGCCTGAGCGAAGCTCTCAAAAAGATCATTGCATTCGGCCACATCCCTCTTACCCATGAGGTGGCCTCCTGCAGAAGTGTCAAATCTGGCACGAGTCTCATATGTGAGCCCATTGTAGAATTTCTCTACAAGGGCCCATTCAGACAAACCATGCTGGGAGCATCGGCTAAGAAGATTTTGAAATCTTTCCCACGCAAGATAGTAAGGCTCATCAGGGGCCATTCGGAATGAATGGATCTCATCTCTCAGGCGGGCGGCCTTAGCAGGTGGGAAGTACTTTTTAAGAAAAGCATCCCGGAGGCTAGCCCAGGTGGTGAAAGTGCCTGGCGGATGAGAATCGAGCCAAGTAGCAGCTCGCCCCGACAAAGAAAAGGGGAATAGGTGCATGAAAATCGCATCTTCGGTAGCACCTTGAAGATTAAAGGTGCCACAGATGCGTGTGAGTCGAGCAAGGTGTGCGGGTGCATCTTCATCATCACGACCGCTAAATTGAGCATTATTAATAGCGGTCATGATATATGAAGGAATCTGCCACGAATTTTCATTCGGGATCGGTGGCGGTGTAATGGGGTTGTTAAGCCCCGTGAAGCCCGCAGTTGCCTGCTGGTGAACAGTACGACGTGATGCCATTCGTGGATCAAAAGGCACGCGTGGACTAGAGTGAGTAGAAGAAGTAGAAGAAGAAGACGGTGTGTGCTCAGAAAGATCAACAGAAATGGGAGTAGAAGCACTTACCTCGCTCGTAGAACCTTCAGAAAAGTCCCGCGAATCGCTCCTTGATGGCAAAGAAAGCTCAGGTGGCGGTCCGTGTGAGCGTAGGTGGGGCATACACTACCAAACCTGCAATCAAATAAAAGCAAATCAAAAAGAAATAAAACAAAACAAAATAAAAATAAACTAAAATTGAAAAGCAAAATAAACACAATTATGCACAGATAAGAACAATAACTAGTAAGCGCAATCGACTAAGAAGTCCCCGGCAACGGCGCCAAAAACTTGATGTCGACGGAGCTTAGCTATTTAACTAACTAAAACCCGACTCTAAAATAGACACAAAGTAATAAATCTAGACTCTCTAAAACCTAAGCTACCGACAGGCAAGTGTACCTATTGTATGCAGCAAGACAAAAGCAAGTCCGGATATCGAACCCACAGACTTCTACAGACTGTACTAACTAGACTCTATGACTTATCTATACAAAATTTGTACTTGAATAAAATAATAATAAGGAGGGGGTTTTCTAACAAAACTAAGAATAACTTAAATAAAGACTAAAGAGAAGACTCTAAACTGAAACGAATATCAGACGAGAAAAGAACACTACCTAGGCATGAATCCTACACATGTTCAACAAAGAATCTATTGGTAATGGAAACTATGTGATACCGGGATCTTAGAATACTAAACTCTAAGGAAACATAGAGCACCCTCGACCCTTCTCAAGGATAGTCAACCAAAGATCCTAAAAGCCGTTAAACCACCGGATAAATGGATTTCCCTCACAGGTCATCCAACTATTTATGAAATATCCACTAGATTATCTACCTCACAGTATAATAATCTCAAAACACCTAAGAAATAACCGTTAAACAATCTACCTCACGGCGCGACAGTCACAGCTCACTTAAATGCTAGGGACAACTTGGATTTTCCTATTGGACTCAATAAACAAGGTTTAATAGACAAATTAGATTGATCTTCTCACGAAGGCTCTAACCTAGCAATCTAAAAACCAAGACTTATCGACAACTTCTCACCTCACGGTTATTAAAGTTAGTTGCACATCTTAATCGTCTAAATCATAACAAAACATTCCTATGAATCACTCGGCCTAAGCAACTCATCCACTAATCAAGAACACACAGTAATTGATTCTAGCATGCACCTATTATGTGACAGACAATCACCAAGACACATGAGGAACATAACATCAATCATTCAACAATCAAAGACATACATACACATCCAATATTCAAAACCAAATCTTTAAATCATAAATCCATCACATCATATTGTTCCAAAACCGAATCAAACCAAAATCAATCATGCATAATCTTCTAACCTAGATAGTTCTAAAAGTTTAGCCACTAAACATCATATGAAAACAAACCATAATCTGTTTAATGTAAATGAAAAACATAGGAATCGAATAAAAACAAAGAAACCGAATAAACCGAATGATGAACACCCGATGTCTTCGATCCTAAGCCTTGATTCTTCAATCCTTAGCTTCCAAAACCTCCAAAATCACCTCTTGGTCGTCTCTGCCGTCTCTCCTATTCGATGATAACCTAAAAAATCCTGTCTCCAGCCGTTTTAATGAAAAGAAATCGTTTTTCTGAATTTTTCCCCGCGTCGCGTACCGCGACACACACAGACACACCCGTCGCGTAGCGCGACGGGTTTCGCTACCCGACAAAATAGTCGGGTCAAACCCGCAATCATTAAAAAGGGTAAAATGGTAATTTCCACCTGTCGCGTAGCGCGACAGGGTTTCTTGAGGGCCTCGCGATACGCGAGGGACCTAAAATCCAGCTTTTGTCTTCTTTTGTTCTCGGGTCTGTTCTCGTCCAACCTGGAGCTCGTTTTCTTGATCTTTTGTGCTAAAATGACATGTTTATTACCAGCAAGCATGAAATTACCAAATTGTGAAGAACCAGCATAAATCGACTCTAAAAACTAGTAAACTAAACAGAAACTCAATAGAAACAAATGGAAAAACAGATGTGTTTTGCAACACATCAGTCATTGTGTCTTTTGTACAGGTTATTGTGACTTTTGTGTTTCTGCTCAATGTTGTGTTTTCATGAACAATTTAAGACACAGTGATGTTGCAGAATACATAATATTAAGCAATAATAACATAATGACGAGTATGAATAACACAATGATTTTTAAAAAAAGACGCAATTACCTGTTAGAAAAACACATAAAGATAATTATACACAAACGTTTAAAAAAGACACTGACGATAATTAGACACAGTGAGCTGAAAAAATTTCATTTTGTACAACAAAATTATACTCATTTTAAAGATAAGAAAATGCTCGTTTTTATGATATATTTTTTTAAAAAAAATAATATCGTATGTAAAAGTTTTAAATGTTTAAAAAACGTGAGGAAAGTGGTTATGACTAAATTATCCTTTAACACTTTTCCTTCTAAAATTTTAAATTTTGCATCTTAAATTTGATCTCATGATCTAACAATCAATAATAGAGTTGTAATCGAGCCGATCCGAGCCGAAATTTCTTCGAGCAAAAAATTTTGGCTCTACCTCGGCTCGTGAAAAACTCGAGCCACAAGCCAGCTCGTTTTTTTTTGTTTTTTTTCTTCTTTTTTTATGTATATATAATCTAATATATATATATATATATATAATCTAATATATAGGTATATATACGTATATATAGGGCAAGGTTAAAATAAAAACCACATCTCAATGAGAAAACCGCGAAAACCATGTAAAAATGATGTAAAAAAAGCTTTTTTTTTTTGAATTTTTTTACAGGTTGTAACATTATTTGGCACATTTTTATAGAAAAACAAAAAAATAGCCGAGAAAATATTTAAAAAAAAACATTTTATAAACCCACGTAAAACATACGTAACATCTGGACACAGTGTTACGGATGTTTTACGTGAGTTTATAAAATATTTTTTTTAAAAATATTTTCTCGGCGCTTTTTTTTATTTTTTTATAAAAATGTGCCAAATAATGCTACAAACTTTTAAAAAAATTCAAAAAAAAACATTTTTTTACATTATTTTTGCATGGTTTTCGTGGGTTTCTCATTGAGAAGTGGTTTTCATTTTATCTTTTCCCTATATTTATATATATATATATATAATAACCTATAAAATTTGTTACAACCAAATAACTATCATCAAATGTTTAATTTTAAAAGTAATTGCATATGATCGTGACACGTGTCTTTAGTATTTTTTTAATATGAGATGACATTTTAGTCATTTTATTAACACTCAAAAAGCTGAAATTAATATGGTAGTAAGAAGTGTCACCATGTAAGATATTTTAATAAATGTAATTTTTAATATAAAGTTTACCCTCTCTTTTTTAAATATTAATAACTTTTTTATACTATATTATTTTTTTAAAAAATTGCACCATTATATTCGTCTCATTTTTCTTATTAATTCTGTTATAGTATCGACTATTTTTTTTTACTTTTTTTAGATGTCATATATTTACATCATTGTAACGAGGTTAAAGATAACAAATTTATTTGAAATTTTTTCTGACAATGGTAAATTACAGTGATATAACACATTATTTACATAAATGTAACTTATTATTTACAGTGATGTAATTTTTATCTTTAATTCCGTTTTAATCTATACTATTTTTTACTTTTTTTAAATACCTCGCTTTACATCGATATAACGAACATAAACATAACAAATTATTTTAATTTTTTTTCTAACGGTAAATTAAAGTGTTACATCACTGTAAATAATGTAGATAATAAGTTACATCTCTGTAAATAATGTGTTAGATCACTGTAAATAATAAGTTACATCACTGTAATTTATCATTGTTGTAAATATGTGATTGATTCCATTACAATGTTGTAAATATAGGTCATCTAAAAAAACCAAAAAAAAAAAGTCAAGGCTATAACGGAATTAAATAGAAAAACGAGGCAAATATAATGGTGCAATATTTTTAATATAAATCAATAAGTTACATCACTGTATATTACATCAATGTAAATTACATTTATCATTGTTAGAAAAAATTTCAAATAAATTTGTTATCTTTAAGTTCGTTACAATGATGCAAATATAGGACATCTAAAAAAAGTAAAAAAAAATAGTCGAGACTATAACGGAATTAAAGAGAAAAATGAGACGAATATAATTGTGCAATTTTTTTGAAAAATAATATAGTATAAAAAGTTATTAATGTTTAAAAAAGAAGGGGTAAACTTTATATTAAAAATTAGATTTATTAAAAAATCTAACATGGTGACACTTATCACTATCATATTAATTACAGCTTTTTGAGTAGTAAAAAATGTCTAAAGTGCCCTCCCATATTAAAAAGATAATAGTAACACGTGTCGCGATCCTATGCACTTACTTTTGAAATTAACTATTGGATGATAGTTATTTGGTTGTAACAAATTTTATGGGTTATTAAAAATGATTTTTTTTTAAAAAAAGAATTAATTTAAATTTGTAGTTTTAGGAAAAATAAAGTTATGTAAAAATAAGTTTTCTTAAAAAAACAAGTTTTTTCACAAAGTATATAACATTTCAGTTTTCAACCCGTGTAATTACAAAGTATATAACATTTCAGTTTTCAACTCGAGCCGAGCCACGAGTCGAGCCTTGAGCCGAGCCCGAGTCGAGCCAACCCTGGCTCCGGCTCGGCCGGTTTTTAACGAACTTTTTTCGAGCCGAGCCTTTTTAGAGCTTTTTTCGAACGAGCTTCGAGCCGCGAGCTTTTTGAACAGCCTTTCAATAACCCTTTTTAGAATAATAGACTATTTTGTTGAACCCAATCCTTATAATTAAACATGCACTAAATTATCGAGAGTAAGGGCTTCTAGATTTGAACAAGTCTAAACTAATGCACCAATTAGTCACGAGTATTAATAGTCAACTTTAAAGGTCACTGGAGACGTCTTTCCAGATACGGATCCCATTTCTGTTTTCTTCGTGACTTGTACAACTTTTAAAGCATGAGGTACTAGGTTTTGCCAACCTATTAAAGACTTTTGAAATATGGTGAATAATTTGATAAACATTTATTTTTTTAAACGATGCGATTAACTTAAAAAAATCACAATATTAAATTATTACCACTCTAATTGAAGGACATATGTTTTTTTTTCTTGAACGACGAGACGTTACCCTTTTTATCCTACTTAAACTAATTTACAAAATTATTTACGGCATATTTGAATTTGTCCTAATGGTATCAAGATGATGTTAAGGTAGTTTTCTTAAAAAAATGTTAAAAAGGTTCAAGTTTATAATGAACAAAAAGTTAAAAATATTTGCTCTTCAAAAAAAATTATAATAAGAAAATAACGAAAAATGTTTAATTTAGTAAGCATACACTTGTTATTCTATTTAAACAAAATAATATGAACAACTCGTTATACGTTGTATTAATTCTTGCACCATCAGTTTAACATATTTCTTATTTGAAAGTTGTGATTGACGATTTACATCAACTTATATAAGGTTTACATTAAAAAAATAAAGGAGATTAATCAAAAATAATTTAATGCAAATGTCCAACCCTTTGTATATATGTATTCTACCACGTAGGGTAATTTGTAGAGGTGACACGTGTCTAGGATATGGTGTATAGGTGTCCGTTCATAAACATATATGTGTAGGTGTTCGTTGGTAAACGTATATGTGCATAGGTGTCCGCCGGTAAACATATACGTGCATAGGTGTCCGCTTACTTAACCAAAAGCTTCGAACGTTTTGAATTCCAACTTCCCGCCCATGTCCGCATATATGCAATGCCCTTAAGCTTTTTCAGCAAAGCCTACAAAGTAGAATTTAATGAGGTGGTTAGGGCAGGCCAGTCGTTCGTATTCTTTGTTAGAAGAGTGCTTTTAGGAAAAAAAATTAAAAAATGTTTACGGATGGCGAAGCCTTTGACAACCCTGTCAGAGAAAAGACACCCGTGACACAATTTTAACTTATATGGGCGTATGTCAGAGTGTATGAACACTGACGCTAGTATAGGACGTGACATCTTCAGTTTCGTGAGTTTTATACGCGGGAGTCCCTCCACTTAAGTCGCCAATGCCCATACAAGTGTGGAGATTTCATGACCAAGGTTAAATGAACAAAATAGGATAATAAAGTCAAAACAAGACATTTTAGAAAATTTTCTTCATTGAATGTATTTTTTAGATATTTTGGTATAAGATAATTTTTATACTGTAAGGTAGAGAGTTTAAATTTTAATAATGGTAAATTTTGATGTCTATTTAAGAAGAGAATTAGATATGTGAAATTGTTTTTTGTTGTATAAAAATAAAAAAATAAACTGATTTAATAACTTAAATTTATGGTAAAAGACTACAAAATATTTAATCATTGTGTGTCAAACACTCCCAAATATAGTTTTAAGGATTTTTTTTTTTTCTTTTACATTATGCCGCTGTTGTACGCGGTCATGGAAGAAGTTATGGTCTAAATTAATCATGGATCAACCCGGTAACCCCTTGTGAGCCCTTATATCATTCAACTCTTGTCAACATCATAGCATTTATTTCATTTGAAACCAAGAAAACAAGAAAAAGTAAACCATAAAGATTTGAAAGTGTATGCATTGTTCTTCATATAAATATCAAACCCAAATACATCATAATTCATCAACAAATTAATTTAAATAATCCTTCATTTAAATTAACTAAATTAGAACCATTTTTTAAACTCAATCAAAAATGGCTCATTTCACTTTGAGTTTGGTGGTGTTCATAGCCACAATGGTTGCATCCATGCATTTTCACGGCGCCATGGCACAGACCACACACGTAGTCGGTGACACCTTGGGCTGGACCATTGCTCCTGGTGGTGCGGCAGCTTACACCACTTGGGCTTCACAACAATCCTTCACCGTCGGTGACAGTCTCGTTTTTAACTTTATGAATGGACAACATGACGTTGCGGAGGTTGCAGCGGCTGCATACGATCCATGCACTTCGACTAATCCCATCTCCCTCACCACCACGAGCCCCGCATCCCTCACCTTGACCACCGCCGGCACCCACTATTACATCTGCACCTTCACAAGTCATTGCCAGGCCGGTCAGAAGTTAACCATTAACGTCTCGGCTGCAGCCACAACTCCTCCATCAGTAACGCCTACACCACCACCGTCCCCTTCCACCACGAATCCTAGAACACCTACGTCGCCACCACCTACCACTACTCCTACTCCTCTTACAACACCAACTGAACCATGTCCCCCCACTTCATCTCCATCTGCTAGCCCACCGACCATCACCACCGGAAGCACCACTCCGCCGCCACCACCTAGTGGTGGAGCTTCGTCTTTCAACGCTATGCTACCGGTCTCTTTATTGGCTATTGGCTTAGCCTTTTTGAATTATTAAATTAGTGAACCAATCGAGAGTGTTTAATTACTTGTCATTTTATCATTTTTTATGTGATGTATTTTTTATAAATTAAATTGTATCCGATGTATGTTTGAGATTTATAAATATTTTACGTGATGATTTGTTTTAATATATTTATATTTTGTTACTATATAAGTACATGCAACACAACTATTTAATTTATGCTTAAAATTAAAATGAGAACGAAGTCGTTTATTGGTTTTTATTTTAATATTTAATTGTCATTGGCAAATAACAGCAGTACGTCGCCCAAACTTTGAAATATATCCTTTGGCAACGAGACCTAGCTAGATTCCTTAAGGATACTTTTTTTTTTTTCTTTGAACGGCAATTTGAATCACTGACGGGTCATAGACCCACCCGATCATATCCACACCCAATAGGAGGAAACTCACCATTGGTGAGAGAAAACCCCCTAGCCTAGCATGGAACCCCTATTTTGTCCATGCCAGGACTTGAACCCATGACCTCCCCAATATTGAAGCCACAGGGTACCTCCTCTCAACCAGTTGAGCTGAGGATCATTTTCCTTAAGGATACTTATTTGACAACATTACAGTTCTCCATATCTATATCTATGCTATTATATAATACATGTTAAAACGACAAAAGAGTAATTTAATTAAATTTCTTAAAATTAAGAGTTTTACAACTCTTATAGTATATGGTACAACTTTTTAAATGTAATCTAAAAGTTTTTTTCTACTTTCACTTTGTCCCACATTGGTAGCTTATTATAATTTATGTGAGATAGAATGACTATAAAAGAAAACCCTCAAAACAAATTAATCACATCTTGATATTTTTGGCCCATTTTGCCTTTTATGTTATAAGTTTAAAGTCATTTTTAACTAACTACTAAGTTAAAAAAATTGCTTTTATTGTGGTTATAACTCAAAAACGAACCATGCAAACCTTTAAAATCACCAACTTAAGTGTTGTGTTTCACGCTGCATCGCGCGGGTGCTATACTAGTCTATATATAAAAGGGTTATTTAGCAAAACAATCATGTTTGATCAAGATTTTATTAAAATAATTAATGACACTCCTCTGTTTTAGTTTTATACTACGCTTTAGACCTCTCTTTAAACGCCAGTTTTGTATATTTTTTTTGTCTCAGAAAGAAACATACGAGCTCATATGTTGGAGGCTTTGTTAGGGTGTAAATAAGTGTTTTAAGACCTATTTTCTACCAGCGTCTTAAGACGTCTTTAGGGATCCACATTCAACTCACTCATGGTTCAATTGGCTTCGTGTCAAAATAAACATTTTCAGTTGGAGAGTGGCTAGGAACAGACCTCCTTCCATGAAAAATCTAAATGCTCGTGACATTATTAGTGGATTCCTATATATGTTCCCTTTGTAAAACCTTTGACGAAGATCTTGATCATTTATTGATATCATGCGAATATCCAAACAATGTTTGGATCATTTATTTTTGGTGCAAAATCGCTCCAATCTACGCTTTTAGCATCAAAGACCTCCTCAATATCCATCTGTCTACATATATGGAAAAAAGGAAAAGATTGTGCACATGTATGTGTGGTGTTAAATTAAAATGATTGTGCATGAATTGGTGATTCATGGGGTTTTGGGTGGAAACGACCTATTAGTAAATCGTTTTGTTTGTGATTGAATGTTGTTACCAAATTATATTTGGGACATCAGTAGTGTATCCATATGGTGTTATGGAATACACTTGGTGAAATAGTAGGGTAAACTTACGTAGTTCTAACGAACTAATGGTGATTTAAATGTGGTGTTTACAGGTACAAAAGAGTAAGGTGATCGGCAATAGTGATCGGGATTGAACAAAAAAATTTGAGTGATGAATTGAAGTTAACTTGTTATAAGTATGTGGATATACTTAGACATGTTTTTAATGTTTGAATGATTAATAAGGTGTGTGTTTACAAACAAAACACAGAAATTTTTCTATGACCTAAACAAAAATCTTAATTAGATGTTTTAAATTTCCGGAGGGGACATAAAGTGACATGGGTGTCACAAAAAGTCAATTACATATTTCTTTTTTTTTAAAATATTTATATTTCTTCTTTTTTAAAAATATTTTTTCTTTCAAATGAACTAGTTAATTATATATTTTCACTTTCAAGGAGAAATATGTAACTTCTTTTAAAGGTTGAATAAATATGTAATTAATGTTTTTACCAGAGAGATATGTAAATAATCCAAAATAAAAAGTCATTTTGACACTGACAAACACTTTTTAACTTATCAACTTCTTTATAAATCAAACTAGCCTAAAACCCCGTGTATTACACGAGTTGGATAATTAAAAAATATTTATTAATATAAAATAATAATACAGTTTTAATAATTATATAATAATATTTTAAGATAAAGTATAATTGAAATATTTTTATAATTTATAAATTATAATAAATTAGTAAATTATAAGAATAAGAAGATTTATATTTTTTAATATTTAATTATATAATATAATTACTAAAAATTATAAATATATATTAGAAGACAGAGACATGATTTTTTTTTCTTACCACACCAGAACGCGACATGTGTCCTTTAAAAATACTTCTTTAAGGTAGTGTTATAATAAATAGGGTTAGATTGTTGAAAAGTGTGAGAAGGATTGTGAGCCATTAGATACATAATTTAATGGTTGAGATCAAAGTTGTATTAAAAAAGTTAGTGGAATGGTATTTTAGTCATAGACACTTTTGTTAACTTTTTATTATGTCCCCCAATTTTTTTAAACGGTCATACCTTTTATATACGATATTATTTTTTTAAAAAAACTACAAAAAAACGAGCATTTTTTATCTTTAAAACGAGTATAGTATTGTTATATAAAAAATAAAAAAAATACGTTTTCCTCCACCTTTTATATTTGTAATGTGTTATTGTGTCTTTTTGTTTGTTATTGTGTCTTTTTGTTTGTGATTGTTTCTTTTTGTTCGTTCGACGATGTCTCTAACTATTTTTTTTATAAAATGATAGAGCTTTAAAGATAATATTGACGAAACAATGACCTAAACGTAAAACATAATGACCTAAACGTAAAACACAATAATGAGTATATTACGCAACCACTTGAACGTAATACACAACTATGAGTATATTACACAATGATCTGAACGTAAAACATAACTATGGGTATATTACACAATGACCTGAACTTAAAACACAATGATGCGTATATTACACAATGACCTTAACGTAAAACATAATAATGACTATTACACAATGACATGAATGTAAGACACAATGATGCATATATTACACAATGTTCTGAAAATAAAATACAATGATGAATATATTACAAAATGACATGAACGTAAGACACAATGATGAATATATTACACAATATTTTGAAGATAAAACACAATGATGAATATATTAAACAATGATATAAACATAAAATACAATGACGAAAATGTATTTTTCAAAAAATTAAAATAATTTATGTTTTTTAAAATTATGAGTTTTAAAAACATAATGGTGAAATAATACAATTATGCACTTTTAATAAATAAAACATAAAAAATAAATAAGAACAATTTGATAAATGCATAAAAAACATTAACAAAATAACACAAGATATAAAAAATAAAACACAATAATAAAAACATTAAACACAATGACCTGAACCATTAAACACAATGACTTGAAACATTAAAAACATTGACCAAAATATCTTTTCTATAAAATTAGAGAAATGTCACTTGTCAACTCTATAATCCTTCTCACTCTTCTCACCGATCTCACCATTTTTACTTGAACCTAATTCTACTTCTTTAATATAACAGGTACACAAGTTAACAAGTAAGCACGCGCTAAATTATCGAGCTTCTAGATTTGAACAAGTCTAAACTAATGGACCAATTAGTCACGAGTATTAATAGTCAACTTTAAAGGTCACTGGAGACGTCTTTCCAAATACGGATCCCATTTCTTCATCACTTGTACAATTTTTAAAGCATGACGTACTAGGTTTTGTCAAACTACTAAAGATTTTTGAAATATGGTGACAATTTGATAAACATTTATTTTTTTAAAGGATGCGATCAACTTTAATAAAATCAGAATATTAAGTTATTACCACACTAAGACCATGTTTAATACTCCTCGTTGGGGGCGCGGGATTGCATCCTTCGGCGAGGCCAGGCGGGCACACCGCCCCCAACCCCACCGGTAAATTCGGACGATTTGAATTCCAACATCCCACCCATGTCTGCATATGATACATGCAATGCCCGTAATCTTTTCCTGCTAAGCCTACAGAGTTGAATTTGTTAAGGTGGTTAGGGCAGCAATATATGCAGGCCAGACGTTTGTATTCTTGGTTAGAAGAGTGCTTTTATAAACAAAATAAAAAATGTGTAAGGATAGCGAAGCTTTGACAACCCTGTCAGAAAGAAGGCGCTCGTGACACAATTTTTAATTATATGGGCGTATGTCAGAGTGTATGAACAAGGATGCCAGTATAGGACATGACCTTTTAAGTTTCGTGAGTTTTATAGGTCGGAACCTCTGCACTTAAGGCGACAAAACCTATACAAATGTGGAGATTTCATGACCAAGGTTAAATGAACAAAATGAGATAATAAAGTAAAAATGAGACATTTTAGAACATTTTTCTTTTACCATAATTTTTATTTTTCAGATAATGGGTATATTTAAGAATATAATTAATTATGTGAAATTGTTTTTTGTCATATAAAAAATAAAAAAAATAAAAATAAATTGATTTAATAACTTAAAATTATGGTAAAAGACTGTAAAATATTTAATCGTTGTATATCAAACATTCCCAAATATAATTTAAGATTTTTTTTTATTTTTTATTTTATTTATTTTTAACATCATGCCGTTGTACGCGGTCATGGAAGAAGTTATGGTCTATATTAATCATGGATCAACCCGGTAACCCTTGTGAGCCCTTATATCATTCAACTCTTGTCAACATCATAGCATTTATTTCATTTGAAACCAAGAAAACAAGAAAAAGTAAACCATAAAGATTTGAAAGTGTTGCATTGTTCTTCATATAAATATCAAACCCAAATACACCATAATTCATCAACACATTATTAAAATTCTTCCTTTAAATTAAATAAAATACAACAATTTTTTAAACTCAATCAAATATGGCACATTTCACTTTGAGTTTGGTGGTGTTCATCTCAACAATGGTTGCATCCATGCATTTTCACGGTGCCATGGCACAGACCACACACGTAGTCGGTGACACCTTGGGCTGGAGCATTGCTCCTGGTGGTGCGGCAGCTTACACCACATGGGCTTCACAACAATCCTTCACCGTCGGTGACGTTCTCGTTTTTAACTTCATGAATGGACAACATGACGTTGCGGAGGTTGCAGCGGCTGCATACGATCCATGCACTTCGACTAATCCCATCTCCCTCACCACCACGAGCCCCGCATCCCTCACCTTGACCACCGCCGGCACCCACTATTACATCTGCACCTTCACAAGTCATTGCCAGGCCGGTCAGAAGTTAACCATTAACGTCTCGGCTGCAGCCACAACTCCTCCATCAGTAACGCCTACACCACCACCGTCCCCTTCCACCACGAATCCTAGAACACCTACGTCGCCACCACCTACCACTACTCCTACTCCTCCTACAACACCAACTGAACCATGTCCCCCCACTTCATCTCCATCTGCTAGCCCACCGACCAACACCACCGGAAGCACCACTCCGCCGCCACCACCTAGTGGTGGAGCTTCATCTTTCAACGCTATGCTACCGGTCTCTTTATTGGCTATTGGCTTAGCCTTTTTGAATTATTAAATTTTTGAACCAGATCGAGAGTGTTTACTTATCATTTTATCATTTTTTATTTAATGTATTTTTTTTTGGTTCATTACTAGTATACGTTAGGTGTTTGAGATATAAAAATATTCACGTGATGATTTATTTTACTATATTTATATTTTGCTATTTTTTTTGTTGGTTACTTATGAGGATGCGGTTATTGGGGTTTATTTTAATATTGGGGTCATTGGCAAAAAATTAGGAGTCGCAAACTTTGAAATATGATCCTTCGGTAACTGGTAACGACATCTTTTTCTTATGCATCGTCATTGGACTAAATTACATTTCTGCATCCGTCCACAAAACTAAATATTTTAATATGATAAATAAATGACTTAATTCGTCACATGTTAGTCTATAATTAAATCAAACGTATAAATTTCATGCATTTCTCTTTTCTATTAATGCATTTTTCTTATTAAAAGTTGAATAATGAATTATTATATTTTAAATAATAAACTTGCCTACAATAATAAATGGAAACTAAAGTTTAAATAAAAAAGTTAGAAAAAAAAATCAAAATTAAAAAGAAATTAAATGAAGTTAAATTACATATTTAGAAATTTAAAAACTTATAACATATTATATATATTAAACCCATTCAATTTTTTTATAACAATAACATTAAAGAAATACATAATAATAACGAAAAATAAATTGTGTGGGTCCTCATCCCTCTTTCCTTTTTGACCAGGCAACTCCCACCTCTCCTTTCCCCAAGTCCTTAACCACCCGTTTGGAAAGCACCACCCCCTCTCCAAGTCTCCATTTATCTCTAGCAAGAGAGGCATAGGAAACCAGTTAACTGAATCGGTACGTTAGAAACTGGTTTTAGGTTTAAGAAAAAAAAACCCAACAATTTAGGATTTAACGATTTAAGGTTTCAAGTAACCAAAATGGTTATCAACCGGTTTGAAAAACCGGTTAACCATACACCTAAGTAAAAAGTTCATTATTTAGCTGTTAATGTTATACTAAATAATTAAATATGACCCTCATGATTATTTAATTAATAGATCAATTACCTAAATATTTTTTGCAGATAGATAATTATTTGATGGACATAATTATCCTTATTTATCCTAATTAGGGTTTCTCTTTGGGTGTATATAAAAAGAAGGTTACTGTCACACCCCGAGCCGGCGGGGTAGGATCGGGTATCCCCGACGGGCGGAAGGTTCCCGGGGCGCGATATCGTGAGTGATAATCGAAGTGATCAGATTGTCTACATTGCACATGATGTAAATGAGAAATGCTAAATATAATAGAATTACAAAGTTAAATTACAGCATTATAATTTAACAATGTAAATCTATTGTAAAACATCAATAAATGACTATCTTGTATTTACACAAGATATACAAAATAATTTATATCATGATGTCTTCAAAAGTATGCAGGTCCAAAATACTAGTCTTCTATCTGAAGTCCTAGTCCAAAAGAAATGACTTCCTAATTGACATGTTCGTCACCTGAGAAGTCATGCAAAAATAAAGGTCAACACATGGTTGGTGAGTTCATATAGTTTAGTATTTGAAAATGATTTGAAAATGATTTGAAAACCTCCTTTGGTAAAGACCCTAACCTCATTAACTTCACATGTAATATCCAAATCGGTATGCTTATATATAGGGCATATGTAGGGTCGAACTTACCGCCCGCCCAGCCAACATCCCACCACATACTAATTCACATATGACACTGTTGTTAATGATAATTAAGCATTTTTACCCTTATCACAATCCCATATGTACCTCTGTTTATTGTTCCTGTCATTACAATCATTTGAAATCCCTGTTGATTCCTTAAGTTCATCATACAATATGATCAACCACACAATTGTATAAACAGTTATAAATGCTTAATTAAACAAGTAAGTAAACATTTAATAAAATCTAAGTCCTTATGATTGGGGCCTTTGGTCATACTCGAGTAGACTAGTCTGTCAATCTAGGTACTTAGTAGTTAGGGAAACTGTAAATATCCTCAAACATACGACCTACAAGTCAAACGGTCTAGCTAGGACTTCTTGAAATGCAGGATTTTATGTTTCGTCAATGTTTTTGGCGTATGCTATCTCTGATATTTCCCAGACTTTCCCTTAAAAATGATTTAATGATCGTCTGATTCTGTCACAAGATGTACTTGATGTGTTGATCATAGAATACAAGATTCATTGATCGGTTGTACACTTGATTCATTGTTCAACAAACACTTGGTTTGTAGAACATTGAATGTTGTCTTTGCAAAGATTGTTTTATTGATGTCTTGATGTCCCACACTTGTTTTGTCAAATGTTTGATTTGATCCCTTGAATTCACCCACATGTTTTGTCAAAATGTTTGATTTGATCCCTTGAACTCACACCCTTGTTTTGTCAAAATGTTTGTTTTGATCCCTTGAACTCACCCACTTGTTTTGTCAAAATGTCTAGTTTGATCTGTTTGAAATGCTTTGACTTGTTGAAAAGTTTAGTTTAACTTGATTATTCACTTAATAAATAAGTAAATCAGATAATAACCTGCATAAAATCTTCCTAGATATGATCTAGGATAACATTTATATATATGTAAAACATATAATTTAAAAGCATTCGAGTAAACAATTTAAATAAACAGTTTACGCATGCTTCTCAGCCCCGCGTTTTAAAACAAAAATGTTAGAAAAGGGGCAATGAACTCACCTGTGCTGCTATGTAATTTGATCTAACACAAAATGCGCGCTCCTGTATGTAAGCTAAGTATCTTCGGTTCCTGAGTTATTTTATAAGAATTTCGGATATGATAAGTATGCGTAGTAGTCGTTGTGCCTAAGACTTCGAGTCTTGTTGTGTGTGCAACTAAGTGTCTTAGTACTAAGTGTATCTAAGATCTACTCTATCTTAATTACCCTTCTTATGATCCCAATTCCCAAGATTAGTTACAATAACTCACTTTTATATTTTAGAAAATTTCGGCAGAGTTTCCTTTGTTTTTAAAACAATTCCAGACAATTAAATCGTCTATTTTATAACAAATCCCAATTCAATCAATTCAAGTAAGTATTTAAACCAAAGCATTACAATTTAACTTCCAATTAAATCCATATTAGGTCAAGATCATTTAATGAAATCTAATAAGTTATAAATAAATGAGATTTTATCAAAATTTCATTACTTGAGTTTACTAAATCATTTACTACATGATGGGCTTAATTAAACCCCATTGGGCCCACTTAGGCCCAATTGAACTTCTTTGATTTCTATTTGATTTCCAACTTGAACTTTGTTCGTCCGTGTATAGCTTGGCTTGGAATGATTCAATTGAACAATTCAATATAATTATACCATCACATGAAATTTTGTTAAGTGTTAGGCGTAAATATTGAAATTAACACTAACACCTTAAGTTCTAGCCTCCACTAATGCCAGTTTTCTTAGTTCGTTCTAAACTTTGAGTGCTTGTATATTCATTTCCTTGTTCTTACTCCTAAATCCAACTGCCCTATGTACTGAATTTTCCCAAATTAGCCAACACTTAGGTTCAACAGCCATGAAGGCAGCGAACCTATTGACATGCAGAGTAGGTTCGGCGAACCTTTAAGTATTAGGTTCGGCGAATCCTTAAATGATTAGGTTCGGCGAACCTCTAAGGGTTAGGTTCGTTGCTATTAGGTTCGCGATCGAAGGTTCGTCTCAATTAGGTTCTTTCACTAGAGGTTCGGCTCTAGGGTTCGTTGATCAGCTAAGGTTCGTCTCACTTAGGTTCGTCTGTTACAGGTTCGTATGACCCAGGGTTCGGCTCGACAGGTTCGTTGCAGGTGGCAACAGGTTCGGCTCAGATCCACAGGGTTCGTTGCAGGGACATAGGTTCGTGGCTCATAGGGTTCGGCTAGATCAAAAGGTTCGGCCGATCGAAATTGTCCACGAACCTGCATCATCTTCATCCCATTTCAATCCTAATCTGTTACAGGTTAGTTTCTAAAGCATTCTAGTTACTCATACGTGTTTATCCATGTGTTTTCTAAGTGTTTAGACCGAACAAACTACCAAACGAAATGGGTTCGTGATACCCACTAAAACCGAATTTAAAATGAAGATTTACCTCAAAATCGACGGGTAAAAGCTTGATTTCTTTGTACTTCCGTAATCTACGAGATGAGAGGATCAAGATGACACCAAATTTGATCGAATCCAACTTGAAACGAGCTTCCAATCTTAGAGAGAAGGTTAACTTTTTAGTGAGAGAGAGCTAGAGAGAGAAAGTGACGAGATTGGGTTAAGAAAATGAGTTGGTGTTGGTTGGTGATGCATTAAATGTTCTCATTTAATGTATCACCGCCACCCGATGTTCGGTCTCGATCGGTTTCGCGAAAAAGGCCGGATCGCGAGGATTTTCGCGATGAAATGACACGGTTATAAAATAGAATTTATAAAATTATTTTAGGTTGTGATTCCTAATAAATTAACTAATATCTTTTTGTTTATTTAAAAATTTAAAACAACATTAACTGTTTAAGTCGAAAGGTACGGTCGTCGCGCGTATGCGTTCGAATCGTCACCCGTACGAATACGGCGATAACTATACTTTTCAACCTTGTTTTCTAATTATAGAATATCATTCAGAACGTTAAACTTTCAGATATATTCGTACAGATCGTCACCTATACGAATAACCCGTCAATTTAGCATTCACATAACAATATTCGTGTGTTTTGTTCTGTAAGGCCTCACATACGTTTATACATAATAAATCCTAATCAAATAATCACATAATAGTTCTGTGTTGCCAGATAATTATCCGACTCAAGAACCATTGTTCTGAACTGTGTTTCTGTTAAATGTGTCTGAAACTGTTCTATGACAACTCACCATGATAATGATAAATGACATGAATATGAAAAATACTGAAATGTGTGATTCATACCTGTTTTACTGTTCCTGTACTGTAGAGATCACTGTTCCGGTGGCGGTTCCGGCACTGATGTTACAGTCTCCCCTTGTTAGAGAAATTTCGTCCCGAAATTTAAGTGTTGTTATCAGGTACAGCTTCCTCTTCAAATAGTTGGGGATACTTTAACTTCATGTGATCTTCACGTTCCCAAGTGAACTCGGGCCCGCGTCTTGAATTCCATCGAACCTTTACAATAGGAATACGGCTTCGCCTCAGTTGTTTAACCTTGCGATCCATAATCTCTAAAGGTTCTTCAATGAAATGTAACTGTTCATCGACTTGAATCTCTTCGATTGGAATGACGAGAGACTCGTCAGCAAGGCATTTCTTTAAGTTTGAGACGTGAAACACATCATGCACACCACTGAGTTCATCTGGTAACCTTAGTCGATAGGCTACAGGACCTATACGTTCGATGATCTCAAACGGTCCCACGTATCGTGGTGCTAATTTGCCTTTCTTTCCAAAGCGTACCACGCCTTTCCATGGGGATACCTTCAACATTACACGATCCCCCACTTGGAATTCCAACGGCTTGCGCCGTTTGTCGGCGTAGCTCTTTTGTCTGCTCCTTGTTGCTTGTAGTCTTCTTTGAATCTGAGCTATCTTGTCAGTGGTTTCTTGTATTAGTTCTGGCCCCGTTATTCGGTTGTCTCCAATTTCAGTCCAACAAATCGGTGATCGACATTTCCGGCCATAAAGAGCCTCGAATGGTGCACATCCGATACTGCTGTGGTAACTGTTATTGTAGGAGAACTCAATCAGTGGCAAATGGAAATCCCAATTCCCACCGAAGTCTAAAACACAGGTTCTCAACATGTCCTCTAGGGTTTGAATAGTACGTTCGCTTTGGCCATCCGTTTGTGGGTGGTAAGCTGTACTCAGGTTCAACTGTGTCCCTAGAGATTTCTGTAATGATTGCCAGAACCTGGATGTAAATCTGCTATCTCGATCAGAAATAATAGACAATGGCACACCGTGGCGTACCACTATCTCGTTGATGTATAATCTTGCTAGTTTATCCATGGTGAAGTTCTCACGCATGGGCAAGAAATGAGCAGATTTGGTTAGACGATCAATGATCACCCAAATTGTATCATGACCGCTGGAAGTGCGGGGTAGCTTGGTAATGAAATCCATAGCTATTTGTTCCCACTTCCAGAGCGGAATCTCAGGCTGTTCCAATAGACCAGACGCTCTTTGGTGTTCCGCCTTTACCTTCGCACACGTTAGACATTGACCGACGTATTCGGTTATGTCCTTCTTCATTCCAGGCCACCAATAAAATCCACGCAAGTCTTGGTACATTTTATCAGCGCCTGGATGGACAGAGTATTTAGTCTTGTGTGCTTCATCAAAGATAAGTTTCCTCAATTCATCTACCGCAGGGATCCATATACGTTCCTTGTAGTAGATCATTCCATCGGACTTTGTGTCAAACTGTTTCTCTGCTCCGCAATCAAGTTCTTTCTTCAGATTATCTCGGTCAAGTGCTTCTTGTTGCGCTTGAATAATCTTGTCACTTAAACTGGTCTGCACGGTTATCCCCATTGCTCTAACACGTAGGGGTTTGACTCGTTCCTTCCGGCTCAAGGCGTCAGCTACAACGTTCGCCTTTCCCGGATGGTATTTGATCACACAATCATAATCATTCAGAAGTTCAACCCAACGGCGCTGTCGCATGTTGAGCTCCTTCTGATCAAAGATGTGCTGCAGACTTTTGTGATCAGTGAATATGGTACACTTGGTGCCATATAAGTAATGTCTCCAAATCTTCAAGGCGAAGATTACTGCTCCCAGTTCAAGATCATGAGTAGTGTAATTCTTCTCATGAATCTTTAACTGTCTTGATGCATAGGCTATGACTTTGTCCCTTTGCATTAACACACAACCGAGTCCCTGATGGGAAGCATCGCAGTACACAACAAAGTCATCACAGCCCTCTGGGAGAGATAGAATTGGAGCATCACATAGTTTCTGTTTCAAGTTCTGAAAAGCATCTTCCTGTTTCCGCTCCCAGACAAACGGTTCGCTTTTCTGGGTTAGCTTAGTGAGAGGCAAGGCTATCTTAGAAAAGTTTGAGATAAACCTTCTGTAATAACCCGCCAATCCCAGAAAAGACCGTATCTCCGTCGGTGTCTTCGGAGTGTCCCAATTCTTTATCGCTTCAATCTTGGCAGGGTCTACATGAATTCCCTCGCTGTTGACCACATGACCCAGAAACTGAACTTCTCTTAGCCAAAACTCACATTTGGAGAATTTGGCATAGAGTTTCTCTTCTTTCAACAGCTCCAAGATCTTTCTAAGGTGTTGCTCATGTTCTGTTTTGGTCTTGGAATAAATCAGTATGTCATCGATAAAGACAATGACAAACTGATCCAAGTACGGCTTGCACACTCGGTTCATGAGATCCATGAAAACTGCGGGTGCATTTGTCAATCCGAAGGGCATCACCATAAATTCATAATGCCCATACCTTGTTCGGAAGGCCGTTTTCGGTATGTCTTCATCTTGAACTCTCAACTGATGATATCCGGACCGCAAGTCAATCTTGGAGAAATATTGAGCTCCTTGCAGTTGGTCGAACAAATCATCAATCCTCGGTAATGGATACCGATTCTTGATGGTTAGTTTGTTCAGTTCACGGTAATCTATGCACATTCTGAACGATCCGTCTTTCTTTTTCACGAACAAGACCGGAGCTCCCCAAGGTGAGTAGCTCGGTCTGATGGAACCCTTGTCAAGTAGCTCTTGTAACTGATTAGACAATTCCTGCATCTCTGAAGGTGCTAACCTGTAAGGAGATTTAGCAACAGGAGTTGCTCCAGGAATTAAGTCAATACGAAATTCTACCGGTCGCGTAGGTGGCAAACCTGGTAGGTCTTCGGGGAATACTTCAGGATATTCTTTCACTACTGGTACATCTTGAATCTTCTTCTTGTCTTTCTCTTTTTCCATCACATGAGCCAAGAATGCCACGCACCGTTTCTGTAGACATTTACGCGCCTTTATGCAAGAAATGATTTTGACACTTCGCTTTGCTTGATCCCCTTTAACTTCCAATACACGATCACTCGGCAATGGAATTCGAAGCAGCTTCTCAGAACAGATGACTTCCACTCGGTTAGATGAAAGCCAATCCATTCCAACAATGATGTCAAAACTACCCAGCTCCATCGGTATCAAATCGATGGTAAATGTAAAATCATTTAGTGTCAATGGGCAGTTCCTATAAACTGTACTAACTGTGATCTGTTTCCCGTTAGCTACTTCTATAATGTAAGGGGAGTCTAACTGTTCCTCTATGGAATCTAGTTGGCATGCAAAGTCGGTAGAGATAAAACTCTGATCCGCACCAGTATCAAATAAGACAGATGCATAAAAGTCATGTAAGAGAAACGTACCAGTGACCACATTTGGGTCCTGGCGTGCAGCTGGTGCTCCGATGGTAAAGGCTCGTCCACGGGGTGCTTGAACTGCTGGTTGAGCCTTCTTTGGGCAGTTCTTCGCAAAGTGGCCTTGTTCGCCACAATTATAGCATCCACCATTGTTCTGATTTGCTGGTGGAGGAAGAGCCAAAGCAGCATTGTTGACTGCTTGGTTAGGTGTCATCCTACAGTATTGGACCCAATGGCCCTTTCTTCCACATCCCGTGCAATGCTTGCAGGGAGTGTCAGCAGTGTGGTGATACTGACACTTGGCACACAGAGGAAACGTGCCAGTGTAAGGCTTGCGGTTGGGGTTTTGTGGTGCTGCTGTTACTTGTTGGAGAGGTGTGGCCACCGTGTAGTTCTTGATGGTCTTCTGTTTCTTCTTCTGATGATGGGAGGGTTTCTTTGAAGATTCAGCTTTGTTCTTACTGGGTTCAGCCTCCTTCTTTAGGACTCCAGAGGCTACCATGAGGTCAGTGAGTTTCCCAGACAGTCTCACTGCAGATTCAACAGTAGTAGGGTTGGCTGAAACAACCATACCCTGAATGCAGGCGGGAAGTCCACCCACATATCTGTCTATCCTTTTCTCCAGAGTTGGTACCATATCTGGTACCAAAGCAACTAACTCGTGGTAACGAGTAGTGTACCCCATGTGATCAGCCCCCTTCATCACATGGTTGGATAGTTCAACCTCCAACTTCTGCAGTTCATTCTTGGGACAGAATTCTGTTCGCAGCAGTGTCTTGAAGTCTTCCCATGGCATGGCCATGGCTTCTTCTCTTCCTCTGGCATTGATCTGGCCGTTCCACCAGGTCAGAGCCCGTTTGTTGAATGTTCCCGCTGAGTAACGGACCTTGTGGTGTTCGGGGCAGCTGCAAAGATCCAATGTTGCCTCAATCTTCTCAATCCATTGGATTAATCCAACGGCGCCTTCAGACCCACTGAAACTGGGTGGTTTACATCCTACGAAGGACTTGTAGGAGTAGTGAGATGAATCTCCAGTGTTTCCACTGGCTTCCCCTGAAGTGTTGCCAGTATTGAGGATCTCATTACGAAGACGAAGGAACATCTCCGGTATAGCTTCTTTCATCTGATTCGTCATCTGGCTACTCAGTAACGTCACCAGAGCGATAGTAGCAGGATCCATGGTCGGTACTGTGCCCGAACCAGATGCTTGAGTAATCAATGGAGGAGGGGGAGGAGGAGGTGGAGGAGGTGGTGGTGGAGAGTCATTTGGAGACGGTGTGGAGGAGTGTGGAGCCAAGTCTTGTGGTGGTAGCTGTATCAAAGGAGGTTGTCTTCGTGGAGGCATTCTGATCATAACCAATAAAGTCATCGGTTAGTGCAATGATCGAATACAGAAGACAATATGCAAATAAGTCTTAAGTCCTACTTTCTCTACATGCAGGGTCCCTAGGTTATAGTCTAGGCCAAACCATTTAAATAAGTGACCTATATTTCTCTATAACCATGGCTCTGATACCAATCTGTCACACCCCGAGCCGGCGGGGTAGGATCGGGTATCCCCGACGGGCGGAAGGTTCCCGGGGCGCGATATCGTGAGTGATAATCGAAGTGATCAGATTGTCTACATTGCACATGATGTAAATGAGAAATGCTAAATATAATAGAATTACAAAGTTAAATTACAGCATTATAATTTAACAATGTAAATCTATTGTAAAACATCAATAAATGACTATCTTGTATTTACATAAGATATACAAAATAATTTATATCATGATGTCTTCAAAAGTATGCAGGTCCAAAATACTAGTCTTCTATCTGAAGTCCTAGTCCAAAAGAAATGACTTCCTAATTGACCTGTTCGTCACCTGAGAAGTCATGCAAAAATAAAGGTCAACACATGGTTGGTGAGTTCATATAGTTTAGTATTTGAAAATGATTTGAAAATGATTTGAAAACCTCCTTTGGTAAAGACCCTAACCTCATTAACTTCACATGTAATATCCAAATCGGTATGCTTATATATAGGGCATATGTAGGGTCGAACTTACCGCCCGCCCAGCCAACATCCCACCATATACTAATTCACATATGACACTGTTGTTAATGATAATTAAGCATTTTTACCCTTATCACAATCCCATATGTACCTCTGTTTATTGTTCCTGTCATTACAATCATTTGAAATCCCTGTTGATTCCTTAAGTTCATCATACAATATGATCAACCACACAATTGTATAAACAGTTATAAATGCTTAATTAAACAAGTAAGTAAACATTTAATAAAATCTAAGTCCTTATGATTGGGGCCTTTGGTCATACTCGAGTAGACTAGTCTGTCAATCTAGGTACTTAGTAGTTAGGGAAACTGTAAATATCCTCAAACATACGACCTACAAGTCAAACGGTCTAGCTAGGACTTCTTGAAATGCAGGATTTTATGTTTCGTCAATGTTTTTGGCGTATGCTATCTCTGATATTTCCCAGACTTTCCCTTAAAAATGATTTAATGATCGTCTGATTCTGTCACAAGATGTACTTGATGTGTTGATCATAGAATACAAGATTCATTGATCGGTTGTACACTTGATTCATTGTTCAACAAACACTTGGTTTGTAGAACATTGAATGTTGTCTTTGCAAAGATTGTTTTATTGATGTCTTGATGTCCCACACTTGTTTTGTCAAATGTTTGATTTGATCCCTTGAATTCACCCACATGTTTTGTCAAAATGTTTGATTTGATCCCTTGAACTCACACCCTTGTTTTGTCAAAATGTTTGTTTTGATCCCTTGAACTCACCCACTTGTTTTGTCAAAATGTCTAGTTTGATCTGTTTGAAATGCTTTGACTTGTTGAAAAGTTTAGTTTAACTTGATTATTCACTTAATAAATAAGTAAATCAGATAATAACCTGCATAAAATCTTCCTAGATATGATCTAGGATAACATTTATATATATGTAAAACATATAATTTAAAAGCATTCGAGTAAACAATTTAAATAAACAGTTTACGCATGCTTCTCAGCCCCGCGTTTTAAAACAAAAATGTTAGAAAAGGGGCAATGAACTCACCTGTGCTGCTATGTAAGCTAAGTATCTTCGGTTCCTGAGTTATTTTATAAGAATTTCGGATATGATAAGTATGCGTAGTAGTCGTTGTGCCTAAGACTTCGAGTCTTGTTGTGTGTGCAACTAAGTGTCTTAGTACTAAGTGTATCTAAGATCTACTCTATCTTAATTACCCTTCTTATGATCCCAATTCCCAAGATTAGTTACAATAACTCACTTTTATATTTTAGAAAATTTCGGCAGAGTTTCCTTTGTTTTTAAAACAATTCCAGACAATTAAATCGTCTATTTTATAACAAATCCCAATTCAATCAATTCAAGTAAGTATTTAAACCAAAGCATTACAATTTAACTTCCAATTAAATCCATATTAGGTCAAGATCATTTAATGAAATCTAATAAGTTATAAATAAATGAGATTTTATCAAAATTTCATTACTTGAGTTTACTAAATCATTTACTACATGATGGGCTTAATTAAACCCCATTGGGCCCACTTAGGCCCAATTGAACTTCTTTGATTTCTATTTGATTTCCAACTTGAACTTTGTTCGTCCGTGTATAGCTTGGCTTGGAATGATTCAATTGAACAATTCAATATAATTATACCATCACATGAAATTTTGTTAAGTGTTAGGCGTAAATATTGAAATTAACACTAACACCTTAAGTTCTAGCCTCCACTAATGCCAGTTTTCTTAGTTCGTTCTAAACTTTGAGTGCTTGTATATTCATTTCCTTGTTCTTACTCCTAAATCCAACTGCCCTATGTACTGAATTTTCCCAAATTAGCCAACACTTAGGTTCAACAGCCATGAAGGCAGCGAACCTATTGACATGCAGAGTAGGTTCGGCGAACCTTTAAGTATTAGGTTCGGCGAATCCTTAAATGATTAGGTTCGGCGAACCTCTAAGGGTTAGGTTCGTTGCTATTAGGTTCGCGATCGAAGGTTCGTCTCAATTAGGTTCTTTCACTAGAGGTTCGGCTCTAGGGTTCGTTGATCAGCTAAGGTTCGTCTCACTTAGGTTCGTCTGTTACAGGTTCGTATGACCCAGGGTTCGGCTCGACAGGTTCGTTGCAGGTGGCAACAGGTTCGGCTCAGATCCACAGGGTTCGTTGCAGGGACATAGGTTCGTGGCTCATAGGGTTCGGCTAGATCAAAAGGTTCGGCCGATCGAAATTGTCCACGAACCTGCATCATCTTCATCCCATTTCAATCCTAATCTGTTACAGGTTAGTTTCTAAAGCATTCTAGTTACTCATACGTGTTTATCCATGTGTTTTCTAAGTGTTTAGACCGAACAAACTACCAAACGAAATGGGTTCGTGATACCCACTAAAACCGAATTTAAAATGAAGATTTACCTCAAAATCGACGGGTAAAAGCTTGATTTCTTTGTACTTCCGTAATCTACGAGATGAGAGGATCAAGATGACACCAAATTTGATCGAATCCAACTTGAAACGAGCTTCCAATCTTAGAGAGAAGGTTAACTTTTTAGTGAGAGAGAGCTAGAGAGAGAAAGTGACGAGATTGGGTTAAGAAAATGAGTTGGTGTTGGTTGGTGATGCATTAAATGTTCTCATTTAATGTATCACCGCCACCCGATGTTCGGTCTCGATCGGTTTCGCGAAAAAGGCCGGATCGCGAGGATTTTCGCGATGAAATGACACGGTTATAAAAATAGAATTTATAAAATTATTTTAGGTTGTGATTCCTAATAAATTAACTAATATCTTTTTGTTTATTTAAAAATTTAAAACAACATTAACTGTTTAAGTCGAAAGGTACGGTCGTCGCGCGTATGCGTTCGAATCGTCACCCGTACGAATACGGCGATAACTATACTTTTCAACCTTGTTTTCTAATTATAGAATATCATTCAGAACGTTAAACTTTCAGATATATTCGTACAGATCGTCACCTATACGAATAACCCGTCAATTTAGCATTCACATAACAATATTCGTGTGTTTTGTTCTGTAAGGCCTCACATACGTTTATACATAATAAATCCTAATCAAATAATCACATAATAGTTCTGTGTTGCCAGATAATTATCCGACTCAAGAACCATTGTTCTGAACTGTGTTTCTGTTAAATGTGTCTGAAACTGTTCTATGACAACTCACCATGATAATGATAAATGACATGAATATGAAAAATACTGAAATGTGTGATTCATACCTGTTTTACTGTTCCTGTACTGTAGAGATCACTGTTCCGGTGGCGGTTCCGGCACTGATGTTACAGTTAAGGCTCATAATCACGGTTGCTTAACATCACAATCAACATCACACGAATTCCCTAACCTTTGGAATTCGTGAACTATCAACCGAGCTCTCCATAATCCATCCTCATCATACACCCTAAAGAGGAACCCATTCGATCCGGTCGGATTCGTAATCAAGAAACATGTCAGGAATCAACAACGTATTCACTGGGTTCACAAGTTTCATCTAATCTATATTCTATAAACTTTTTTTCCGTATATATATACATGTTCATATTCAAAGGAATCGATCAACAGTTAACCGATTTATGTTCTTATTGGTTTTGGTTTTAGAGTTTGATAAACCGGTTATTAACCGAATCGGTTATAGTCAGTTATAGTCAACATTGTCTTAAAACAATTGACCAATTAACCGGTTCAGTTATTCGATCCAAAACAAAACATGTTTTGAATCAGTTAACCGGTTTGTGCACCCATACCAGCAACACTCACAATAACCACTCAATCAAAAGAAACGAACTCCCCCACCTAACCCCTATTTGACATGCTGATGCATCTGTAGCTCTATACATACCTCCATTCTGGTTCTATTGTCAATCACCACCATAAAGGTCGTCATCATAACCTCCACCCTCAAATCATCACGATCGATAGTTATACCCTTTACCTTTCCATCCCCATCTTCATCAAATCACCTTCGTAAACATCAACTTCATCAAAACCAATCATAACTCTTTAATTGAAGAAATAGACATGAACATAATACGTTTTGAGTTCACAAGTATCACATATTTAAAAAATGTGACGTGTTAAGGTTGACATGTTTATAAATAAGCCGGGTTCAGATTGACCCATTTAAAAACAAGTGGACCCACTAACCCGTTTAGAGTTTCGAAATTATTATTTTTTCATCTTTTGTTTTTTTGTTATTTATCATAATTTAATTGATTAATTAACAAAATTATATTTTTTTCACTTATTAAAACGCTTTTAATTTTTTTCGGTTAATTGTACAAATGAGTTTAATTTTAGAATTCAGACTTAAACATTTTGATTTATGTAATAATATTGTTAGTTCTAGTAATGCTAATTCTTTTGATAGAACACTATTTTGTCTCAACTATACGCATACAAAACATGCATCTGTAGCTCTATACATACCTCCATTCTGGTTCTAGTAATGCTAATTCTTTTGATAGAACACTATTTTGTCTCACCTATTTAGGATTAGTTTTGATTTATGATATCTTCCGGTTCTTGAATCCGGTCCGACCAATAACCAGTAAGACGTCCGGTTCAACTTCCGGTCCGGTTCTGAAAACATTGCTTACAATTTATGTATTCATTTGATTAATTTAGATAAATGGATTAAACGAGTCATATCTTCCTTACTAATAATTGATTCCAATAAATGACACATGACATTCTCATGTTATTCCAAAAAAATGTTATTTTTTAATATAAAAACTCACATTTAATGTTATTAATTAATAATATACATTGTTTACATAAATACACAAAATTAATTCTTGATAATAAATATAATCTATGTTTAATATCATATATGTGTGTATTAAAAACATTTTTTTATAATTTTTTGTATTTAAAGTTTCTTGATATAAAAAAGGTATAACTAATATTATTATTTTTGATATAATTATTTAATAAAAAATAATATAATAATAAAGAATTATAAAATCAAATAATTTTTATTTATAAACCCATGTAATACACGGATATATAACCTAGTAATATATAACTAGGTTGAAATCTTTGACACAAATAATATATAACTAGCACTACAAATAAAATGTCATATAGTGGCACACGTTTTTAGTGGCATTTTATTTTCGTGCCACTATTATTGGATTTAGTGGCACTTTCAGTGTGCCACATTTGTTTTACACATACTTTTAGTGGCATTTATTATTAGTGCCATTAAATTATATTTTTAGTGGCACTTTAAATATGCCATAATTAATAAAATGTATTTTTATGGCATATAATTTATGCCACTAAATCAATTAACATTTCTCACAATATTTTCGTTCAAAATTCATTCCCTCTTAAAGTTGACTAAACAAATTTTACTAAAATAATTTCCTCATAAACTTACTTTTACCATTTCATAGAATTCCCTCCATCATATTTACCCTATTCCTAAAAGTCCCTTCACTATTTTCAACCTTGAAGAAAACGGGCGGTTCGACTACTTGCAACCGGTCCAACCACTAACCCGTCATAAAACCCGGCTGAATTATAGAAAAGTCAACAATTGCCACCAAAATTTGTCATCAAAATAAATGATGGAAAATTTTGGGAATAATTTCTCACTGAATGCAAATTGTAAGATTGTGTTGATTTTTAAATTTTATATATTTTGTCTCAAAAAGGTGGGAAAAAACCAAAAGTTTATATTGCTAGTTTGCCAAATTGTAAGCGGGTAAACCTAAATTTTATCCTCCATCCCCAAAATCAAATATCCTAAAAAGTCTTCTACCGCCTTCAATTGCTCACCTCTTCAATTCACGTCTTCTCCTTTCCATCCTTCATTTCCCTTCACTTTGATTTCGATTTCGAGTTGGTGATTCTGAGCCGGCGAGCCGCAGTCACTACCAAGAGCCCATCGATTTCAAGACGGCGAGCCGCGATTACTACCAACAGCAAATCGAACTTGCAGGTTGGTCTATGTTTATTTCTATGGGCTGTGAGAGTTGATTCTCAATCACTTTGATTGTTTTTCTTGATTGTATTATATGGGTATTGGTAGAAACTGTTTGGGGGATGATTGGCTCTTTTAAATTCTATATTAGGTTAACTGTATAGTCTGTAATTTTTATTTTGTTGGATCTTATCGGATAGTTCTTCCTTGTAAGTATGTGTGTTAGCAGGTGAAATGCCCAAAAAGTAAATTTTGATTTTGTTTGATTTGATGTGATAAATGCAACAATGAAACAATCTGAATATTAATACTAGTTCCCTTCGGTGCCTTCTCAAGAAAACTAGATGCAAGGTTGTAGTTTCAACTCATTTACATACAAATGCATGATATTGGTTATGGTTGATATTTAATATAATTGGCAATCTTGATCTATAGCAAGATAAATGGATAGAAATGGGTAAAAAATTATTGCATTTTGGGTTGAAATGAGTAACATTATAACATAGTATGGGTTGAGATGGGTAACACCTAAACACAAAGCGGGTTAAGACGAGCAACTTGAAAATTATGTGAACATAGTGGATTTCAATGGGTAAGAATAATTAATAATATATTTAATGAGAAAATCATTAAAAATTATTCAAATAAACTATTTGTTTACTTACAATTCATTTTAACTTGAGTGAAATTGATTTTATTTAAAGCGACTCGTTTAAATCCAAATGGATTTTGTTTAAAACCCGGCTTGACCCGCACCCATCCTAATCCGCACCCATTTTGACTCGTTACCCAACCCACCCATTTTGCCAGGTATTATATTAACAAGTCAATGGGTTAAACTATTAGATTTAATAAAAGTGTAAAGGGTCAGGTAATTTGAAAGTCATCTGATTTGTTTTAGAAGCTTCAAAACTCTCAAATTTCTTTATTGTAATATTTTAGTTTATAAGCCTTGTTTATACGAGATGTTTTTTAAAGATATCTAGAATATTTGTTTTTGGTTTATGGTTAGTAATTCTAGTTTATTTTGTGTAAATTGTAAAATATTGATAATTGTCACAGGAATCAGAAGGGTATTCTGTTGGTGTTTAATTTTAGTACATCAGGTGCTGCTGATTGGAGTTTAGTTTTCGCAGATTTTGAATCCAGGTAGTACGTATCTATGAATTTCCCAAATTTTTGAGTTTGATTATTATTAGTTATGGATTGGAATTTTTGATTTGGATTCGTTTCATCTATGGCTTCAACTTTCCTAGGTTTGGTGTTTGATTTTTAGTCATCGATGTGAACGTGTTTGATTTGGATTCGTTTGATTTCAACTGAGATTGCTCAAATTATGACTAGAACTACAAATTTTCTTTAAAAGATTGTGTTGACTTTTAAATTTTCACTAGTTATATGAATATAGCTGCTCTTCACATAGTATTACTAGGTGTTAAATCATATTTTGATGTAGTATGTTCCATTATATCAACTTTCTGCAGGTGTAGAGTGTTTATTCAATATATGGCTTCAATTGTCCCCTATTTACAACTTTGAACGTAAACCATAAAATTCACTTCAAATCACCAGTTTGGTTTGTTAATTTCTCAAAAGATGGTTGGTGTTTAGGCAAAAAATTGACAAAACCCAACCCAACTATACAATAGAAAAATCAAGTATAATTATATTGTGTCTTTTACAACCATATATACAAATTTTAGAAATCAATTTTTGAAACACATAAACTTCCCAATACATTAGAAATTCATGACAACATGAACCCCAACAATCATATGCCTCATTGAGTTCTTGCATCACGAGTTCAGTTGATGACCTTGTCAAGGATGCAGAAGAAAAGGTGTACCCAAATTCCAAATACAACAAATTATCTAGTGTGGTGCATTTGTACCATTTAAAATGCTTGAATGGATGGAGCAATAAATCTTTCTCTATGTTATTAGAATTTTTAAAGGATTTGTTACCTGAAGGAAATGTGTTACCTAACACAACCCAAAAAGTTAAAAAAATGTTGGCCAACTTGTTCAGTACCTTGGGACGCTTGTCAGGATGGCCGAACATGTATCAATTGAGTATTCTGATTGGAGAAAAGTTCCCATGCAACAGAAAGAGGATATGTACTCAATTGTTAAGGTATATGTCTATTAAATTACTTTATATATATCAATTCGTTAAGGTAAGAGATATAAGCTAAAATATATGTCATTTTTTTGTAGTCCAAATTTACTTTTCATCCGGATGAAACAACTCAGATTAAAAAGTGGATATTCTTTAGTATGGGGAAAAATGGAGAACATGGAAAGGTATATTAAAGTCACGTGGATATGATCCAAGCCTCACTATTGATGAAATTGTGACCCAACAAACTAATAACGACGATAGAGTGAATGCAACTCAATTTAAAGAACTTGTTAGTCGTTGGTTCACTCCAGAATTTCAGGTAACAATAACAATATAAAATATTAGTATTATATATATATATATATATATTTATGGGTTTAACATTTAAGTAAACATAACATGTTCCTTTTTTATATAATTTCCTATCATGTGCAAAATTACCATTTACTATAGACTACATGTGCCAAGAAAAGATCAAGTCGTTCAAAGATGAAAGAGCCTCATGTAACCCGGACAAAGTCGTTTGCTAGACTTGCTCATGAAGTGGTATTAATTTAGTTATTTTGATAAATTATTATAGTTTGTGGTTTTCAATTCTCTTACTAGCCATCAAACATAAATTATAGATGATGAAGAATGATGGTGTGTACCCAACAAGAGGAGAAATGTACATAAAAACACGCACTCGTAAGGATGGTAGTATTGTAGATGATGAAGCTATTGGCTTTGTGGTAATGTGGCTTACATATTAAAATATTCCTACTCATCATGCATGTGTTTAGTTTTATTTTTAAAAACTTACCTATGTTATTTTGTTTTTAGAATTCACTAAAAGCTATTGCAAGTGAGTCTACACACACAACTGTAGATCCAGATGATTTTACCAAAGATGACTATTCGAAAGTTAAAGGCCCAGAGAAAAGAGGGTATGTTCGATTAGTTGGAAGGATGCCGGCCACAAAAGATAAAGTTGATTCTCCAAGTAATTCGCAAGTTATTTATCATCTACAAAATGCTGTCAATGTTATGATGAACATTATCCAAGAACATATACCCAATGCAAACTTGTCTACCGTTCTCAATGACATGAACATACAGGTACTTATATACATGACCTTATTCTAGATTAGAATGTGTATTATTTATGGTATTTACATAGCAAGCTGGTGTGATTTTCATTTTTTTTGGGATAAAGGGCATTTTGCCAGGAAAACATATAAAACAACAAACAATACATGATATTAGGGGGCATTTCGCCAACAGATTCTCTACCCCTAACATCCCATCTTTGACCCCTGCATAAGTCAACATTGCAGGTCCACTTAACCCAAAAACATCCCATTGTTTGACACACCCTACGGTCAACAGAGCAGCCCCTTGCACACCAAAAACAACCTATCAGCACCTCAGCCTTGCCATTAGACTGATCCACCCAGTTTGACCACAGTAAGAGTCAACCTATCAGCACCACAGCCTATCAGCACCTCAGCCTATCAGCACCACAGTAAGAGTCAACCTGCAGTCTCCCATATCTACTCAAAAAACCCAACAGCTATCTCATCACACATAGAGCTTATACCCCATTTGCTGCCAGAGTCTTGTATCTCCCAATCAGAACCGCAACCCATCCCCCAACCCAAGCAGCCATACATGCTGGTATATTTCTCTGAATAGTTGTCCCAAAAACAGGCCCTCCATTGCAGCCCAACCCATCTAAATAGCTTCCCTTGGATGCCATTGACTAGTAGCCACAAGCCTCATTAGCCACATGCATAAAGAACCCAGCCACGTTTTTCCAAAATGATATTACTAGTTAAAAATGTGCATTCTAATTAGCATGAGTGTAGAATGAATATTGATTTTGAATTAATAGGTTTGACTTCACTATTACTTGATATATTACTTGTTTGACAGGTCTCTCTAATACTATTTTGAATTAACATGTATTTTTATTAATTTATATTTTAGGTCCCTCGTATTGGTTCTTCAACCCTTAACAACTCTTTATCTAGCAATGAATTATCATCTTCAAGATGTCATGATGACGGAGGCATAGTTGACAAAATATGAAGCATTGGTGGAACAGAGAAATGGATTCGTGGATTGAAATTGAGAACCCGAAAGATCCTTATCACTTTTTTGTAAACATTTGAAATATGTTATGACTTTTTTTGTAAACAATTGAAATACATTATGACTTTTTTTTGTAAACATTTGAAGTACATTAGAAAGTTATTATGTCTTTCTTCCTTATAATTTAGATTATGTTTTGTAGAGAAACTAGAATTTAACTTATGATATTATAAGTTTAGGTGTAAATAGTTTTATCGACACAATCAATCACAAATAAAAAAGTGCCACTAAATACCATTTTAGTGGCAAAATATAAATGTGCCACTAAATTAGTATAGATATTTTGTAGTTTATAGTGGCAAATATAAAAGTGCCACTAAAGACCATTTTAGGAATAGGCGGCACACAAAAAAGTGCCACTGAAAGGCTTTAGTGGCACTGCTTCTAGTGGCACTTTTATTGTGTGCCACACATTTATTCAGGAGCTATTAATGGCACTTTTCTGGTTTTCTGTGGCACTTTTTTTGTGTCACTATATGACATTTTTTTTGTAGTGTAGGTTAGATTCGGATTGAAAAAATTCAACCCACCAACTTGTCAATCCTCAACCTGTAAATGTGTCAACCTGACACAATTGACACCTTTAGTCGTTGTGGGAGGTGGTTGTTGAGCCAAATCCCTTTGTCTTGGCCTCTATCACCAATCCAAACCATCGTTCGTGGTTGCTGATGAGGGTGGTTGTCACCATCGAAACCCATTCAACCAATACATTTTCACCTTGTAACTATTAGACTAAGATCTAGAGAAGTGATGACAGAGAGATGGGTGGTCCTTGTGGTATTCAGTGCTAATTACCTTTGTTCACTCACTGAATGCACTGCTTATTGAACAAATTGTGTATTGAATGGTTATTACACCAAACTCACACACACACATATAACTTAATAGGTTGCATATATATAACTTCATGCTACGTAATTTTATTTAAAAAAATTGTTTATAATATTTATAAGCTAATAATAAAAAAACCATAATTTTTTCTGAAGATTGATTGATAAGTATAAGTTTTCTTATTTTTTTTAAAAAAATAAAGAATTTTCTTTTAGAACAAATTGTCATTTTCGTCCTTGAGATTTGTTTACTTTTGCCATTTTAATGTAAAAGTTTAAATTTCATGATTTTTGTCCTTATGGTATGTGGTTTTGTCACTTTTGTAATTTTAGTTTAAAAGTTGAAGTTCACTTGACTAAAATATGTAGTTTGGAGCTTGAAAGATGTTTCGTTCTTTCATTGATTTGTTGTGCATAAAAATTTATTAGTAAGGAGAGCACTCATCTTGGGGTGTGCTTACTACTTAGATGCTTTCAGCAGTTATCCGGAGAGATAGAAAGTGTGTCGTGCTTGATTCATAAGATTCTATATTAGACCCAGTATATTATTTCACTTAGCCTGCCTCTCCCTTGACTTTCCGGACCAATCAACCCGGATCTGTATTCATGTTAAAAACTGGCATCAAACAATGTTAAACATACATTGAGATTGAACAAACTTGAACATAAAAATAGGGAGTAAAACAAATGAAACGAAAGAGAAGATGCAACCTATCAAATAATCCTTCACAATCTCATTAGAGAGATCAAAGATTTGGAACAAACACAACTATAAAACCCTAAGACAACTCTCTCAGAACACAGAGAAAGAAAAAGAAAGGGTTAAAAAATAATAATGATATGCTTCTCAACAGAAGATGATATCTTCTCTCTTAATAACCAATCTATCTACTTTAATAAATGAGTATTTCTAGGAGACACGTGACGCATCCTTGTTAAATCTGAAAATATTTTTCCCGCATCTCTCTCAAACTAAATAATATTAATTTTTAGTAATTAGATTATATAATTAAATATTTAGAAAAATAATAATTTTTCTTATTGCAATAATTACTAATTTATTAAAATTTAATAAATAATAAAAATTATTCGATTATATCTTATCCTAAATATAACTTTATAATTATTAAATATTTATTATTATTTAATATAAATAAAATATATTTTTTATTATTCAACCCGTGTAATACACGGGTTTTCTTGGCTAGTTTGATATATACAAGTATACAACTGAATTCCAGCCAGACTTCAACCAGATCTTTAAACAGCAAAAGCCCATAATAAAAACCTTTGCAACAAGTCCAACAAACTTCTCAACTCAGCAGCCCAACGATACTAACAAACAACTCCAGGCTCCAGCTCACATAAAACCAACAAACGTGTATTAGATGTATTGTATTATAAAATTGCATAAAATATATAAAAATATATTATATATATTATATATTTTTAACAATTCAATAATGAATTTTAAAGGACTTTCAGGAATATAAAAGCAACAAACAAGAGATTACGACAGAATGCAACAAAAGATAATTATGTTATTTATTATTATTTATTTACAACTACCAAAACATATTTACAAATCAAACAAGGAAGGTATACTGAATTCCATTATATTCAATAAACCGAAACATAACTAAAAGATTTCAATTTCTTTGTATTTTAAATATTTAAAAAACATTATATAAACCAAACTCTCTAATAGTTTCGCTATTTCTCACTGACTGAATTCCATGTTTCTAAGTGAGAGATGCATTGATTAGAACTTGTGGGAGATGCCCAGAAACGTCTGGGGGGCACTTGCAACGATTCAAAGCTTCCTTCCAACATCTCAACGACTTTATCGATGGAAGGTCGATCCGACGGATGATATTGAATACACCACAAGCCCACCATCATCATCTTTCTAGCTAATTCTACTTCCCCTTCAGTCTTAACCCCATATTCCTTCAGATCGGATCCAACTTCTACTTGCTTGTATATCCAATCTGGAAAGAATGCTTCGCTTGTGCTAACCTTATTGTGCTTGCGTGTACCTATCATTTCAAGAACCAGCATGCCGTAGCTATACACATCAGATTTGTGAGATGCACCTCCAAGACTCCTGAAAAATACTTCAGGGCCATGTATCCTACGGTACCTCTTGCACCCATTACAGACACAACACTTTCTTTTTTCTTGCATAACTTAGCCAGCCCGAAATCAGATATTTTTGGGACGAATTCTTCATCCAATAGAATGTTGTGTGGCTTTATGTCAAAGTGCACAATTCTTGTGTTACAACCTCTATGCAGGTACTCTAGACCTCTTGCAATCCCTTTTGCAATCTGGAACAATGTGTTCCAGTTCAGATGAGAGTCGTCACAACATAGAAACTTATCTAATGATCCATTTGGCACGAATTCGTAAATCAAGGCTCTCTTCGTTCCCTCAATGCAAAAACCTAAGAGTGTGACTATGTTCACATGAGAAGTCCTACTGATGCTTTCAATTTCATTAATGAAATCTTCTCCGTCTCCGGTTGTTTCACTCAAGAGCTTCACCGCAACTAGATGTCCATCAGACAATTGTCCTTTGTAAACACTTCCATATCCTCCTTGTCCCAGTTTATCTTGGAATGAGTTTGTTATTTTCTTGATTTTTGAATACTTGTATCTTTTTGGTGCCAAACTTCCATAGTTCCTTGTGAATAATTCTATTTGATCATTTGCAGCTTCACGTCCTTTTGGAGTTGAACGTAACCTCGATTTTCGACAGAGAAGCACAAACACCGCGAACAAACTTCCTGTGATGCTGAATAAAATGCCTATACAAAATATGTTTAGTGGATATCTTGGTTTTTTTTTTAAAAAAAAAAAAGAAAAAGAACGACGCATTTCTATTTTAATGCTAGTACTTTTCAAGAATGTCTTGAATGTTCAAACAATGTCCTTAGGATAGATAAAAGTTTGAATGATTACCTATTATAAGCTTCAAATTAGCTCCCTTGGATCCTGTTTGACACAGAAATATCAGAATTCATACCATGTGTTGGTAACAAGCCCAAGATAAATACACACTACCACTCAAAACTCACGTATGTATGTATATAAAAATAAAGAATCTTGCTAAAAAATAAAAACTTGCAGATGTTATTAATGCTTGTAGAGAAGAGTACAATCAAACTAATAAAGAAATAGCCTTTATATAGGCCAAATACTCAAACGGCTAGCCACCTAAATCTTGCAGGAGATATTGACTTGACTCAACAATTTATTCAAAACAAAACTAGAAAATAGGAAATACTCAACAAATAAATAAACGTTCTGTAAGACCAAGTAAACCCATGTGAATAATATTGAATCACACGTGATCATCCTTCTACTCAACGTAAACTTTCCAAAGTACCCAGTCAAACTCAAACTCAGATTAATTAATAAAAACAGACCCGTGACCCGTCAAGATTAACCCAACATTCACCCCCTTAATCTTGACCCGTTTCTTCATCACAACAAAGTTGGTTCTTCCTCTTGAATCAGATTTGCTTCATTCTCCTTGTCTTTCCATTTTGTACACTCGTTTGCAAAATGTCCATATGCCCCACACTCATAGCATCTAAACCCGCTTTTATCACCTCGACCCGAGCCTCTTCCACGTCCTCTTTCACCTCTACCGGATCCTCTTCCGCGACCTCTTCCTCGTCCATATTGTCTTTCACTTGAACTAGCCATTAGAAGTTGACCTTGATCTTCATCCTTTTCTTCATGACTTTGGAGCCTATCTTCGTATGCTTTTAACCTTCCTACCGCCTCTTCAAATGGCATATTTTCAAGATCCGAATATTGCTCAATAGGAGCAACAATTGGTAAATACTTCTTTGGAACCGAATTAAGGAATTTTCTCACCATCTCTTCTTCCCCAAGACGTGAACCAAGACTTTTGTATTTCTCGGCTATACCACTTATCTTACTAGAGAAATCATTTATGGTCTCATTCTCCTTCATTTTTAACTTCTCCAACTCACCCCTTAGTGTTTGTAGCCTTGCCTTTTGCACCCGGTCGGTACCTAAATACCGCACCCGAATGGATTCCCAAACTTCTTGTGCATCCCTATGTTTGGCAACCTGCAAAAGAACATCTTCGGGAAGAGTATTATAAATTATTGCTTTTGTGGTATAGTTTTTCTTCTCATCCTCATCTTCTCCGGTTATTGTCTTCCAAAGAGCTTGTGCTCTCAACACCGTTTCAACCAAAATAGCCCATGACGTATAGTTAGTTTCAGTCAATTTTGGACATTGGAGTGAAATGTTATTACCTTGCTCACGGACCGTTATAGCACCTACGTTTTCTGCCATTCTTGCTAAAATTTGTGGTTGTGTCTTGCTATCTTCACTTGCTTCTGGTTCTTGCTCTTCCTTGCTTCAACTTACTGTTCACGTGAATTGATGCTTGTTTTCTTTTGATCAACTGTTGAGATCAATCACCTTGCTGCCTTGCTTGATTATCTTGCTTTAGTTCTTGCTATTTCTTGCCTGAGATTTGTATTTCAACAAACCTTAACTTGCTACCTTCTTGCTACTTGCTTCACTTTTCATGGCTGATTACATAGTATTGCAATTTGCCATCTCTTGCTTGCTATGAACCAGATTTGAGCCTAATCTCTGATACCAAATGTTGGTAACAAGCCCAAGATAAATACACACTACCACTCAAAACTCACGTATGTATGTATATAAAAATAAAGAATCTTGCTAAAAAATAAAAACTTGCAGATGTTATTAATGCTTGCAGAGAAGAGTACAATCAAACTAATAAAGAAATAGCCTTTATATAGGCCAAATACTCAAACGGCTAGCCACCTAAATCTTGCAGGAGATATTGACTTGACTCAACAATTTATTCAAAACAAAACTAGAAAATAGGAAATACTCAACAAATAAATAAACGTTCTGTAAGACCAAGTAAACCCATGTGAATAATATTGAATCACACGTGATCATCCTTCTACTCAACGTAAACTTTCCAAAGTACCCAGTCAAACTCAAACTCAGATTAATTAATAAAAACCGACCCGTGACCCGTCAAGATTAACCCAACACCATGAGCCTTAAGAAATGTAGATATGAGTGTGACTCAACCAACAGCTACTCGGAAGATACTTTGAAAACTGAGTCTTAGAAAGAAATATCTTGGTTATTTATTTGGAATCTTGAAAATAAATATGTGGTACATATCAAATCACATTAAAATTGATTTTTTTTATTCAAAATCCAATTTTTTTTCAGGTTTAATGTATACCACATATTTATTTTCAAGATTCTAAATCACTGACTCTAAATAAGGTTTAAGGATTTTCGCTCTAAATTCTGGTTTTTGCATGATACTATCCCCATATGATATCATCATATGACCCAAAACAACACAACCATGGTAATTTTGAGTTTGACCCATATCGTTGGCCATGCAATTCCTTTGTAATATTTGATAATATACTATGCAATTGTGATATGAAGAGGACGGTTTTAAGGGTGTGAACTGTAAAGGGTGGGTTGACCTCTCAACGTTCATGTTCTAGAGAGTGGCACAATTTTCTTAGGGAAATTCGCAAAATGTACCCTTTGATTCATTTCCTTCCCTAAAATGTCAAATTGACAAACTTCTTCTATAAATGTCCACCCTAACCCTATTTATGGGTGCCGCAACCCATATAATCACAGGCGTCGCCCGTTGTCTAACCCAGTAGTAAATAGACACGTATACACCACGGACGCCGGCGCCCATGCATGAAGATATTTTCGAATTTTCGGTCATGGGCGGCGCGCCTGTAAACATTTATTATTATTTTTTTACGGGTGTCGAGAGTCGGGTGACCGAAAATACTTTTTGGGCGCCCGAACCAAGTTTAAGGGCGTCCAAACATACTTTACAAGCTGGGTGCCTGCAACGAGATGGTTTGCGAGCATTGCGCCTATATCCATGGTATGTTTATGGGCGGGGGCGCCCACAACACAGATAGTACAATTTTTATGGGCGGGGCACCCATATACGGTATTTTTACGGACGAGGCACCCACCATCCTGCTTTTTTACAGGCGTGATGCCCTCTATTTAACTTTTTTACAAGCGTTGCGCCCACAAACTTTTATTTTGAATAAATTCAAAAAAACTAAATCGAGAAATATGAGTTTCCTTTTTTTAAAATTAAATAAATTTTAAAAAAAGTAATAATTAATCGATAAAAATAACAATTGATAATATTTAACATTAAATAAAAATATTAGAATGAAATACATTACAATGAATGTTGTCTAATTTTGTTCTCGTACATCAATTTACAAAAACTCCAACAAAAGTCCGTTGTGTTTTGATGGTATACATATATCTGATTTATGTTTTGGCGAGAGTTAATAGACTAGATTGCCAAAGTTTACAAAACCAAAAATCTACAATTCATAACATTTGATTTTAATATATAACTAGATGGCGCAAGTTCGGCGCGCGTTGCCGTGCAGTTACTATGTGTTGTTGTGTGATTGTAATCATTTAACGTTAGCTCACGAAGTTATCGGATTTCTTATAACTAACCCTTTTACTGGATCTAACCTGAATAGAGTTGATTAATTATGTTCAATCAACGTCTACTTTACTCCTCTCTGAGCCTCTCTTTTGATGGTGAAGTTTCCCGAACTTGTATAGGGGATCCGGCGGTCGACCAATTGCTGATATATATTCCACCGGTGTTGTTTGGAACGATTGATGGATCATGATCAGATGACTAGCCTACTTTGCAAGACGCCTTCTATCTCCTACGATTTGCGGGATGCGTTCAACGAAAAAATGGAAAAAAAGCACAAAGAGGGATCGAACATGCACCTATTGGAAGCGAAAACCTTGGTCGGCTAAACCAGTTGGATAGAGCTACTTCAGTTAATAGTCTGACCAAAGATATATACATCCACAATTAAATTGTGTTTTAACAGTGCATCTTTTTGTTGTACACTGTGCTTTAACCTATTCATAGTTTCGTATCTATATCTATATCTATGCTACCTAATAAAAGAGTAACAATTTGGCCAAATGTCATTATTTTAGGCTATCCACATCATATGTGTGGCACATGTCAACACTATATTAAATCTTGGAATTTTAAAATTTAATTTCATTTAATCAATATAATTAAATCATACTTTAAATGTGGTAAATTAATTAAGTTAAATTATCATTAAATGTTAATAAAAATACAATCATGTAAAAAAAACCTCCAATCTCACATTTGAACAAAAATGATGAAAGAATTTTGTTAAATTGAGATAAGAAGAAAAGACAAACTCTGATATGAAGTGTAAATTAATAAAATTGTATGATCTTGATTTAATAACAAGTTTTGTAACACGATTAACTACACGTTTATTCAGAGTTAAAAGTAATGATGGTCTCATACTTTTAATTTTCAATAAAGATGATACGTCCAATGTTGTATACAAAAAAATTTTAGAGATTTATAGTTTTCATTTTTAATATGAAATGTATTCTTACATAGTAGATTATGTAATTATTTATTATAAATATATTTTAATTGTATAATTTTTTGTACCCAATCCCATGTAATACATGTGTTTATAACCTAGTTGTAATATATAGTAATACGTGTCAAAGTTATGCCCTTAATTAAATAGGAATAAATGAAGAAGATATATACATGATCAACAAAGACACCATCAAAACAACAACGAACTTTCGTTGCAGTTTTTCTATAAATTGATGTACGAGAACAAAATCAGGGAACATTCATTGTAATTAACTTAATTCGTTGTATTTTTTTTTCATGTTAAATAATATTAATTGCTATATTTCTCGATTAATTATTATTTTTATTATGATTTATTTAAGGATAAAAAAACAAACTTTTATTCAAAATAAAAGTTTGTGGGCGCCACGTCTGTAAACAAGCCGGAAAGTGGGTGCCTCGCCCATAAACATACCTTGGATACAGGTGCCACGCCCGTAAACCATCTTGTTACAGTCACTGTGCACGCAAACTAGGTTGGGACACCCGTGAACTAGGTTTGGGCGCCCGGTATCCGATGCCCTAAAAAGAAAAAAAAATGTTTACGGGTGGGACGCGTGTGACAGTTATTTCGGTGTGGGCAAGGCGCCCGTGACCGAAATTCAAATTTATGGGCGTCTCTCTTCGTTTGTGGGTGTTGGCGCCCACGAAGGCCACATGGCGAATTATTATTGGTCTATTTCACGAGCGGCGCCTGTGTTTATAGGGTGTCGACACCCATGAAACGAGTGGAAATTTTCGGTACAACTTGGTTAAATAGACATTTTAGGAAAGGAAATAGGTCAAAGGGGACATTTTGGGAATTTTCCTTTTGTTTTTTCTCTTGTTTTGAAATCGTAGGACAATTAACATATAAAGAAATTTAAAGATTTATTAGTAACTACATGTTCTAGATGTTGACTTATAAGTCAATAAACAAATTAAAACCTAAAATCAATATAAATTAAATTCAAAAACTATTTAGTTATACGTTAATTTATTACCATTAATATTTTTTATTTTTCGTTTATTTTTATAACAAGTTTCTATTTCGATTAATAGGCGAATTTTTATTTATCGCGAAGGGCCTTTAAAATCTACGGACAGGCCTACGTATGAACCTGGTAGTTAAGAACATCAGTTACCTCCTCCACTTTCGTTGGTAATGCTACAAATTGATGAAAAACTTCCTGCAGCACAGTAGCAGGCAAACAGCTCAGGTGAAGTTGAGTTAGACCCACAATGCCCATTGGACTGAATACATGTATCACACTCATCGTTATATGCCATCCACTGTAGATTAAAACTAGCCGTGAACGCTGACCGTAGATCACCCGTTGAAGCGTTAACTGATGCGAATCGATCTGCTGATCGATCCACGGGTAGAGTGATATAATTTCCACATTGCACCAACATATTGGAAACGTCAGCGATCGAACCGGTGTGATAGAAATAATGATGACTCCGTGTCCCATTTAAATGGCAAAGTTGTATGTTACCTGGGCATGTGTAGTAAAGAGATGCATTCTGCTGGCCAAAATTATTGTTGTTGAAAAGTGTGGAATCATAGGTGGTGTTGTGAAGATATTGAGGGCAAAGGGTGCTCCACATATCATTTCTAGCAATTGTGACCGTGTGTGTACTGGTATCGATATTTAAGACCCGATAGCTTACTGATTCTAAAACGAGCAAGGTAACATTAGCATGGCAGGTTAGCTGAAAACCAGGGTGCCCGCAATATTTAGGCCGGTTTAACCCCCAAAAAGGATACTTGAAGTCGATGGCTCCACAATGGACCACTTGGCGGCATATGTCATATGGTTGAGTTTCCTGGCACTGCAAGATGGCAAAGTGAATGACGGTGGCTAGAATCACCATTATGGTTAGTAGGGGGCTCGGGTGTAGTCCGAGTTTCATTTTGGTGTGTGTGTTGGAAGGGGGGGTTCTGAGGAAACGTTTAATTATAAACGATCTAAGAGAGACGAAATAAAAAGAAAGATGTCTCATGGAAAAATAAAGAGGAATTAATAAGTCTTTTGATTTAATTGAACTTAACTATATTGAAAAACTCATGTAATACACAAGTTTAATAAAAAAAACTAAATAATAATTAGTTCATTATATAATAATTATCCATAATTATACTTATATGAAGTAACTATTTTTTTCAATTAAATTGTTTAATATAATATAAAAATGGAAAACATGAGTAATTACACAAGAGAGTGAATACAAAATTATGCATCAGCGACATTGACTCTTTATAACTCAAACGTATTTTATATAATATGAAAGAAAGATTGTGGTTATTATTTTGAGAAAACATTCAATGATAAGATAGATGAAACATAAAGGAAGATGCCCACATTTAATGTGATGAACGACGTATGATAGATAAAATAGAAATGGTGTATGATTAAATATAAAGAGGAATAAGTTTATAGATTTATTTTATATTTAACAAGATTAGAAAATGTTTTTATTATATGAGTTAAATAGAAAACTAAATAATAATTACTTAATTATATTCATTAGACCATGTGTTATGGCCTTTTTGAGTAGGGGTGAGTGGGCTCGGTCACGCCTCCTCCCTCACTACACAGGTGCGTGACCAATGGCGTGGTGGTTGTGGCGTGATGGTTCTCACAGGGTGATGACCGTGTGAAAGAAAAAACAATTTAACAACTTCTATATAACCGTTGAAACAAAAAAAAAATCAAATTTAAACCGTATATAAACTCATTCAACACACAACAAAAAACACTAAATAATCTCTCAAAAAATCTTTAAAAATTTCAACTCTTATATCTTCAAAAATTTCAACTCTCATATCTTCAAAAAATCTTCTACACACTATGGATCCAAACAATTCAAACAACCCATTTTTTAACCCGTTTATGAATTATTATCGTCCTCAAGGCGAAGCAAACAACCTGAACCCATTTCTAACATTTGCAAATTGGTACCCACAACAACCATTTTTCAACCAACATTCACCCACTTCTGAAAATCTTTCCGAAACCCAACCCGAACCCGACGTTGATGTGGTTCCAGAAACAAAAGTCGACCCCCAACCGGCTACATCGTGAGAAGGCACATACGAAAGGATGTGCCCGAAAAAACAACAAAACCGACCATCACTCGATGGTCGGAAGTTGAGGAGGTGACACTAGCTTGTGCCTACATTGATGTTTCTGAAATCCGTTTGCTGGTAATAACCAAACGAGTACGGAATTTTGGAAATTTGTTAGAGCCCAATTTTTTTCAGCAATGTGCGGGTCGTGACTCCTACCGGACAAACGACATGATTTCCGAAAAATGGCGCGACTTACAACGTTAGGTCGCAAAATTTAACGGAATATGGATTCAACACTACAAAAACCAAAAAAGTGGTGAGAATGACGAAAGGGCCATGAACGAAGCGTTGATGACCAATGCTAGAGAAAACGGGTCATTTTCTCATACCGTGGCATGACATGTTATGAGAAAATCAACAAAATGACATCTCATCCCTAAGTTACAAACTTCGAAACGGACGAAGACGTCATCGTGTGGAAAATACACGACCACTCAATCCAACTCCATCTGTTGTAATTTCCTTAACTTAAACAAGTCTGATTAGGAAGTCGATATGTACATGCCCCCACCCTCTCCTCAACATCCGCCCGGTCGAAACAATAAGGGAAAACGACAATAGCCTCGTCTTCAACCGACTACAAAGACACATTAGAGACCGTCTCCGCGTCGTTACAAAAATTTGTCGACATACAGGAGCAAAAACGATACAACAATGACGTGAAATTGTTATGGACTCCAACCGATCACTTAATAAGTCGCGTTCGTGAAATAGCCGAGAAGACGAATGAGAGGATCATGAAAAGATATAACACAGATTAAATTTTTATGTATTTTTTTATTATTTATTTTTTTTAATTTTTATTTTGTAATTTTATTTTATTTTTAATAATATTATGTCCTTTTTAATTTAATTTATAATTAAAAAAATAATAATCAAATAATAAAATGTTGAATAAATGTGGTGATAAGGTGGAGTGATAGGCGAATGATGGGGAAATTAATATAACATATGTGATGATGTTATGCAGTGATAAGGGGTGATGTTGTTGGTTAATTACGTGACGCCTGCGTGGAATGATGAGGCCCATGCCACTACACATGACTTTATAAGACTACCCGCAATGCACACTTAAGAGGGGTGCACGTTGCTGATGTAGCGGCCGCACGTCATAGGTGCGTGTTGGAGTGGAGGAGAGAGGAGGACGCACGTCAGTAGGCGCATGTGGGGAAGTGCGGAGACATGCAGCCATTTGGTGGGGCCGGTGGTGGGTCCCTCGTTAAATCATGCTTAATTTACTTGTACATGCCCATTAATCACTAGCTTGTACAAATATGTGCAGGTGGGAAGGATGTGTTGGAGTTAAAGAGAGGAGAGAAGATGCATATAAGAAGAATGTGTAAAAAGCTGATGCGGCAGTGGTGACTAGGATGCATGTAGTAAATACATCCCTATGTATTGCGGGTAGTCTAATAATTAGTTATCATATAACAACTAAATATTTTTAATTTAAATATTTAATATGAGAAAAAACGAAAAGAAGTAAGAGTGAGAATGCACAAAAAAAGTGAGTTTGAGGACAAGGGTTTGTTTTCGTGGAAACATTTAATGATAAACGATTAGGAGGTGTTGCTAGAAGAGGTGTTGCTAGAAGAGGTGTTGCCTGCAATCATTTTAACTGCCTTTTGGTGTATATGGAAGGATAGAAATGAGGTGTGATGACGGTGGTATGCTCATTATGAACAGAATAATGCGTCCTGCCCATTAAAATCATGAAGCACATCATGGACAGGAACTCTCATCTTCCTCATGCCTATAAAAACAAGCATAATTGATGTGTTGTGAAACACATCTGCTTTTCTATTTGTTTTTGTTAAGTTTCTGTACAGTTTTATTCAGTTTTGGAGTCGATTTAAGCTGGTTCTTCACATTTCTGTAATTTTATGCTTGCAGGTAATAAACATGTATTTTTGGTGCAAAAGATCAAGGAAACGAGCTCCCGGTTGGACGAGAACGGATACGAGAACAAAGAAAGACATAAACTTGAATCTAGAACTCGTCGCGTCACGCGACAACCACATAGAACCCTGTCGCGTAGCGTGTGACAACTAGTACCTGACCGGCCGGCAAGTCCGTACGGTATGTGTACTTTCAACAGTAACTATGTGTAAATACATGCTTGTGAACAGTACTTGTATTAACAGAATTCAAAATACAAGAATCAGTTGTACGTATTTTTGTGTAAACTTAAATGCCGTAAGTACAACACACGTTATAAACAATAGTTGTTAGTGTTTAGGTGAAAACCTAAGTACAGTTAACACAACTAAACATGAGAAACAACAGTGTGCAAACAAATAACAAGAACAAATCGGTTGCGATCTGATATCCATAGATGACAGGAATCAGATGGCAGACAAATCAGTGTGAAAACAATGTGATAACAGGATGTTAGTTGAGTCCGATAGTGAGGAAATACAATTTAAAACAATATTGCAGTGTTGTTTCAGAATAACGAACTGACAGTGTGTTTGTGTGGGTGACGATTCACACAAACATATCTGTGAGTTTAACGTTCTGAAATGATGACTGGGAAGTAGAAAACAAAAGTCAGAAAGCAAAACCATCGACATGTTCGTTCGAATGACGATTCGAACGAATACGCACGATGGTGACGCGATCTGACGAAACGATTTTAGGAGCCGTGCAAGCGGTTTTAGGACCCTTGTAAACCGATCAGGAACCCACGAAAACCCTTCCTGGCACATCTCGACGTGTAAGCAACTTAGGTCAGGGGTCACATGGTGAGAATGATGAAGATGAAGTGCAGGTTTGTGGGGGTGACAAATGGCCGAACCCTCGTTCAGTCTAGCCAAACCTACGTGCAGAAACCAAGGAGCCGCCGAACCTCTGGCGAACCCTAAGGCTGGCGAACCTCCATGGGAAGATCTGGCCGAACCTCTATATGAACGAACCTGTTGCTTTGCTTCGACCGAACCATAGGCGAACCTTTCGGTCATCGAACCTGACAACTCACCGAACCTTTATGCATGAACGAGCCTTTTGGTCCCGCCGAACCATCCTAGACAAACCTCTGGCTTTGGGCGAACCCATGGTGTTTCAGACGAACCATCATACGAGCAGCGAACCTATGGCTACGACTCATCAGCACCGAACCTTTATGCATGAACGAGCCTAAGGTTCGCTAGAATGGAGCCACATTTCCCCCCTTCAATCGGTTAAAGCCTATTTGTTTGGCCCATATGACATATCATTGGGCTCACGAATTGTATCGGCCAATTCTTTCGGCCCAAGTCAAGAACTCAATCGATTTAATGACCTTCGGCCCACGCCCAACTTAAACGGCCACAAACACACCTACACGGGCCAAGTGCTTCTTTCGGCCCAACATCATTTATTCGGCCCATTTGATATTTCGGCCCATATGGTTTAAATTGGACTCAACACATGAAACCTAATTACAAGGGATAATAATGCATGGGTTTATACTCTAAAGTCTCTTGATTACAGAGGTGGCAAGTTTTGGGTTTAATGAGATACATAAAGCCTAAAACATGATATTTGAATATGTTAAACAAAAATCTAAGCTTTTATGCTTAGAACACTTTTGTTGTAATAATGATCCAAATGGAATGTAAATCAATAAACAAGGCGTGCTAGCCTAAATCAAGTAGGTCAAGTATTAGTGAAACAATAACAGGAGAAATGGGGCCGAATAAAGACCGTGACTCACGGGTGTTAGCCAAGTTTCAGGCTAACACATACATGCACACAAACCATCATTACTTATACTTATAGGTTTCATACAATGTGAAATCAATACCTAGTGTTGACTTTGTTTAAATGCATGTTTTCTCAGATGACGAACAGGTGTGGGCACTCATATATCAAGGATAAGCTAGTGGACTTTTAGAAGACCTAGGTTTATTTTGTGTTGCATACTCTTGATATGACAAAACATTGAATCATATTTTGTATATCTTGTACAGTTACAAGATAGAAGCCACAATGATTCTTTTGGAGAAATTACTTAGTTAAATTATGAACATGACTATGTAATTTAACTTTGTAATTCTGTATTGATGTCATTTTAGCATTTCTCATTTTATATCTCATGTGCTATGTAAACAATCTGATCATTTTATTATCAAAAGATATCACGCCTCGAGAACCTTCCGCCCGGCGGGAAAGTCGATCCAGCCCGCCAGCTCGGGGTGTGACAGATTGGTATCAGAGCCATGGTTATAGAGAAATATAGGTCATATTACTTGAACGGTTTGGCCTAGATTATAACCTTGGGACCCTCATATAGAGATCATGTGACATATGATTCTATTTGCATGTGTCTTCTGCATCTGATCACTGCACTAACCGATTTCTTTTCGGTTATGATCAGAATGCCGCCAAGAAGACCACCACCAGCTTTACTGCCACCACCACCACCACAGGATTCAGCACCGCACTCATCAACACCGACACCGCCTGACTCTCCTACACAACCACCTCCTCCTCCGCCGCCACCTGTTCATTAGTTAGACCCTGCTACTATAGCACTGGCCACACTGCTGACCAGTCAAATGAGGGAGGTGATTCCTGAGATGATGAACCGGATAAACACCAACAACAGCAACAATGTTGCCAACTCATCTGGAGAGTGCAGCGGTAACACCCGCCATAAACAGGACTATGCCTACAAGATCTTTGTAGGTTGCAAGCCACCTAGCTTCAGTGGCAGTGAAGGAGCCGTCAGATTGATCCAGTGGCTCGAGAAGATGGAGACTACTCTAGACAACTCTAGACATCAGTGGCTGTCCAGAGCAAAACAAGGTCAAATATGTTGCTGGTTCATTTCACAAGAGAGCGTTGACTTGGTGGAACGTTCAAGTTCAGATCAGGGGTCGGGATGAGGCCTAGTCTATGCCTTGGGATGACTTCAAGGCTATGCTACGGGCATAATCTTGCCCAAGGAATGAACTGAAAAAGGTTGAGACTGAACTGCTCAACCTAGTCATGGTTGGCTCTGGGCATCTGGCCTACACCACCCGCTTTCATGAGCTTGCTACCTTGGCACCGGATGTGGTGCCAACACTGGAGAAGAGAATCGAACGGTATGTCGGGGTACTGCCGTCCAGCATTCAGGGGCATGTGATTTCTGCCCACCCTACTACCATGGAACTGGCTGTTACTCTGTCAGCATCTCTGACAGATATGATGGTTGCTTCTGGGTATTTCAAGAAAGAGGCTGATTCAGCCAAAGTTGGAACTTCAAAGAAGTCGAACAAGAGGCCGACTAAGAAACAGAAGGTGGCTAGAAATTTTGCTGCTACCACTCAAGCTCCTATGCTCAATCAACCACCCCCACTGCAGATCAGAAAGCCCTACACTGGCACTGCACCTTTGTGCAACTCATGCCAGTATCATCACCTACCAAACATCCCGTGCAGACACTGCACCAACTATGGGAGATTTGGTCACACGGTAGCTCATTGCAGGAGTCCAAGGGTTCAAAACAGAAACAACAACGCAGCCACTGCTGCTGCTGCTGACCACAGGTTCTGCTTCACTTGTGGTGAACCTAGACACTTTTCTAGGGATTGTCCCAAGAAAGCTCAACCAAGGGCTCAAGCACCAAGAGGACGAGCCTTTCAGATAGGAGCTGTTGATGCAAGACAGGACCCGAACGTGATCACGGGTACATTTCTCCTATCTGACTTCTATGCATCCATATTATTTGACACTGGTGCGGATCAGAGTTTTATCTCGTCCGATTTTGCATGCCATCTTAATTATGTTGAGGAATTGTTAGACTCCCCTTACACTATTGAGATAGCAAATGACAAACAAATCACAGTAGACACAATATTTAGGAATTGCCCACTAACACTTGGCGATCACACATTTTCCATCGACTTGATACCGATGGAGCTGGGCAGTTTCGACATCATCATCGGGATGGATTGGCTATCTCTTAACTGAGTTGAGTTCATCTGTTCTGATAAACTACTACGCATTCCAGTGGAGAACAATGAGATTTTGGAGATTCGTGGAGATCAAGCGAGATGTAGTGTCAAGATAATATCGTGCATGAAGGCTCGCAAGTACTTACGAAAGCAATGTGTCGCGTTCCTAGCTCACGTGATCGAGAAAGACAAGAAAGCAATCAAGATTCAAGATTCAAGACGTGCCAATCGTGAGAGACTATGCGGACGTATTTCCGGATGACTTACCGGGACTGCCACCTGAGAGATCAGTGCAGTTCCGAATCGATTTGATTCCGGGAGCGACTCCTGTAGCTAAGTCTCCCTATAGACTTGCACCATCTGAGATGCAGGAGTTGTCCAATCAGCTACAAGAGTTACTTGACAAAGGATTCATCCGACCGAGCTTTTCCCCGTGGGGAGCTCCGGTTCTTTTTGTTAAAAAGAAAGATGGATCCTTCAGGACGTGCATTGATTACAGGGAGCTTAAAAAACTCACCATCAAGAATCGGTACCCGTTACCGAGGATTGATGATCTGTTTGATCAGTTACAGGGAGCACAATACTTTTCCAAGATATACCTAAGATCAGGTTATCATCAGCTCCGGATTCAAGAGGAAGACATACCAAAGACGGCCTTTCGTACCCGATATGGTCACTACGAGTTCATGGTGATGCCATTCGGATTGACGAACGCACCGGCAGTGTTCATGGATTTGATGAACCGAGTATGCAAGCCGTACTTAGATCAGTTCGTTATCGTCTTTATTGATGATATACTGATTTATTCAAAGAATGAGAAGGGACACGAGATACACCTCAAAACAGTCTTGGAACTTCTGAAAGAAGAACGGCTCTATGCCAAATTCTCCAAGTGTGAATTCTGGCTAAGAGAAGTTCAGTTCTTGGGTCACGTGATTAACAGTGATGGTATTCACGTGGATCCAGCCAAGATTCAAGCAATCAAGAACTGGGATGTGCCTACAACGCCGACAGAGATCCGATCATTTTTGGGGTTGCCTGGTTATTATAGGAGATTCATTTCGAATTTCTCTAAGATAGCCTTGCCTCTCACCAATCTCACACAGAAGTCTGAACCTTTCGTGTCGACACAGAAACAAGAGGAGGCGTTCTTGTCACACCCCGGGCCGGCGGGAACGGATCGGGTTTTCCCGTCAGGCAGAAGGTTCCTGGGGCGCGATATCTTGAATGATAATCGAAATGATCAGATTGTTACATGACACATGATAAATAATGAGAAATGCTAACATGACATATGATGTAGAGTTACAAAGTTAAATTACAATGTTACATTCATAATTTAACTAAGTAAATCTATCCAAAAGAATCGTATAGTTTCTATCTTGTGACTGTACAAGATATGCAAAATAGATTCACAATGTCATCAAAATGTATGCATCCAAAAGTAAGCTAGGTCTTCTAAGAGTCCTCTAGCTTAATCACTGATGCTTGTTATCTAGACCTGTCCGTCACCTGAGAAAACATGCATTTAAACAAGGTCAACGCTAGGTTGGTGAGTTCATAAGTTTAGTATTTGAAAACCATTGAATCTATGTCAGTCATGTTCATAGTGTATCACACAAATTGAATTGATGATTAAATCCCATGTTTCACACAATGTCCTCTCCATGGTTGGATGTACAGATAATGTTTCATCCAGTCAAGCATGCTTATATATAGGGGCATACGAAAGGGTCAAGCCCAGACGCCACCCCACCACATGCTTGACTGCACTCAACACTGCCTGTAATACAACGATGGATACCCATTTCCTTTTACCCATGATTTCCTGGTATGTTTATCCACTAAGTCAAAAGGAAAGAGACGTAATCGCCTCTGTTAACCGTTCCTTACGGAATAGTCGGCATGTAACATAACTCAATGAATAAAGTAAGAGATGAAATCAACTCTGTTAACTAATCCTTACGAATTAGCCGGTGTGTAAAATAAACCATAATTGAATAAAGAGACATAATCTCTGTTAGATAATCCTTACGGATTAGCCTGGCATGTAATATAACCCATTTGAACAAATAAGAAACAAAATCGTTTCTGTTAGCTATTCCTTACGGATTAGCCCGGCATGTAAGATATCATACTCGATATCTAGAACGAAACTTAATAGTTTCTGTAACTAATCATTACTGATTAGTCCGGCATGTAATATAGCCAACAATTGAATAAAGAAACATAATAGTTTCTGTTAGCCATTCCTTACGGATTAGCCCGGCATGTAAGATATCATACTCGATATCTAGAGCGAAACTTAGTAGTTTCTGTAACTGTCAGTACTAACCAGTCCGGTGTGTAAGATATCATACTCGATATCTAGATAGGAACATAATAGTTCCAGTAGCTGTTTCCCCTGATCAGCCCGGCGTGTAAAGTGTCCAACTCATGGTTCCTAGTTAGAGACATAGTAGTCTCAGTAGCTGTCATTTCTGATCAGCCCGGTGTGTAAGATATCCTCCCACGATATCTATTGAAATGAAACATGTTTCCTGGCTTTTATGAGTGTTATCTATATGATTAATAGCACCTCTCGTACATGGAGTGATTTCCTTTGAATTCCCCAGTCCCCGGTTATTAGTTTTGTGATTTACCCAACTGATCTACCATTGTGTAACCGACACACTCTGACGGTTAAGGAATGTGCTCTAAATGGAGTCTTAGTAAGTAATGATGGTACGTGTGTGATATGCCATCCCAAAAGCGTGTGTATGTAATATCCTCCTCGATATTACAAGTGAATGTATCAACTGTTATCCCAAGTTTGCGTGTTCTAGTGAGCTTAACAAAGTGTCATAAGAACATGTCTTATACACAATGTTAATGATGTGTGAATGATATTGCTATCATGAAGTTACCTTATCATGATAATCATTCTTGTCATTAATAGTTGTTAATGGCATGTTATCCCATGGTTTTCCCTCGTTGTCCTATCGCGTAAGAATAATATGCACGGTTGTAAGATATGTTCTTAACAACTCACATTATCCTATGTGTTAAAGTGTCATGATTCTAGGTTAGCATGTAGCATCCTAGATAATTCAGGTATGATAAAATCAAACAAGCAAGCATGTAGTGATTAACGATAATAAAGACAAACAATTATTATCTAAATCATGAATTAAACAACATGTTAATGTAAACTTTTAAATAAATAAAAGTTAAGCATGTTTCTCAGCCCCGAGCTTTGAAATCAGTAAAGATTAAGAAAAGGGGCATATGAACTCACTTTGTTGTGGGTGAGGTTGACTTAGCTTAAATGAGAATGCACGCGCTCTTGTTTTTACTTGAGTGTGTTTTCACGATCCTGTATTGATTTCACGATATTTGTAACTTATTAGTATAAGTTTGTAGGGTTTTGTGTGTGTGCGTGTAGGTGTTAGCCCTAAATTGGCTAACACACATAAGTCTTGGTCATTATTCGGCCCTTGCTTGTTTGTTCTAGATGTTACATCCCACTTGATTGAATATCATGACATTACAAGTTCCAAATTTTAAAACATAAGTTTTATATTAGATGTTAGTAACCTTACATCTTGTCACCTAGTTATGTATTGTCATTGTTTTATAAATCTCAACACTTTAAACCCATTCGTCCACCTTTGTGATAACATATGTGATTACTAGCTTCATTTCATGCATATCATTTTTAACAACTTAATTCGATGTGTTAAGTGGTACTTGGAAACCCTCGGGCCGAATAATTAGTATGTGGCCTATTTAGTAGCCGTGGGCCTGCATAACCAACTGGACCCAATCCGTGCTAAGTTGGGCCAAAGGAATGACGTTGCGCCTTATAATCTTTTTGCAGCCCGTTGAAACTAGTTGGTCCAAATAATTAAGTTGTTGGGCCAGATTGCATGTTGGGCCAAAAAGAGCATTATGTTTGGGCTAAGAACATGGCTGCGAATGAGGGCCTTGAGCCAGTTGTCACATGGGCCGAAACCAAGGGGTATGGGTTAAGCTGTTGGATCAACCAAGTAATGTACTGTTGGGCTTGAATGGGCTGAACCAGTTTAGTTGGGCCACCTCCCTAAATCTGGTCAACATTGGCCTAACCACATAACATTGGGCCAAGGTGGCTGAATTTGGCAGCATGGATGCTTCTGTTGGGCCACATCAGTGGGCCCCAGGCCGAATGATTGTTGGGTCTATAGATGGGCTGCCCACATGGCTTTGGGCCGAGAAAAACATTGGGCCAAACCAGTGGCCATGGGCCAACTGATTTACTATTGAGCCTAGCATATGGACCATCGTAACAGACCTTGGGTGCAGGCCGTTGGTCGGATGAGTTTGCAACTGGTTCGGTTGAAGGGGTTCTGAGCGGATGGGAGGTGTGTGGGTCGAATGGGTTGGCTGCCGAATGACTGGAGGATGATGGTGGTCGAATGAGGGGGTCCTGCGAATAAGGGTGATGGCGAATGAAGGTGGCGAAGGAGGTGCAGATGGGAGAATGACTCGGCGAATGGGGAACCAACCGAATGAGGGTAGCCGGTCGAATGAGGCCAGTCGGCCCATGGCCATTCGGCCTAGCTGGGCGCCTCCTTCGGCCGCCGCTGGTTTAACCTAGACCCATCCTCCTTTCATGGTTCTATGATGTTTCAATGATGGTAGGTGCAAGAGCTAGTCATCGTGGCTATATGGTTCAAGTGTGAGGGTTATGTTGCCGGTTGAAGGTAGTAGCCCAAACAAAAGGGTGAAAACCCTAATTTTCGGAAGTTTCTTGGTCTCATACCTTCGATTTCAGTGGGTTTTGGAACAGATCCTTTGTACTTTCATGTAGAGGACGATGAGAGCTTCAAGTAGGTTCAAAGATGGAGCGATTTAGCCAAGAAATGAGTGAGATATGAAGGAGAGAAGGTGTAGAAAACCCTAGAAGGGTGGTGGCCGGATTTTGAGAGTAGGAGAGAGGTTGAAGATGAGGGAAATGAGAGAAACTCTCATTTTTGGGTTTTTATACCCCGTGTGGGGTTCGGGTTCGTTTCGGTTGCTCGGTTCGTAATTCGGTCGCGTATCCGGAAAATTACGCGTATTTTAAATGTTATAAATAAAAGAAAGTTTAATTCAATTATTTGATGAGTTTCAAAATTGTAAAATGTTATTTATTCAATTTAATTAACTTTATTATCGTTCGGGTCGGTTTTGTTTTCGTTTCGTCAGATCGCGTCACTTACGCGCGTCTTCGTACAGAGCGCTAACTGTACGAACACGATCGTACGTTTCACTTTCTGATTTGGTTTTCTAATTATCAGTTATCATTCAGAACGTTAAACTCACAGATATGTTTGTGTGAATCGTCACCCACGCAAACACGCTGTCAGTTTATTATTCAGAAACGACACTGCAAATCTGATTTGAATTGTGTTTCCTCACTGTCGGACTCAACTGAACATCCTGTTATCACTTGGTTTTCGCATTGAATTGTCGGTCATCTGATTCCTGTCATCTATGGATATCAGATCGCAACCGATTCGTTATTGTTATTCATTTGAACACCGTTGTTTCTCTTGAGTTGTTGTATTTAATGTATTTAAGTTTTCACTTAAACACATACAACTGTGATTTGTTTTCCGAGTTCTGTTGTCTCACAACTGTTTACGTACTGTATTTACACACAGTTAACGTGAAAGTACACACACCGTACGGACTTTCCGTACGGTTTAGTACTAGTTGTCACAGTCTCCCCTTGTTAAAGAAATTTCGTCCCGAAATTTAAGCGAAATTATCGGTTACTACTTTTTCCTTGCATAGGTGGAGATGCTTTGATATCACGTGTTTCTCATGTCCTCATGTTTATGCGAAGTTGCATTTAGAGTTTCCCGCGTCTGTTCGAGGTGCTACGGATTCATTTTCAGTCTCTCGACTGTACCATCTGAAATGTTGATGTTTCTTGAAAGTAAATTGTTCGTATGTGACCCAGTTCTCCTTAGGGGTCTAGGATTTTGTGTGTGGTTATAATATGAGCAGACTTGATTTCATTGTTCTTATCAATCCAAGAACATTAAGTCTACTATAAGTGTAAGGTAGCTTGGCATCATATTCCATAGCTGTTTGTATACACTCCCATAGTAGTATCTCCTGGTGTTACATAGTTTCATGACCTATAATGATCACTATGACTCTCCTGCTCATGTGTTATTCATGTCAGGAGAAGCCTCTCGTTTCTCACCTTGTTAAGATGGATTCGTATATTGTCAGATAAGACAACATTGACGAACCCAATACTGAGACTTATGAATGCATCACTGTCGTTCATTGTAATGACATGAAAATGTTTTATGGAATTAGATAACCCCGTCCCTATCAAGGACAAAGCATCAATTCCAATGATGGTATTGACACCACTCGTGTACATCACTTTGAATTTCATGGCATGTGTTTCTCCACTAAAGATAAGTGAACAGTAAGTGCATGTCATTCAGTATAAGATATATCCGAGTGTTACCCCCAATTGCGAGTAAGTACTAAACTAACTCTGAAGAGACAATGATAATCTATGCTAGTATAAAAATATACAACTGCAAAGATTTTAAATGAACAGTGTACCAGTGTTAGTGTTGGTGTCAGTGTCTTGGCGTGCTGCAGCAGCTCCAATTTGAAATGCACGCCCCCTCGGTGCTTGCCCTCTCGGTAGCACCCTCTTTGGACAGTCTTTCGCATAATGTCCTGGTTCCCCGCAGGTGTAACAGGAAATGCGATCAAGATGTGCAGCGGTCTGTGCCACTGCTTGGTTTGCCCTGTGTTGGGTCTTTTGTTCCTTGCAGAACTTGACCCAGTGCCCCATTTTACCGCAATAAGTGCATTGTCTACACCCGGTGCCAGGTAGATGATGATAGTTGCACTTATTGCAGAATGGAGCCGTGCCAGAATAAGATCCACGGTTCTGCGGTGGTTGGTTGAGCACAGCTTGTTTGGTAGTGGTGGTCGTTGCGAAATTCTTAACGACCTTTCGTTTCTTGTTGGAGGGTTGTTCCGGATCTTCAGTAGTTCCAGATCCCTTCTTGAGTGCACTAGATGCAACCATTACATCAGTCAATGAGGCTGATAGTGTAACAGCCATCTCTAGTGTGGTTGGGTGGGCGGCAATCACTTGCCCCCGAATGCATGGCGGTAGTCCACCGACATACCGTTCAATCCTTTTCTCGAGTGTTGGCACAATATCCGGTGCCAATGTTGCCAGTTCATGAAATCTGGTGGTGAAAGCCAGATGTTCAGCACCGATCATCATATGGTTGAGTAGTTCAGTCTCAACCTTCTTGAGTTCATTCCTTGGGCAGAACTCGCCCCTTAACAAAGTCTTGAAATCCTCCCAAGGCATCGCCAATGCCTCGTCTCTTCCTCGGGTTTGAACCTGGGCATTCCACCAGGTTAGTGCTCGTTTCTCAAACGATCCCGCAGCATACCTCACGCGGTGTTGATCAGGACAGCCGCTAATATCGAGAGTCGTTTCCATCTTCTCGATCCATTGGATCAAGCCGACGGCTCCCTCAGTGCCACTGAAGGTTGGTGGCTTGCATCCTACAAAATTCTTGTAGGAGTAGTCCTGTTGGTTCCTGGTGTTGCCACTGCCTTCTCCAGTTGAGTTGGCAGCGTTGTTGCTGTTGTTACTGTTAATCCGATTCATCATTTCTGGAATTACATCTCTCAGTTGACTAGTCAAGAGAGTGGCCAGTGCCACAGTAGCAGGGTCCAGCTGGAGATGCGGCGGCGGTGGCGGAGGAGGTGGAGGTGGTTGTGTAGGAGAGTCAGTTGGTGAAGTGGTGGATGAGTGTGGAGCTGAACCTTGAGTCAGCGGTAGTAGAGGTGGTTGTCTTCTCGGCGGCATTCTGATCATAACCGAAAGAAAATCGGTTAGTGCAGTGATCAGAAGCAGAAGACATATGCAAATAGAATCCTAAGTCACATGATCTCTATATGAGGGTCCCTAGGTTATAGTCTAGGCCAAACCGTTTAAATAATATGACCTATATTTCTCTATAACCATGGCTCTGATACCAATCTGTCACACCCCGGGCCGGCGGGAACGGATCGGGTTTTCCCGTCGGGCGGAAGGTTCCCGGGGCGCGATATCTTGAATGATAATCGAAATGATTAGATTGTTACATGACACATGATAAATAATGAGAAATGCTAACATGACATATGATGTAGAGTTACAAAGTTAAATTACAATGTTACGTTCATAATTTAACTAAGTAAATCTATCCAAAAGAATCGTATAGTTTCTATCTTGTGATTGTACAAGATATGCAAAATAGATTCACAATGTCATCAAAATGTATGCATCCAAAAGTAAGCTAGGTCTTCTAAGAGTCCTCTAGCTTAATCACTGATGCTTGTTATCTAGACCTGTCCGTCACCTGAGAAAACATGCATTTAAACAAGGTCAACGCTAGGTTGGTGAGTTCATAAGTTTAGTATTTGAAAACCATTGAATCTATGTCAGTCATGTTCATAGTGTATCACACAAATTGAATTGATGATTAAATCCCATGTTTCACACAATGTCCTCTCCATGGTTGGATGTACAGATAATGTTTCATCCAGTCAAGCATGCTTATATATAGGGGCATACGAAAGGGTCAAGCCCAGACGCCACCCCACCACATGCTTGACTGCACTCAACACTGCCTGTAATACAACGATGGATACCCATTTCCTTTTACCCATGATTTCCCGGTATGTTTATCCACTAAGTCAAAAGGAAAGAGACGTAATCGCCTCTGTTAACCGTTCCTTACGGAATAGTCGGCATGTAACATAACTCAATGAATAAAGTAAGAGATGAAATCAACTCTGTTAACTAATCCTTACGAATTAGCCGGTGTGTAAAATAAACCATAATGAATAAAGAGACATAATCTCTGTTAGATAAACCTTACGGATTAGCCCGGCATGTAATATAACCCATTTGAACAAATAAGAAACAAAATCGTTTCTGTTAGCTATTCCTTACGGATTAGCCCGCCATGTAAGATATCATACTCGATATCTAGAACGAAACTTAATAGTTTCTGTAACTAATCATTACTGATTAGTCCGGCATGTAATATAGCCAACAATTGAATAAAGAAACATAATAGTTTCTGTTAGCCATTCCTTACGGATTAGCCCGGCATGTAAGATATCATACTCGATATCTAGAGCGAAACTTAGTAGTTTCTGTAACTGTCAGTACTAACCAGTCCGGTGTGTAAGATATCATACTCGATATCTAGATAGGAACATAATAGTTCCAGTAGCTGTTTCCCCTGATCAGCCCGGCGTGTAAAGTGTCCAACTCATGGTTCCTAGTTAGAGACATAGTAGTCTCAGTAGCTGTCATTTCTGATCAGCCCGGTGTGTAAGATATCCTCCCACGATATCTATTGAAATGAAACATGTTTCCTGGCTTTTATGAGTGTTATCTATATGATTAATAGCACCTCTCGTACATGGAGTGATTTCCTTTGAATTCCCCAGTCCCCGGTTATTAGTTTTGTGATTTACCCAACTGATCTACCATTGTGTAACCGACACACTCTGACGGTTAAGGAATGTGCTCTAAATGGAGTCTTAGTAAGTAATGATGGTACGTGTGTGATATGCCATCCCAAAAGCGTGTGTATGTAATATCCTCCTCGATATTACAAGTGAATGTATCAACTGTTATCCCAAGTTTGCGTGTTCTAGTGAGCTTAACAAAGTGTCATAAGAACATGTCTTATACACAATGTTAATGATGTGTGAATGATATTGCTATCATGAAGTTACCTTATCATGATAATCATTCTTGTCATTAATAGTTGTTAATGGCATGTTATCCCATGGTTTTCCCTCGTTGTCCTATCGCGTAAGAATAATATGCACGGTTGTAAGATATGTTCTTAACAACTCACATTATCCTATGTGTTAAAGTGTCATGATTCTAGGTTAGCATGTAGCATCCTAGATAATTCAGGTATGATAAAATCAAACAAGCAAGCATGTAGTGATTAACGATAATAAAGACAAACAATTATTATCTAAATCATGAATTAAACAACATGTTAATGTAAACTTTTAAATAAATAAAAGTTAAGCATGTTTCTCAGCCCCGAGCTTTGAAATCAGTAAAGATTAAGAAAAGGGGCATATGAACTCACTTTGTTGTGGGTGAGGTTGACTTAGCTTAAATGAGAATGCACGCGCTCTTGTTTTTACTTGAGTGTGTTTTCACGATCCTGTATTGATTTCACGATATTTGTAACTTATTAGTATAAGTTTGTAGGGTTTTGTGTGTGTGCGTGTAGGTGTTAGCCCTAAATTGGCTAACACACATAAGTCTTGGTCATTATTCGGCCCTTGCTTGTTTGTTCTAGATGTTACATCCCACTTGATTGAATATCATGACATTACAAGTTCCAAATTTTAAAACATAAGTTTTATATTAGATGTTAGTAACCTTACATCTTGTCACCTAGTTATGTATTGTCATTGTTTTATAAATCTCAACACTTTAAACCCATTCGTCCACCTTTGTGATAACATATGTGATTACTAGCTTCATTTCATGCATATCATTTTTAACAACTTAATTCGATGTGTTAAGTGGTACTTGGAAACCCTCGGGCCGAATAATTAGTATGTGGCCTATTTAGTAGCCGTGGGCCTGCATAACCAACTGGACCCAATCCGTGCTAAGTTGGGCCAAAGGAATGACGTTGCGCCTTATAATCTTTTTGCAGCCCGTTGAAACTAGTTGGTCCAAATAATTAAGTTGTTGGGCCAGATTGCATGTTGGGCCAAAAAGAGCATTATGTTTGGGCTAAGAACATGGCTGCGAATGAGGGCCTTGAGCCAGTTGTCACATGGGCCGAAACCAAGGGGTATGGGTTAAGCTGTTGGATCAACCAAGTAATGTACTGTTGGGCTTGAATGGGCTGAACCAGTTTAGTTGGGCCACCTCCCTAAATCTGGTCAACATTGGCCTAACCACATAACATTGGGCCAAGGTGGCTGAATTTGGCAGCATGGATGCTTCTGTTGGGCCACATCAGTGGGCCCCAGGCCGAATGATTGTTGGGTCTATAGATGGGCTGCCCACATGGCTTTGGGCCGAGAAAAACATTGGGCCAAACCAGTGGCCATGGGCCAACTGATTTACTATTGAGCCTAGCATATGGACCATCGTAACAGACCTTGGGTGCAGGCCGTTGGTCGGATGAGTTTGCAACTGGTTCGGTTGAAGGGGTTCTGAGCGGATGGGAGGTGTGTGGGTCGAATGGGTTGGCTGCCGAATGACTGGAGGATGATGGTGGTCGAATGAGGGGGTCCTGCGAATAAGGGTGATGGCGAATGAAGGTGGCGAAGGAGGTGCAGATGGGAGAATGACTCGGCGAATGGGGAACCAACCGAATGAGGGTAGCCGGTCGAATGAGGCCAGTCGGCCCATGGCCATTCGGCCTAGCTGGGCGCCTCCTTCGGCCGCCGCTGGTTTAACCTAGACCCATCCTCCTTTCATGGTTCTATGATGTTTCAATGATGGTAGGTGCAAGAGCTAGTCATCGTGGCTATATGGTTCAAGTGTGAGGGTTATGTTGCCGGTTGAAGGTAGTAGCCCAAACAAAAGGGTGAAAACCCTAATTTTCGGAAGTTTCTTGGTCTCATACCTTCGATTTCAGTGGGTTTTGGAACAGATCCTTTGTACTTTCATGTAGAGGACGATGAGAGCTTCAAGTAGGTTCAAAGATGGAGCGATTTAGCCAAGAAATGAGTGAGATATGAAGGAGAGAAGGTGTAGAAAACCCTAGAAGGGTGGTGGCCGGATTTTGAGAGTAGGAGAGAGGTTGAAGATGAGGGAAATGAGAGAAACTCTCATTTTTGGGTTTTTATACCCCGTGTGGGGTTCGGGTTCGTTTCGGTTGCTCGGTTCGTAATTCGGTCGCGTATCCGGAAAATTACGCGTATTTTAAATGTTATAAATAAAAGAAAGTTTAATTCAATTATTTGATGAGTTTCAAAATTGTAAAATGTTATTTATTCAATTTAATTAACTTTATTATCGTTCGGGTCGGTTTTGTTTTCGTTTCGTCAGATCGCGTCACTTACGCGCGTCTTCGTACAGAGCGCTAACTGTACGAACACGATCGTACGTTTCACTTTCTGATTTGGTTTTCTAATTATCAGTTATCATTCAGAACGTTAAACTCACAGATATGTTTGTGTGAATCGTCACCCACGCAAACACGCTGTCAGTTTATTATTCAGAAACGACACTGCAAATCTGATTTGAATTGTGTTTCCTCACTGTCGGACTCAACTGAACATCCTGTTATCACTTGGTTTTCGCATTGAATTGTCGGTCATCTGATTCCTGTCATCTATGGATATCAGATCGCAACCGATTCGTTATTGTTATTCATTTGAACACCGTTGTTTCTCTTGAGTTGTTGTATTTAATGTATTTAAGTTTTCACTTAAACACATACAACTGTGATTTGTTTTCCGAGTTCTGTTGTCTCACAACTGTTTACGTACTGTATTTACACACAGTTAACGTGAAAGTACACACACCGTACGGACTTTCCGTACGGTTTAGTACTAGTTGTCACAGTCTCCCCTTGTTAAAGAAATTTCGTCCCGAAATTTAAGCGAAATTATCGGTTACTACTTTTTCCTTGCATAGGTGGAGATGCTTTGATATCACGTGTTTCTCATGTCCTCATGTTTATGCGAAGTTGCATTTAGAGTTTCCCGCGTCTGTTCGAGGTGCTACGGATTCGTTTTCAGTCTCTCGACTGTACCATCTGAAATGTTGATGTTTCTTGAAAGTAAATTGTTCGTATGTGACCCAGTTCTCCTTAGGGGTCTAGGATTTTGTGTGTGGTTATAATATGAGCAGACTTGATTTCATTGTTCTTATCAATCCAAGAACATTAAGTCTACTATAAGTGTAAGGTAGCTTGGCATCATATTCCATAGCTGTTTGTATACACTCCCATAGTAGTATCTCCTGGTGTTACATAGTTTCATGACCTATAATGATCACTATGACTCTCCTGCTCATGTGTTATTCATGTCAGGAGAAGCCTCTCGTTTCTCACCTTGTTAAGATGGATTCGTATATTGTCAGATAAGACAACATTGACGAACCCAATACTGAGACTTATGAATGCATCACTGTCGTTCATTGTAATGACATGAAAATGTTTTATGGAATTAGATAACCCCGTCCCTATCAAGGACAAAGCATCAATTCCAATGATGGTATTGACACCACTCGTGTACATCACTTTGAATTTCATGGCATGTGTTTCTCCACTAAAGATAAGTGAACAGTAAGTGCATGTCATTCAGTATAAGATATATCCGAGTGTTACCCCCAATTGCGAGTAAGTACTAAACTAACTCTGAAGAGACAATAGCTACCACAACAGCATTGGATGTGCTCCGTTTGAAGCACTCTATGGTAGGAAATGTCGGTCTCCAATTTGTTGAACCGAAGTGAGAGATAAAAGGATTACTGGGCCTGAACTTATTCAGGAAACTACTGATAAGATTGCCCAGATACAACAGAGATTACAAGCAACACGTAGCCGCCAAAAGAGTTACGCAGACAAACGGCGCAAGCCTTTGGAATTCGATGTGGCTGACCGAGTCATGTTGAAAGTGTCCCCATGGAAAGGCGTAGTTCGTTTTGGGGCTAGAGGCAAGCTAGCACCAAGGTATGTCGGACCGTTTGAGATTACTCAACGCATAGGTCCAGTGGCATACAGACTCAAACTCCCTGATGAGCTTAGCGGAGTACACGATGTGTTTCACGTATCAAATCTCAAGAGGTGCTTAAAAGACGAATCATCGATCATACCCTTGGAAGAGATACAAATTGATGAACAATTACACTTCATTGAAAAACCTGTAGAGATTATGGAACGTGAAGTTAAGAAACTGAAACGAAGCCGTATCCCTATTGTAAAGATTCGATGGAACTCCAAGCGTGTACCAGAATTTACCTGGGAGCACGAGGACAACATGAAGACAAAGTATTCCCACCTGTTCGAGAAGTAAAGCCCGACCACTATGCTTAAATTTCTGGACGAAATTTCTTTAACAAGGGGAGACTGTGACAACTAGTACCTGACCGGCCGGCAAGTCCGTACGGTATGTGTACTTTCAACAGTAACTATGTGTAAATACATGCTTGTGAACAGTACTTGTATTAACAGAATTCAAAATACAAGAATCAGTTGTACGTATTTTTGTGTAAACTTAAATGCCGTAAGTACAACACACATTATAAACAATAGTTGTTAGTGTTTAGGTGAAAACCTAAGTACAATTAACACAACTAAACATGAGAAACAACAGTGTGCAAACAGGAATCAGATGGCCTACAAATCAGTGTGAAAACAATGTGATAACAGGATGTTAGTTGAGTCCGACAGTGAGGAAATACAATTTAAAACAATATTGCAGTGTTGTTTCAGAATAACGAACTGACTGTGTTTGTGTGGGTGACGATTCACACAAACATATCTGTGAGTTTAACGTTCTGAAATGATGACTGGGAAGTAGAAAACAAAAGTCAGAAAGCAAAACCATCGACGTGTTCGTTCGAATGACGATTCGAACGAATACGCGCGATGGTGACGCGATCTGACGAAACGGAAACGAAACACGACACGAACGAAAATTAAATTAATAAAATAAAATGAATAATATTTTACAATTTTAAAACTTATCAAAATAATTAAAATAACTAATCTTTTATTTATTTATTACAAATAAATTACGCGTAAAATTCCGGAAACGCAACGAAAACGCAAACCGAGCAGCCGAAACTAACCTGAATACCCCCGGGGTATATAAGGCCTAAATGAGGCTTCCAACCTCATTTCTCTCAAACCTCTATCTCTCTAAACACCAAATCCCGTCCATCTCTCTCTCATTACAAAACCCACCTTCAAAGTAGCATATCTTGATCATTTCTCAACGAATTGAGTGATTCTTGGACCTACACGAAGCTCTTGATGTTCTCTACTTAGAAGTACAAAGGATCTGAAATTTCCACCGGCCAAATCCGAGGTATGAGCAAAAGAATACTCACGAAATTAGGGTTTTCACCCCATGACCGAATCAACCCATACAAGCGGTTTTAGGACCCTTGTAAACCGATCAGGAACCCACGAAAACCCTTCCTGGCACATCTCGACGTGTAAGCAACTTAGTTCAGGGGTCACATGGTGAGAATGATGAAGATGAAGTGCAGGTTCGTGGGGGTGACAAATGGCCGAACCCTCGTTCAGTCTAGCCGAACCTACGTGCAGAAACCAAGGAGCCGCCGAACCTCTGGCGAACCCTAAGGCTCGCGAACCTCCATGGGAAGATCTGGCCGAACCTCTATATGAACGAACCTGTTGCTTTGCTTCGACCGAACCATAGGTGAACCTTTCGGTCACCGAACCTGAAAACTCACCGAACCTTTATGCATGAACGAGCCTTTTGGTCAAGCCGAACCATCCTTGACGAACCTCTGGCTTTGGGCGAACCCATGGTGTTTGATACGAACCATCATACGAGCAGCAAACCTATGGCTACGACTCATCAGCACCGAACCTTTATGCATGAACGAGCCTAAGGTTCGCTGGAATGGAGCCACATTTCCCCCCTTCAATCGGTTAAAGCCTATTTGCTTGGCCCATATGACATATCTTTGGGCTCACGAATTGTATCGGCCCAAGTCAAGAACTCAATCGATTTAATGACCTTCGGCCCACGCCCAACTTAAACGGCCACAAACACACCTACACGGGCCAAGTGCTTCTTTCGGCCCAACATCATTTATTCGGCCCATTTGATATTTCGGCCCATATGGTTTAAATTGGACTCAACACATGAAACCTAATTACAAGGGATAATAATGCATGGGTTTATACTCTAAAGTCTCTTGATTACAGAGGTGGCAAGTTTTGGGTTTAATGAGATACATAAAGCCTAAAACATGATATTTGAATATGTTAAACAAAAATCTAAGCTTTTATGCTTAGAACACTTTTGTTGTAATAATGATCCAAATGGAATGTAAATCAACAAACAAGGCGTGCTAGCCTATATCAAGTAGGTCAAGTATTAGTGAAACAATAACAGGAGAAATGGGGCCGAATAAAGACCGTGACTCACGGGTGTTAGCCAAGTTTCAGGCTAACACATACACGCACACAAACCATCATAACTTATACTTATAGGTTACATACAATGTGAAATCAGTACAGGATTGTGAAAACAAACCCAAGTACAAACAAGAGCGAGTGCATTTCTTTGTTTAAGCTAAGTCAACCATTTCAGCAACAAGGTGAGTTCATATGCCCCTTTTTCTTTAATCTTAACTGATTTTAAACTCTCGGGGCTGAGACACATGTTTACTTTTATTTATTTAAGAGTTTTAATGTTTCACATATTACTTATACTTTGATTTAGATAATATTAAACTGTTTATTATCGCTTATCATTGTATGCATGCTTGTATGATCATGATATGACAGGGATAATCTGATGAACATGATAACATATCTTCATAATTCATCAACACATTTGAATAACATGGTTATAAGATTCTATCTTACAACACTTAGTTATTCTTACATGAGCAAACTTTGGGATATGCATAAACAAACATTGAGAACAATTACAGAGAAGCATGATGACACAACAAAACACATGAATGATCAGAAGATAATACATCTTCTTAATATCATTCAACATTATAATTTAACTAAGTGTGCTAAGTCAAGTACTTATAACGCTTAGTTTACAACTTAAAACATACTATGCGATAGTATGGAGCATTTATCAATCCACCACCTGAGCGGCTTAAGGGTGGCAACACTAGTTCTTACCACGGCTTAATGGAAACATGGTGAACATATGGATCATTTAGAATGATAATCATGATAATGTACCTTCATGATAACAATATCATTCTCACATCAGTTGACATAACGTAATAAGACAAGTTCTTATTCAACTTTGTTAACTACATTGAGAACACACTGCGGGATAGAGGTAAATCGGATGCATTGTAATCTGATTACGTGAGGATCACAATGGATTCCTTTTAGGCTCTATACGTTTCGTTGAGAATACATTACAATTGGTTAATTAACACTTTTATTGATTAAAAGTGTATCAACAGTTAACCCTACAAGCAACAGAACAATACAAGGAACAGATTAAATAAATCTAATATCCTTAATACATATAAGAGTTATCAATACTTCGGTTTGATGATAACAACTCTTTATTATATTATTCAATACATGATATCACAGGTGATCAACAATGAGATGAACAAGTGGGAATTGAGATGGAAATCAATAGTTGTATTGCAAGTAGTGTGGACTCTAGTAGTGATGTGGTGGGATGTTGGCTAGGGCTTGGTTCCCTTACATATGCCCTATATATAAGCATCACTACTAGGATGATATATGGCTTGTAAATATAACTATTGAGAAGCCATTTGGGTGAACAGGTGAAACAAACAACATACAAGTAACATAACATACATTGTGATTGTGCATGTGAATGAATCAAGGTTTTCAATTAACATACTTGTGAACTCACCAACCTAGTGTTGACTTTGTTTAAATGCATGTTTTCTCAGGTGACGAACAGGTGTGGGCACTCATATATCAAGGATAAGCTAGTGGACTTTTAGAAGACATAGCTTTATTTTGTGTTGCATACTCTTGATATGACAAAACATTGAATCATATTTTGTATATCTTGTACAGTTACAAGATAGAAGCCACAGTGATTCTTTTGGAGGAATTATTTACTTAAATTATGAATATGACTATGTAATTTAACTTTGTGATTCTGTATTGATGTCATTTTAGCATTTCTCATTTTATATCTCATGTGCTATGTAAACAATCTGATCATTTGATTATCAAATGATATCACGCTTCGAGAACCTTCCGCCCGGCGGGAAAGTCGATCCAGCCCGCCGGCTCGGGGTGTGACATAGCACGACAGGTGAAAATTACATGTTTGCCCTTTTTAATGATTATGGGTTGACCCGACTGTTTTGTCGGGTAGTGTGAAGCCTCGCGTAGCGCGAGGGGTTTCTGGGTGAGTGTCGCGTAGCACGACAGGGCTAGAAAATCAGAAAAACGAGTTTAATGAATAAAAACGGCTGGAGGCTGGACAATTAGGTTACAACACGGTTTAGAGACGAATTGGAAGGCGACTAGAAGGCTGGGATAATCGATCGAGGTCAAGAATCATCACCGAGAAGCCCGAGGATTGCAAATCGAATGGTGTAATCGCACTTGGTTCTTATTCTTGTATTGTTTTCCATTCGCATGATGTTTGTTACTGGTTTTCACATTAGTTCTTGTTGTTTATTCAGTATGATGTCTGGTTAGACCATTAACACTACCTAGGGATTTATGATTATGCATGTCTAATGCTTATAACGATTGATTGTGGAACAAATGTTGGATTTTAATGACATAAAGATTAGGTTTTGATTCTTGGATGTGTATGAATGTTTGTTTTGTTTATTGGTTTAAATTATCAATTCCTCATGTGCTTTGACGAATGTCTTTCGTATAATAGGTACGTGTTAGATCAATTACTTTGTGTTTTTGATTAGTAAATGGGTTGCTAGACGTAGTGATTCATAGGAATGTTAATTAGGTCAATGTTAATTAGGTCATAAACGAATTCAAAATCCGTGAGGTGAGAGTTTGTTAGTGTGTCTTGAATGTTTAGTAACTAGTTAAAGTCTTTGTGAAAAGACTAAGATTAGGTTAACTGAACATATTATTGCATACTAAATCCACTTTGATTCTTCTTATTATCCCGTACACATGTTTGTGTATTGTGACTTTCATTTCCGTGAGGTAGATGGTCTTTAGGATATGTCATTGATGGGTTGGTTAACTTGTGAGAGTAACCAACTTAAGCCGGTAATTAAAAGACTCGTAGACATCTTAGTTGAAATCTTTAAGAAAGGTTGAAGATACTCTAAATTGTTTATTAGTTAATAATAAAAGATCCCGGTTCCACAATAGTTTCATAATCAATCTAAAACGCCATTGGACATGTATAGAGTAAACTCTAGGTAGTCATTTCATCATTCGTGACTTCTTGTTTCATTTCCCTTACTTGGTCTTAATCCGGTTTTCTAGGTTATTAATTTAGTTTAATTAACTAGTAAAAACCCCCCCTTTAAAACAATTCTTTTTAATCAAGTAAATTCGTATAGATAAGTCCTTGAGTCTGTTTGCATTTTCTATAGAAGTCTGTTGGTTCGATATCCGGACTTGCTTTTCTTTACTATTTTTGATAGGTTCACTTGCCTGTTAGTAGTTTAGTTTAGAGAGTCTAGAGTATTACTTAGTGTCTAGGATAGTTGTAATTTTTATTATTTTTAATTAAACTACTTTGCACACATCAATAATTAGCAAGGTAAAGGAGTTCAATTCACTCTCCACTCTTCTACTATCTCCAATACTTCTCTTTAGAATTATCGTGTGCTCCGATACTTATTCTCACTCCAGAGGCTGATCGCAGGGGACACTCCCCTACGGTAATACTAACGGTGTTTTGTATTATGGGCAGGACATCGTATCCGATCCATAACTCCCTGACGTAGTGACAAGTTGATCTCCTCATTTGGCTGGCCCAGATCTGCTGTAGTAGCGAGTTTTGTTGTTTTAAGAAGTGGCGCTGTCCGTACGACCGACTTCATTTCAAAGCTTTCTGAAATTGGTCTTCTACACATGTTTCTATTTTGCTACTGCTATCTGTGGACAGTTAAACACCATTCCGAGATGATTTTATTCCTTGATCCTCGTCACTAACGTTAGCTTTTAAACAACTACAGAAAATAACTGATATGATCGAATTAACTTTGGAAGGAGTTCTCGAAAACATTTGATGCTTGCTGGTACACATGAACAGCTGTGCTCAAGAAGTGTGTCTCCAAAGATTAAGGGTCCGTCTCAGCTATGAGAAGGAATCAAATGCTCCTCCTATTACAGACCTTCCAAATAACTAAGGGGGCATTTATCCTTTAATGATGCCACCTGCTAAGTTGGTATCACGGAAGTCAAGACCCTTTTCGGAAGGCTACTTACTTTCACTAAAATGGAAAGTATTGACAAATACAAGAAAGAAGTCATCCATTAATGCCCGAACCTCCCAAAGTATTATTAGTTGTTGAAAGATCTTGTTATTATTCATAAGTCTGGTCCATGCAGCACCTTATTTTTCATAAGTTTGGTCCGACCAGCATCTTCACTTTGACAAGTCTGGTCCTTCTAGACAATCCTTTCCAAGGATCTAGTTATTTTTAAGGTCCATCCAGCACCTTATTTTTCATAAGTCTGGTCCGACTAGCATCTTCACTTTGACAAGTCCGGTCCTTCTAGACAATCATTTACAAGGATCTAGTTATTTTTAAGTCTGGTTCATCAAACACCTTATTTTTCATAATTCTTGTGACAATTCATAATTTCCAGGTTAGAATCATAACTCGGAAACAAAGAGAATGAGTGTAAGCGAAATCACGAAACGAGGCTCCGATTTCAAGATACACTAAGTCGAATATAACGTTAAATAAGAGATAAGATATTTTGAACTCTTCAGGTCTTGAAATTATAATGGTTGGAAAGAGCTCGAAAAATCGTGAACGTGGGCAAAAACGGCATGTAAAACGGAGTTCGTATGCTTCCGGAATCGCGAAAACAAAATTGAAATCTGACTATGGCGGTTGACGTACACCAAGGATCCTTTTGCCACCCTTGGCGGTACGCGACGGACCCATCTGATATAACAATCCGATTATCATGAAACCATACTATAGATCATAATGGTTTTAACCATTTGATTATAACAATGGTTGTGATTGTCTTGATTATTCTTTGGAATGATGACAAAGATTAACTATTCCTAAACCCGAAATCCATTGAGAAACTATTTCAGTCATATGAACAACAACAATACCTATTTGATTAATCTGGAAATGTCCTGATTAATCCAACAAGTCACAGTTAGCACACTTTTTGCGATGTTAAGTTAAGAAAAGCTGATTAAACATTTGAGATAAGATTGATAACTCGAGTTGAAATGTCGTTGACATTGAATGTGAAGGAAAATTCTGAGAGTCAGATTAAGCATAAATAACTCAGAGAACTCTAATAAATTACAGGTTTAGAGTTCAAGAACTAGTGATACGAGCGTTGTGCATTATTTATTGATTTGAATCAACACAGGTGAGTTCACGAACCCTTTTTCTGTATTTTGGCTTTTGAAACTCAAGGAAAGAGAAAACATAAAAACTCATTTGAAACATCTTGATTATTGTGAAGCTTTGAAACGCTTTTGATACATTTGTGAAACATGAAACCTGGTTAGATCAGGTAAAACTCTGAAACGTTTTTGATACATTTTGTGAAACATGAAACCTGATTGGATCAGGTGCAACCTTGAAATGCTTTTGATACATTTGTGAAACATGAAACTTGATTAGATCAGGTGGAACTCTGAAACGCTTTCGATACATTTTGTGAAACATGAAACCTGATTAGATCAGGTGGAACTCTGAAACGTTTTCGATACATTTTGTGAAACCTGAAACCTGATTTGCATCATGTGAAACGCTGAAACGCTTTTGAAACATTTTGTGAAACATGAAAACGAAAGCGTTGTAAAACAATTGGTGAAACACGTGACAGTGGGGAGAAACACGTGACCGAACTTGTTATTATTTTACGGGTTACACATTTGTCGTTAAGTCCCCTATCCTGTAACCGTTAACCGTGGGGGGGGCGTGATTATTGAGAATATATTCTATTTGTGGTTGACAATCCACACCCGTGGTTCGTAGTTAATACCACGACTAGATGTCGAGCGGGCGCTCAATAAGGCTAAAACACACAATGTCTTGCGACAAGGACATTGGGAAGGGGCAAACACTGAACTCGTCAGCTCAGTTACGGGAGCCCGGGAGTTATAATTGGACAGTTGGTCGGGGAAACTAAATACGACATTGTTGGAAGGAACAATGTTCGCACTGGATACCAATGTTTTACACCTAGTTTGGGACATGAATATTATTTAACTCTTTTTATGCAAACATTTGAATTGTTTGGGATACATTACATACATTTTGACATTTTAAAAACCTGTGAACTCACCAGCGATATGCTGATTGCTTAAATCATGTTTTCCCAGATGCATAATGATACAGAGGGTGGAGTGGGGAGCTCAGTCTTTGGAGACATATAGTAGAGTCTACGATAGTTAGACTCAACAGTGTGAAACATAGCATAGTATATGTGTGAAACTCAGTTGAAACTGTTATGACATTGAGCTTGTGACTAATGTAGTAATAACATAATGTGTAATATAAAACATAAGTGTTTTTGTTGTAAACAATGACTGTGAAACTTTGAAAGTCACACGGTACGCTTCCGTAACAACAAGGGTGTGACAAGTCTGGTCCGACCAGCATCTTCACTTAATTATGGATCGTAATAAACATCGGAGAGCATTCGAAAAGTCATGAAACGTGAAAGTTTAATGTGTGCATAAAAAGTAAATTTTCTTACCATAACCTTAGAACGGTCGTGTTAGATTTAACATAAGCACTAGACATGGTCGTGTTGAGTTTCTTAACCATTTTTTGTTAGTTATGCATTGCACTAGAGTAGGATTAACGAAACTACCCAAATATTGGAAGAGTTTTAGGAAAATAACAATAAAAATAAATTTTATATATATATAATAGAAATTTAAATTGAATTCAAAGAACCAATATTATGGCTCCTGCGTATTTGTGAAAAAATAGACATACGTAAATATATCCATTCCAAAGATAAGTGTCAACAAATTTGTAAGAATTGTAAATTCACAGCAATTACGGACGCGATCTTTAAAACTTTACGGCAATCGTGAATGCTCCTATTTAATCCCTCCTTCAACTTCAATTCTTTCTCCACCTACTGCTGCAGAGATCAGTTCCCACTTAGGGAGAAGCGGTGAGCAACTGGTACCGCAACCAGCCATCACCGTAGTAGGAGACGACAGCTGAATAATACCGATATTGTGAACGGATCTACAAACTAACTTCGCGAAACCGACTGGGACTAGAGGTACCGACTGTTTACCTTTGGATAAATCCAATTTTTCTATCACATAACCTTTGTTCACATTCTGGAAAGCGAGTATATAACTAGAAATATTGAGTTTTAAGGAAAATAATTATATTAAGGAATTGTAGTAAGCGTTTAGGCTGATTTCATTTAATAAATAAAACACAAAACTAACAATATCAATCTTAGTTCAACTGGGTAACACGCTTGTAAAGGTTTGGATCTTAATCATAATGAACCATGAGATCAAATTTAATTTTTGTCAAACGAGTTGTATGGTGCGGGTTTGGGTAACCGACTATTACTACAGAATGGTATGGATGCATACCAGTCAGGTGACTTTTGAGGTTGTGACCCAGTAGTCATCTGGTATTGAAAGTGATTTGTTGGACTGTAATAAAAATTAAGATACTATATAGTGGGTGTAGAATTGGGATATAATACATTTGAAAATTTGCTACCCACGTAAACCTTTCTTATATACATTTGAACACATACACACATATATTATATATACACACACCCATATAAAACGTGGGAAATGGGGAAGAAGTAGGTTGAAGATGGAGGTGCTCTCATACGTACTTAGTATAATCATTCGAGGTAGATGGCATGAATCATACATGCATGTGTACTTATATATATATATATATATATAACATACAAATAAATAAATAAACATCAACCAAACAAATAGTTTATTGTAATGCCCAGGATTTGGGAATATTAAGCTATTTAAAAGAGTCAATTTAAAACTTTAAATAAATAAGTGAATAGTAAAATGTGTCGAATAAAAAACTCAACAAAACTTAGCTAATCCCATGTGTCGAACTCATTAATTTACAGGCTTCGAGTAGGATTTTCACTACCACACTCGCTACCTGAGAATTTTGTTAAGTGCTACATCAGGTGAGTTCATGACCCCACTCATTTTCGTCCCTTGGGGGAGAAAGCATACAAAACTAATTTTCTTTTTATTTGGATACATAGTACATGTTTATATTGTTTATGCATAAGTGACACACATATCATACAAAGACCTTGCAACTCAGACCGTTAAATCATTGCTGTAGGCATGGCGTGGTATTTCTAAATAGATCTATTGGGTTTGACAAACCACGCTCACGTTAGTCGCGCTAACTCTAAATGGAGGTCGGAACGGGTGTAAATTTATCATACACACTTAGCATTGTTTCATGATAGACATGGTGGAAAGGCATCTAAACACTCACAGTGAGCTTCGGTGTCGAAACACTTATGCTTAAATGTTATTGACTAGCTATCAATTATATACTCAATGTATATGTAGTCATCACTCAATAAATTTTAAATTGTTTACTTACAAACCTGTGAATTCACCAACCTTTGTGTTGACAATGCTAGTATGTTTTCTCAGGTCGCTAAGGTACAAGGTTGGATAGGATGCTAGAAGAGAGTCTCATGCATCAGTTTATTTTCAACATTTTTTAATAATTATTTAGTTTTGATGTATGGATTTTTCATCAGTGTTTACAATAAGCTTTCGCTACTGTTTTACATTGGTTAATTTTTATTGCTGGAAACACTAATTTATAAACGTTTGTTTGAATGAAATGAATTTATGTATTTTGAAAAACATATAGAGGTCTCGCAATGTAACTAGAGACTCATATCCTGGTCATGTCACGCCCTTTTGGTACAAATCCGCAGGTGGTAACTTGAAGGTGTGACAGTGTTGTTGTAAGATAAATTGTACCTCTTAGGTAGCATTGAATAAACTTAGGTACGTCCGGTTATGGATGTTGGTCAGAAGCAAATCATCAAGGTAGGGGAAGGGGAAGGGGTGGGCCGGTTCAACCGTAAGACCTACTTACAAATACCTCGAGGCATATACACGTTCAAACGAATCCGTACGAATTGGAGGTACCTTGCTCTAGAAGCTAAGGATAAGAATAAGAATAAGAATAAGGATTCAGGATGGGGTCGTGGATTTGACTTTGGCCTACAGGCCATTCCCTACGGGAATAAGGGATTTCTGGGCGACTATTCACTAAGGAGGAGTCGTCACGGTTAATGTCATATGATAGGATTTGGTGTAGCACTGTAGTGGACACCATGTGTGTCATTCAACACTGTATCTGCACCAGTGGCTCTAGAGTAGTGTCTATGTTAACAAACATCGAGTTAGGATCGTTGACGGACGAATACTTAACGTTGTGAGACTTGATTTGACAACCAGTTTACTTGCACACACAAATATGATTTGATTAGTACTTCAACTGTCACTTGCCATGACTCACCAACTATGTATGTAATTGACTTGTTTTAGCTCGCGATACAGGTAATACAGGAACGGGGACGTGAAGGGATTTAAAAAGGATGCTGACAAGAAATTGAAAACTGACTTTTGGAAACCCGTCTACTTGATAAGATTATGAATTTTGTTAAAACATCGACTTAAGAATTTATGAATATTTTTTAACTACTATAAACAAATTAATGTTGCAACTATTACAATATTTGAAAAAGTTCAAATTTATTCGAAATTTTGCGGTCAATATAAGTCTTCCGCTGTATTTATCTGGCTAAGAATGATACAATGTGACACCCCTGGGATCAGGGTGTTACAAAAAGACTTTGAATCAAGCTATGGATAATAACTACCGAAGACCAAGACTCAAGAATCTGAAGGCTTTGGTCTTAGGCATTTACTATTTCAGTTGTTGTTGACTTTTGTTCATAGGTTGTACGTCTGTGGTATGTATCAGAGTCTGTAATGTCAGTAGCTTGTCTTATTACTCTTTGTACTCCTTGTATTAAATGTTTCGGTATTTATACCCAAACATTCTCTGAAATATATGGATTTGTTTTCCCATCTTTAGTTGTATCATTGCTGAGTTTTCAAAATAAATACAAGACTTAATGAACAAGCTAGGCACCAGATTCTTGACCTGAGAGAGAGCTCTAGCCTTATTCTTGCAAATCAAGTCTAACAACTGAATACATAAACAAGTGTTCACGATCCAACATGGGTTAAGATAAGTACCTTAAAAACTATGAAAATAGAATAACTTCGAACACGCAGAAACTATCCATAATATCTTTGATGATAAAATTAATAAAAATTATGTAAATTAAGTATTTTCTTACTTACAATCCATTTAACTTCAATTAAATTTATGTTTTTTTTAAAAACAACTCATTTAGACCCAAACTAATTTAACTTAAAATATCACATTTGTGATGGACGCATATAATGTATATATGTGTGTGTCATCAAGAGGCAAAAGTAAAATTGCATTAATTTTAACGTTATTTTTATTTATTTTCTGAAAATAACGTTAAAAGCGTTGGGATGACTAACTTCAAACGATATCTATGAGCCACAGACTTCTTCGAAGCAGCCTCTCTATCCCGACTGGATAGAGTAATGTTAGTCTTCATTATTCTCATATACTCTACTTAAGAGTGAGAATATATTGGTTAAATTTATTTGGTCAATTTTACTTAAAAACTCATCCTGATCTTCCACATCTTGACCCGAATCCATTCTAAAATGTTACCAGATCCAACCCAACCCATCTATTTTATAGGCTTAATTCTTTCTTCAAATACAAAAGAATGTAACAAAAACAAAATATTTGCTATGTCATTTTAAATATTGTCTTGCTCTTTACAAATATTTTATGTTATATTAATTGATAGAATTCATTCAAATGGTAAATTGACTCAAATGTGTTAAATTTTGGTTTTGATTATTTATAACTGGTCATACTAATAACATAAATATTAAAAATAATGATGAATTATGATGGTGGTCGTAAAAACTATGTTTTCATAGTGTTGATTTGTTGACCCTTAAATAGTTAAATGTTTGCGCTTTTGACGTAGCCCACCAAGTTTGGATCTAAATAGTGTTACACCCCAACCGACGGCGGAATACAATAGGGCGTGATTTGTCATTGTTCAAAAGCTCATGTTTTTATTATAACGTTCCAATAGTTTAAACATCCATGTTAAATCATTCAAACAATTTATTCAATAACATTCAAAGCTACAAAAGTTCAAGACAAATTACAATCAACTATTTACATAGTTGATGAGTAATTCAAATAGTTTAATAATATACGTAGAAAAGAGGCAAAATTATTAAACTAAATAGAACTAGATCTAAATCATATGTAAAGTTTCAAGTATCATGTTTAAGCACAAAGCAAGAATCCAAACAAATGATATTACAAAGCTTCAATCAAGACTAGATAGCTCTTTGACTTAAACAATATAAATCAAAATGTTTATGTTATGTGCATTTCACCTTTTTGACACAAGACATAAGTCATTGCGAAGAATGTAGCCACATTCTTAGGCTATTAAGTACTAGTATATGTTTGATATATGAAGCATCTTCTAACCTAATTCTCACATAGCATTTAGCACATAAGTTCACATAGCATATAAATCATGTATATTAAGCTTAAGAGTTTGCATCATGTATATGTTTTTGACTATAAGAATATGTTTTTGTAACAAGCATATGTAACATCCCAAAAAGTTTGCAAAATGTAAAAGTGAGTAAGAATTAACTCACTTGTATGAAGTCTTAGCCTTGTTCCAAATGTCTTTTGTTTGGAGAAGGAAAACTATTATTCTTTCCCTAATGTTTATGTAAAGCATATGTTTAGTCGAAGTTTAAGTGTTTGCTTAAATATATGTCTTCTATGGAATTCCTAAGGTTCTGACATTAATAACGTTTAACTAACCTTAGAATAATAGTTTTGGAATATTAAATTATTACTTATAATTAAATATTTCATTTATTTATTATATAGGTTTAAGAATATTAATTTGTGTCTTAATGGTAATGGTTTAATTTGTTAGAAGTTATTTATATAGAAAAATTAAACTACTCTATATTATACTTATTGTTTAAAATGTTTTGATTTTTAAAATCATCTATTTATCTTTAAGAAAAAACTTTTAACAAAATAACATTCATTGTTTTATGTTTTGGTAATTTTATTAAAATTAATTTTCAAATAATTTTATAAAGTCAAAAATTATACAATTTATATTGGATTCCAAAGATGTTTATAAATTGTATTTTCAAATTTTATAAATCATTTCATAAAATTTAAATTTTTGAAAAAAAAATCTACCAAAAAGTTTTCATAAAGTTTTCAAGAACTGTATAACAAAACGTTTAAAGTATAGTTAAATATACATTTGAATTTTTCTTTTAAGAACTTATTTATTTAAACATGTAAAAACAAAATAAAGGTTATATTGTTTTAAAATGTTTTTTTTAAAGTTATGTCTTCAGTTAAAAAGTAAATAAATTTGGCTTTAAACATTTTGTTTATAATTAAAATTATTAAATCAGATTTTAAATAATATCAAACTATTAAGAAATAAAGTTTTGAGTTTTATAAATTTTTATAGAAATTTTATATAAAAAAATAACATTAAAAGCATTGAAATAGCAAAAACCCGGTTTTGAGTAGGGTGCACAGGATCGAACTCGGGTACCTCCACCAGCCCAAGCATTTTAACTGCTGGGCTGGGTGAAGGATGTGTTGGATGAAATCGATTTCTTTTAGTATTATACATGTTCTCAAATCAACTCCAAACCGAATGAACCCTAATTATTCTTGCCTCGAATTTGTTTGATTCGTGAGTTGTGATATGTCAAAAGCATGGGGCCTTTGATCCTCATGTTCTTACGGTTCTAAAGATGTAAAACTTACTTGGTTTGCTATTAGAATTGATAGGATTTGAGTTTGAGCAGAGGTTGCGGTCGGGATGAGTTCGAATCGCGCTGTGGATTGTTTTTGCTCGTGTTTTGATCTTTCAGATCCATTCGTGAGGTGTAAAGGGTTCTAATCACGTAGCTTTGTTTGTGTTTTATACTGGTTTCTTTTGAATTCAAGTCCCGGTCGTTCATGGTATTTTTGGAAGCAATTAGCGCGATTAATGGAATTGATTTCAATCAATTGGTGATTGAGGATTGTAAACACGTTCGAAGAGTTTCTAAGTTGATAAGCGATGAGCTGTAATGAGCTGTAAACGAACGGATTGCATCTCGGGTTGGAATCGGGTTGAGTGGGTATCCGAATAGAGGGAACGGGTGAAGGGAAAGGGGATATTTTGGCTTTTTACGGTTTAGCCCCTCCGGTTTTTAAGATTTGCTTATTTCGGTTTTAACCTTCTTATAAATAAAAAATCAGTTTTACAAATTACAGAATAACCCTTTAATTCTTGAAATTTGACCCAATAGGTTTTTTTTTTTGGATTTTTAAGTTTGGCATCAAATGAAGTTTTAGAATCTTGAGAATAAACCTAATTTCTAATGTTTATTCAAAATCTAAGTTTTTTTTTTCAGTATTAATGTAGGTGTATGTTCTATGTAGTGACGTTTTGATAATTTAGACATGGACCACAAAAAGCTTTTTTAACTTTAAAAAGCAGAAAACAAAGATGATGCATTAAATTTTAGATATTTGCTTACAAGTTTTGTTTTTATTAAAACTAGTGTTAATCCCACGCGCGTTGCGGCGCGTTAGACTGCTAAACAACAAATGGTTCATTCATACGGAATTAAAATAGTAGTTCTATTGTCCAAAAGCGTACTGAGAAGAAAGTTTTTCGACGAATCGGTTGATAAATTCACAAATATATGAGATCCTTTTAGCAATTATTGTTGAAAATCTTCTTAGTTTTTGTAAAGTCATTTCCTTTCATAATCACATCCTTGATAGCCTGTATTTTAAAAAAAGTTGAAATAATTAATTGCTCGTTTAATATTATTATCTTTATTTGTTTGCTATTTGTTATTATATTTTTTTAACTAAACACTAATAAAAATAATGTTTGGTTTGGTATATATGTGTGTGTATATATATATAGACAAACACACACACACACACCATTTTATGAGTTTTAAATAATTTATGAAATCGTTATTTTATTTTAATTATTAAATGTTTAGAATAATACCAATATATATTTATGTATATATTAGTTTTTATAATCCTTTTATTTATATTTTCATATAACTTATTTTTATCAATATACATTTATTAAGTTTATTTTATATATGTATATTTAAATACATGTAAATATTTATTTTAAAAGAGTCACCACTTCCCTTTGATTTAATAAGTTTTATTTTATATGTATATATTATACACAAATACCCCAAAATAAATACCCCAACTTTGCATTATTAGATTTCGAACACGTTTACAATTATTCGATTTTTGAAACAAATCCTAGTGATTAAAGGTAGGATGAATCCCATATTCCCAACTTCATTTTGCACAAGTCAATTCTAGTGGTGCACAAATCTTTCTTTCTTTGTTTTTTTAAACGGGTTCTGGTTTCAAACCGGTTTTTTTTTTTTATGTTCGGGCTTTTGTTTGGTTTTTATCAGTTTTTGCCCGATTCCAGTTCTTGATACGATTTTTATGAGAAACATAACCGTCTATACCTGCTAGTTCAGGTAATACTGGCTCCAGTTCCAAAAACGAATTTTATAGGAAATAATGTTAACATTTTCATTTATATATATGTTAACTACGTAATAACATCAATATAGCAAACAAGATTTTATGATTGTAAATATATATAAAAGCAATGTTTAATATAATTCTAATTAAATCAGTCATTGATAATACATGCTAGGGTCCTTAGGTTATAGTCTAGGCCAAACCGTTTAAATAAGTGACCTATGTTTCTCTATAACCATGGCTCTGATAATAATCTGTCACACCCGAGCCGGCGTGTAACATCAAGTACCAGATCGTCCGGCAAGTCCGTACGGTGTGTGTACTTTCACTATTTACTATGTGTAAATACGTATATGTGAACAGCGTATGTGATAACAGAATTCAAAATACAGTAAACAGTTGTACGTATTTAAGTGAAAACTGAAATACGGTAAGTACAACACGCACGATAAACAATAGTTGTTAGTATTTAGGTGAAAACCTAAGTACAAATAATACAACGAAACAAGAGAAACAACGGTGTTCAAGTAAACGACAAGAACAAGTCAGTTGCGATCTGATATCCACAGATGACAGGAATCAGACGGCCGACAAATCAGAACGAAAACAAGGTGAAAACAGGAAATTTAGTTGAGTCCGTCAGTGAGGAAACACAATTCAAACACAATTGCAGTGTTATTTCAGAATAACGAACTGACAGCGTGTTTGTGTGGGTGACGATTCACACAAACATATCTGTGAGTTTGGAGTTGTGAAATAATGACTGAAAAGTAGAAAACAAAAGTCGGAAAGCAAAACCATCGTCGTGTTCGTTCGGGTGACGATTCGAACGAATACGCGCGATGGTGACGCGATCTGACGAAACGAAAACGAAAATACGACACGAACGACAGTAATTTAAGAAAATAAAATAATTAATGTTTTACAATTTTGAAACTCATCAAAATTAAATAAAGAAAACATTTTTATTTAAAACCGTAAAAACGCGCGCTACGTTCCGGAAACGCAACGAAAACGCGAACCGAGCAACAAAAACGAACCCGAACACCCTCGGGGTATAAATACCCTAAATGAGGGTGATTCCCTCATTTTCTCATCTTCTTCTCCCCCACAAAACCCTAATCCCGGTTTCAAGATCCACTACCATTCTCAAACTTCAAACCTCTATATCTTGGTCGTTTCTTCACCAAATCCTTCCATCTTTGGACCTACACGAAGCTCTCATCACCCTCTATACGAAAGTACAATCGATCTGGAGTGAAAACCATCGAATCCAAGGTAAACGAGCTGTAAAGTGTGCGATTTTTAGGGTTTTCAAACCCTTTTGGTCGCCCCTAGTTTAAACCGGCCTTACCTTCTATTCTTTTAACCCAACCCCTTCGAAAATGGTTCCTACAAACACAACCACAGAAAAACCACCATGGGATGACCTGGGTGTGTTCGACCAACGACCCAGCGAATGGCATCTCCAGACCGCCGAATGAGGGCCGGCCGAATGGCCAAGGATAGGCCGACCGAACCACCACCTTCGGCCACCCCCATTCGCCACTCATTCTCTCGGCCAAGGCCTCCCTTCGCCCATCTCCATTCGCTGACCAACCTCCTTCGGGGAAACAGCAGCCTCATTCGCCCACCTCCATTCGACAGCCACCACCCTCCTTCGCCCCTGCCACATTCGCCGGAGCCACCTTCATTCGCTGGCCAAGCCATGCGGCTCCTCATTCGTGGGCTCATACTCATTCGACTGCAACTCTAGCAGGCCACTTTGTCTTAACTGGCCCAATTACCCGGCCCATCTTATTGTTCAGCCCACGCATACTGTGGCCCATAACACACAATCACATCCAGGCCCAGCAACAATTCATTTGATTTAACTCAACAGTAGCCCAACACCCCATTCGATCCAAGGAATTGGCCAAGTCTAGTTGTATAAATGTCCTATAAGAAACCGATTGGGCCCAATAACACCCCTCTGGCCCAACATCACTTCTTCTGGCCCATAATGACACAATTGGCCCACTGATTCGGCCCGATTGTTGGATCCACGCCTAATTTGGCCTGTGGTTGATCGGCCCAATAGACTAACTAAGCCCATGTGATTGTATTGGCCCACAAGGTTGCTTTGTAAATAAAAACATAAAGTTTATTAACATTTAGACACAACGTCTAACAATCATGTTATGGAATTAATAATGACCAGTGAATACTTAAAACACGTGTTAGGAATGTTAAAACTTAATAAAAGTCTAATGATTTCAAAGGAAATATGCAAAATTAATACTAGCCTAAGTAATATGTAGGAACTAGTGTGGATTTATAACTTATGACAATGGGACAAGGGCCGAATGACAACCGAAACCTACGAGTGTTAGCCAAAGTTTATGGCTAACACATACGCACACACACGAACCCCTACAAATTTATACTTGCAAGTTACAAATAACGTGAAATCAATACAGGATCGTAAAAACAACATCAAGTACAATCAAGAGCGCGGACATTTCTTGTTTAGACTTAGTCAACCCTGACAACAACAAGGTGAGTTCATATGCCCCATTTTCTAATCTTTTCTGATTTTTAAACTCTCGGGGCTGAGAAACATGCTTAACTTTTACTTATTTAAAAGTTTAATAGTTAACATATTGCTTATACTTTGATTAGATAATATTACTTGAATTATTATTGTTTATCATTGTATGCATGCTTGCTTGATCATGATATGACAGAGATAACTAAGATGAATATGGTAATATAATTTCATAACTCATCAACACAAGAGAATAACCTAGTTGTAAGATCATATCTCACAACACTTAGTTATTCTTACAAGAACAAACATCGAGATGAATATAGATGAACAAGATGACAAGAAACAAAACACATGAATGATATGAAGATAACACATCTTTATAGTATCATTCTACACTAGAGTTAATTAAGAGTAATAAGTCACGTACTTATCACATTTAGCTTATAACTCAACACATATTACAAGAGGACATAGTACAAGAATCATCCACCATCTGAGTCGACTAAGGGAAATAAGACTAGTTCTTATTACCGCTTAGTAACAACATGGTGATTACATGGAATAACAAGGAATGATAATCATGATAATGTAACTTCGTGATAACAACATCATTCACACAATAATTAACATAACATAATAAGACAAGCTCTTATTTAACTTTGTTAATAACACTGAGAACATATGACAAGGAGAACAACAACACGGATGAACACGATTACAATTAGTTGCTATTGACCTGTTGTATTATATCACTTCAATCATGTGCCAATTGTTCAAGTTGATCATGTAAGTCCCTATAATTCGCTGACCAGTTAGTTTGACGTGACTAAACCGACGATAGCATAGTGGTACCATAGGTTTGACAAACCTCTAGCTTGTAGGGCTAGTATGTTGATCGTACTGATTCATTGGCCGTTAGCGTATGACCGGTGACAGGGCGACCTCAAGTCAGGTTCTGGAAAGAGACACATGGTGATATTAATCTGCAGTGATAAGTAATTAATCCAGCGGAAACCCTATTAACTAGTAGATTGAGAAAGTGATCCTCTCTTATGTTACACTACTAGTAATAGATTTCGTTAAGGACACTGTACATACAAGGTGGTAGAGATAAATCGGATGCGTTGTACTCTGACTATGTGAGGATTACAATGGATTCCTATTAGGCTCTATGCACTATAGTTCAAGAACAAATTACAAGTGGTTAACTAACACTCTTAATATTTAAAGGTGAAACAACAGTTAACCCCACAAATATAGAATAATACAAGGATCTGATTAAATAAATCTAATTTCCTTAATACAATGAGGGTGTATCAATACTTCGTTTTGATAACCAAACCCCTCTAATTTTATTATTCTACATATGATAACAGTTGAATACATAACGAACTTGTCAATCATTTGGGAGATGAAAACGGATATTCTTAGTTGTATTACAAGTAGTGTGGAATTTGATTGAGTATGTGTTGGGATGGCGTATGGGCTTGACCCTTTCGTATGCCCTATATATAAGCATACTTGATTGAGTGAAATATTACTTGTATATATAACTAAGGAGAGGCCATTGGGTGGAACAAGTAGATTCAATTATTGCAAGTATCAATTATGACATTGTGACTGTGTGTATGAACAATTCAAGGTTTTCAATATTCAAACTTATGAACTCACCAACCTAGTATTGACTTTGTTTTAAATGCATGTTTTCTCAGGTGACGAACAGGTTTAGTCATCAGATTTCAGGATCATAGCTAGAGTACTTTTAAAAGACCTAGCTGCATTTTGTGTGATCAATACTTTTGGGATGACAAACATTGAATCATATTTTGTAGATCTTGTACAGTTACAAGATATAAACACATGGATTCTTTTGGATAGATTTACTGGGTTAAATTATGAACGATACATTGTAATTTAACTTTGTAATTCTATTTCATTGTCATGATTACATTTCTCAATTATACATCATGTGCTATGCAAACAATCTGATCAATTCGATTATCACTCAAGATATCGCGCCCCGGGAACCTTCCGCCCGGCGGGAAAGTCGATCCAGCCCGCCGGCTCGGGGTGTGACACGGCGGGTTGGATCGACTTCCCCGTCGGGCGGAAGATTCTCGGGGCGTGATATCGTGAGTGATAATCGGAATGATCAGATTGTTGACGTTGCACATGATATATATAAATGAGAAACTGCTAAGTAAAAATAGAATTACAAAGTTAAATTACATCAGTTAAGTTCATAATTTAACAATGTAAATCTACTGTCACATCATAAATCTTCTATCTTGTATGTACACAAGATATACAAAATAATCTGTAAAATGATGCTTCAAAATATGCAGGTCCAAAAAGGCTAGGTCCTCTAACTGGTATCCTAGTCCCAAAAGTAATAACTCTTTAGTTGACCTGTTCGTCACCTGAGAAGTCATGCAAAAATAAAGTCAACACATGGTTGGTGAGTTCATTAAGTTTTATAAAAATGAATTTGAATAACCTGAATGACAACCTTAACCTCACCATTAACCACCTATACCATCCAGTTCATTATGCTTATATATAGGGCATATGTAGGGTCGAACTTACCGCCCGCTCAGCCACCGTCCCACCACATACTAAACCACATGATATATTGTTCCTGGTGATAATTAAGCGTTTCATCCCACAACTTTGATTTCATAACATCTGATTCATATAATTTGATTACCCTGAAAATGTTTACCTTGATCCCCCGAAGTGACAACCTTAACCTCTTCAACAACCACCTATGCTATCCAATCAAGTATGCTCATATATAGGGCATATGTAGGGGACAAGCCCCAGCCACCGTCCCATCACATACCGGACTGCTTAGCATATTGTTGTTAATGATAATTAAGCGTTTCACTCCATTCACCTTCAATTTAGATTTTGATTTCCACAAACAGATTACCATTGATCTCTTGAGTTCACCATGAAATCATGATTTTCCCCAAAGCATTTGTAGAAATATGATATTAAATGTTTAATTAAATAAATAAATAAGCATTTAAATACAACTAAGACATGATGATTGGGCCTTATTTGACTCAATCAATTAGACTTAGTTGTTAGTGGTTGTCCAAGTTGTACCCTCTCACACGTGGCCCATATCAGGCATGACTCACAAGGAGTCTACATGTGTGTGCCGGGACTTTAATGATGCCCATATCAGCTTAACCCACTGGTCTACTGTACATGTCGTGACTTTACGGATATCCTTTGATTCTTGATCTTCTTTGTTTCTTTTGATTTCGTTTGATAGTTCATGTTATTGCCTATATAGCTTCACTACAAGAGTCTACTATTTATGCCGGGACTTTATGTGTGTTACACGTGGTCTTGATTTCTATACAACTGACATCCACCTTAACTCAAGCATTAATGATTTCATTAGATTTTAATGATTTCATTATTTCAATGATTCACACACAGTTATGATTTCCTTGATTTCCTTGAGTTTCTTAATTTTTTGATCTTTAGAATTCCATGATTTCACAATGATTGTTGATTCTTGATTAGGATCCTTAGTTTTCAGATCACACACTGAATTAGATTTCCTTGCATTTGATCCTTAACTTTAGTTCTTTTGATTTCCACTTTGAATTTAGATTCTTGAATTTGAGCTTGATGGACTAAGGGTTTGTTTAGAGTTTTAGAATTTAAGTATTACTCATAAGAGTAATTTAATTAACTTGTTAGTCAATTCTACATAGCAATTACCTAGACAGGAGTCTAGGAGTATAAACAAGCATATATAATAAGCAATTCATAAGTAAAAGCATTTATGTAAAACAATTTAAATGAAACAGTTTACGCATGCTTCTCAGCCCCGCGTTTGAAAACAAAAATATTTAGAAAAGGGGCAATGAACTCACCTATGTTGCTGTGCAATTGATTTACCACAAAATGCGCGCTCTCTGTTTGTAGACTATGTATCTTCAGTTCCTGAGTTGTTTTAAAATAATTCGAATACGATAAGTATACGTATTTGTCGTCGTATCTAAGGTATTGGTCTCTATGTGCTACTAAGTGTCCTATGTAGTAATGTGCCTCTAAATTTCCATCTAACTAGTCTAACCTATATATCCAATTGTAACCCATATCCCACGATTAGTCATTACAAGTTCTCAATTAACATGTTTTTTATTTAATTCATTTTAAGCTAAATATTAATTCAAAATCATTTATTTTAATTCAATCAAGTTTATAAATCATTTTATTTTACTACAACATCATTAACTTAATTAAAATGACATTTAACTTATGATGGGCCTAGGTTAAGCCCCTTGGGCCTATCTCGGCCCATTACTAAATTCTTCTTGATTAGGAAATGATTCTTTGTTGGATTCCGTGTGCAATATAGTTCATATGACCATCTAATGAAATTATACATTGTCATAAGTTGTTTAAAGATTAGTGTTGGTTGTAAGACCAATAATGTCACACCCCCAATTTTCAACTAACGGAATCATACCGTTTGGGACGTGACAAACCAGGATCTCAGATCATTAGACATAACGAAGACCTCTATATGCTTTTCAAACATAACTTTGGTCTAAAACTGTAATATCAAAGTTCTAACGTTGCGGAAGCGTTTTTAAAACAATAACAAAGTTAACGGTTTGAGAACTGTAAACTACAAATCAAAATCTCAAATGTTCAAATCCAAAATAACTGTAATGTAAGATATGCATGAGACTCGATAGTCTATCCAAAGAAATACTTAGAGATAGTTACTTGAGTTAAATGCTACTATAGGGTCTAGTGTAGATCCTACAAGGATAGACAATTTGCTTGAGTGTGTTTTTCTTATGTAACCTGATGTCGAGACACTCATTGTGTGAGTGTTAGTGTAGTTGTTTGGAGTTGACCACCTTGTAGTCGATGTATCTCTCATAAGTTCCGAAGTTGATAGTTAACTCACAATAGAGGTCACCAGTGTTTTCATATAATGTAATTTCCCTTTACGTATGTACCGGTAACGGAAATCTTTCCCGCACGATCACTCTAGTTCTTCTTAACTCGAGTGATAGTGTCCGTTTGGTGGTACTTCAAGTGTGACAAGACGTTAGGTTTGAATTCTCATCTTACAGTTGATGAGTTCAGAATGTGATCCTTGTAAACCATATAGGTAGAAGTACCAAGAGTTACAAGAATGTTGTCGAGATGTTAGAAAGAAAATTGATGTTTTCCTATCAAGGCTAAAACCACAACCTTGTTAACAAATGTCAATGTTGTAAAGAGTGACAGATCATTTACCAGAACTAAGAATTTAGTGGAACTATTAGATATAGTCCCAAGCTAAGGAATGGTATTGTTTGAGTCATTGAGTTTATTTCATCGGCTGACTCATTGAGTGAGCCATAGGGCCTATTTCATCCCCTGACTTGTTCAAGTGAGCCTCAGTGATCTATTTCATTCATTGACTTGTTTGAGTGAGTCGTAGTGCCTAATTCATCCCTTGACTTGTTTTAGTGAGTCATAGAGCCTATTTCATCTCCTGACTGGTTTTAGTGAGTCAAAGAGTCTATTTCATCCCTTGACTTGTTTTTGTGAATCATAGAATCTATTTCATCCCTCTAGTAATCTAGTGATCTATCCAGCTGCCTCTCACATGTTGTGAATCTCCCGATTCACACGTGCATCAAAAGCTGCAAATGCTTGCTCTGGTGGGTATCTCAGTGTAGGTAATGTCCAATTACTAGTAGTAGTGTCACGATTAGATGGCGGAAGTACTTGCTCCTCACGCACCCAACTGCGAATGAGATCAGAGATCCACTGCCAATACTGGCCGTTCTCCCTCAGTTGCACAAGTATCCCCTCATCGTAGTGAATCGTACCATCCAATGCCTCAAGTCTCCTCTTCTCGGATGCTGATGATGATACGACTCGTTGTTCCTTGTCACTAGTAGGTGTGGATGATAATGTCATGTCTGTTACATAATACCATATGTAATTTCTCTGCAAACTATTGTGTAAGAAAGTGTGTCTAATGTCTAACAGTTATAGTCTACGTTTACCAATGCAAACCTAGTTCGCTATAACCAATGGCTCTGATACCAATCTGTCACACCCCCAATTTTCAACTAACGGAATCATACCGTTTGGGACGTGACAAACCAGGATCTCAGATCATTAGACATAACGAAGACCTCTATATGCTTTTCAAACATAACTTTGGTCTAAAACTGTAATATCAAAGTTCTAACGTTGCGGAAGCGTTTTTAAAACAATAACAAAGTTAACGGTTTGAGAATTGTAAACTACAAATCAAAATCTCAAATGTTCAAATCCAAAATAACTGTAATGTAAGATATGCATGAGACTCGATCTCCTAGTCCATGCTTGCTTGTTCTTGTACCTTAGTGTCCTGAGAAAACATGTAAATCAAGTCAACACAAAGGTTGGTGCATACACAGGTTTGTATGAATAATCACAAATGTTTGAATCAATTGTTTGAACAAGTTGTTTGTATATAATGTTTGCAGATCACATAATCACACATTGCATAGTCATGATAGCTAGTCATTGTACTATTTACATAAGCGGTCGACACCGAAGCTGACTGTTGTAATGTTTGATAGCCTTTTCCCTATTGTCTAGCATAAACAATAGTAATGTGTGTTTGGTCAGTTAAACACCTGCGTAGATCCCATCTACCAAGTGAGGTTTGTCAAACCCAATAGATCTATCTTCAACCACCACGCTTTGCACTACGGCAAACTAAACGGTTCGAAATGTAAGGCTTTGTAATGCTATGTTTGCACTTATAGTAAACAGCTAACTCATGCAAGTGATATGTATCTAAAAGCTTTGTTTGCACATGTTTTCTCCCCCAAAACAGTTAAATAAGAAGAGGGGCCGTGTACGCACCTTTAATTGTGAATAGAATGATCAAGTACTCGTAAATTTCGCGTAGACAATCTTCTACGAAAAATCTGTGTCATTACAATAACGTCGCGTTATTCGTAATGTTAAATCGTGTTTTCAGTCACATACGTGTCAACACACGTATGTTAGAATGTTTGAAATGTATCTACAAAAGCATGTACTGTTTTACGTTCGTTTGTTTAAATCGTTCAAATAAATGTGATTTCGTTAAACACGCGTAATTATACGCGACAATAATTTCATTGTAAAAATATAGATTTTATTGTTTCATGACGTCCAGAATTCCATTTCGGTTCCAACGCATTTTGAACGGATCAAATCGGAGTTAAAACGAGCAAGTTATGATTAAAACACTAAAAATAGTGTTTTTGTGCAAAACCGGAGGCCCCCAAGTTCGAACCCGTGACCTCCCAGTCCTTGCACACGCACACCACCAACTCAGCTTGCTATGATTTCGCAATATGAATCCATTTCAATTTGTTTTAAGTTATGAAAGCCCCAATTCCCATTGTTCTTCCTTGACCGAACCCATTGATCCAAATTGAGCCCCAATTCGAATCTAATCGATCCCAAAATCATAGGGCTTTGGTTCTAGAGATCCAAGCGAGTTTAACTGTGTGTTAAATTTCTTTATTTCAGCAAAATCATAGGGTTTCATAACCCCAAATCGAATTCGAACCCAAAACCTATTCCCTTGATTTAAATCCTTCAGATTCGTTATTTTTACTCAATAAAATCATATGGTTTTTATTAAATAACATATTTCGAACCTGCCTACATAGTTTAATTTGAGTATTAAACTCGTTCAAAGCAAAATCCCCAATTCGTTTTTGTCTTAAGAGCCCTAGAATCGAAATCATGTAATTAGTTGTTGTTTGTTAAAATTAATGTAGAGATTTCATTAAAATGATGTTTCCGAATCTCACTGTAGTGTTTAATTAAGTTATCAAACTCGTTTGAATTGAAACCCCCAAAACCGTTTATGTGATAAACCCTAGAAATCGAAATCCTTCAATTCCTTGTTGTTTGATAAAACTAACTTAGGGATTTCGTTATAGAGACATTTTCGAAGCTCTCCGTATAGGTTAATTTAGTTTTTAAACTCTTTTGAGTAAAAACCCCCAAATGGTTCTTCGTGATGAACCCTAGAAATCGAAATCCATTAAGTCGATGTTAAGACATGAAATTAACATATGGGTTTGCTTAGTCGGAGTTTTTAGGTTCTGTAGGAGTCGGTTTTACCTGTTTTTGATGTTGAATCGATAAAGATCGACTAAAGGCTTGCTATTCGGCCGGCTCTCGATCGAATTCCTTTCCCCGTAGCCTCTTGAGTAGAATTGGTGTATGAAGAAGATCCTAAAGGTGCCGATTGAGGTGTAGGGAGGTTCAATTCGACTGATTTACTTCAGATTACATAACTTTGATGATGGTTAGTTACGGTTTCAAGCATTTAGATGTTACTTTGGTTTAATTCAACAATTAATGGATCAATAACGTACGTTAGCTATTAATAATCATTAAGGTGATGATTAAAAACTGATTTAATTCAGTTAATTACAATGTATTTGTAACATCACGGTACTTTCGGTTGTCCGTACGTCCGTACATCCGTACGAATGTACTGTTACGACCGGAGATTTTTAATTATTAATGACCATGAAATTATTGACTTACATTACTGATATTATCACCGTACTGGTATGCATGGTATAACACATTTATGATATGCGTAAACCACGGGAAGTTTAGTTGTTATACAATCAAACAGACCCGTAGTGTTTATCGCAGTTACTTATTATTGATGATGATGGATTAATGGTCTGAGAATGGATTTGGGATGGAACTGGGAGTTTGTTGGAGTCTGGTTACTAAACACAGTCAAGGACCCATGGACATGGTTTATCGAAATAGCGGTGGGACGATGGCTAGGGCAGTTGCGACTGACCCTTACATATGCCCTATATATATGCATATTTCGGTCTATCATGGATGTGTCAGTGACTAGGGTTTAGTGGGGTTTTGGTTTGGGAGATGATAATATTAAAGTTATTAAATAATGGGAATTAATTACGCGAAGTGAGGTTACGAACATTACTTAAACGCGAATGTTGATTCAGAAATATTAACTTGATAATGTGTTCGCGTGAGTGACGATTCACACGAATATAATTATTAAGAATAATATTCTGAAACGATATTCCAGAAATCATAAATCGAATCGAAATGCGATACGAGCGTTGGATTCGCAAAGGTGACGATCTTTACGAATACGTACGCGAGTAACGCGTTTCGACGAGAAAATTAAATATTATCTAACGATATTAAATTAAGAAATGAAAATTTAGAACGTTTATTAGGAATCACAACTTAAATTTAATTTGAATAATTGGTTAATTAAATAGTTAAATTATCGAAAATGATCGGAATTATTGTACGAGATAGTTTTATCAAAACCATCTTCTTGAAAACTATTTTTTTATAGAAATGAAATATTATTTAAGCAAGTTATATGGTAAATATATTTTCGTTAAAAACCGAGCATAACCGATCCTTTATTTTATTTTATCGCGATAAAAACGAGACCGAGCACGCGGGTATAATACGCGATAAAAGCAGAGGAAAGCCTCCTTCTTCTTTCATTCTCACCACCTCACTTCTCTCTCTAAAAACACACACACATTCTCTCTACCTTCTCTCTAGCTTTTCTTTATCATTTCTCAACGAAATCGCTTGATCTTGACGCCTAGACAACCACACGATTGAGAGGAACAAGAAGATCCAAGAAAGATCCAGTGTTTGGCCGACGATCGAGGTAAATATCGAGCTTTATTTTCGGTTTTGGGTTAAAAACCCTAGTACGAACGTGGCTATTATTTTTACATCATGAATCGGTTCTTGTATGTTATAATCGAGCTATGGATGACCTATAGAAGCTAGAAATAGACCAGGAACGATTCTTAGATGAAGATGATGATGATTCGTAGGCTACAATAACATGTTCGGCGAGGACAAGACTGTTGAGGGGGATTAGGGTTCGTGAGGTGTGATGGCCGAACCCTATGCCGCCATCAGCGAACCTTCTACAGCCACAAACCCTAGGAGCCGAACTCTTAGTCGGCGAACCCTAGGCAATAAGCTTGGCCAGCCGAACTCTCTTAGCCCACAAAGCCACGAACCATGCACACTAGCCGAACTATTTGATCAGCGAACCCTTGCCACTCTACGAACCTTGCTCAAGTTCCCACCCATAGCAGCGAACCTTAGGAGCTGCGAACTCTAGGGACGAACCCTGCATGGGTCACGAACCCTTGTGGCCGAATCTATGAGTCACGAACCATAAGGTTCGCCTAGATAGAAGTGTTAGCCGAACCTTGGACTGCTGAACCAAAAGGTTCGCTGGTCCAAGGGCTGCCCCCACCCATTTTCGAGTTGTCGGACGCTAAGTGATGAATCAAAGATTATGAGAGATCATGTAGAATCATGCATGCATGAATGATGATACAAGCCACCACCTTTTCTCTCCCTAACTTAATTCTTCTTTAAAATCATGAAGTCATATAAGTATATGTGGAATTTGTTGGGTAACACTTAACTTCTCATGAGGATAAATTAATTTCAACTTTCTTAAACATAGAAATTTAATTTAATAACTCCGATTGTGGTGGTTAATTGAATGAAATCATGCATGTAAGCATAGGTATGTGTATACTTAATTACCCCTTTACTTATACATACCTATGAATATGTACATGGTATCTCAAGAATTGTTTATTAATAGGGGATGATGAATGAACCAATGAGTCTCAATTATAAACTATTAGAGACTAATTTCGAAATGTTGGTTGAAACACTTTAGCCTAGGATAAATAAACTAAGTTAAGTTAATACTTAGTGACTAAAAGTTAACACTTATGGGTAATTGATTAGAATAAAATGAATATACTTACGAACACAAAACACACGGTAATTACAGGTTGTTGAGTGATTGATTGAGTTATATACGCGAGCGCGCATAATACGAGAACCCGGATACTAAGGACTTCAGGTGAGTTCTCATAACCTCCCTTTCTTTAAACTACTTTGTTTTAAAACTCGGAGGTGAAGCATGTATACCAAATTCAAATATTATTTTGATAACTCAAGGTTAATACCTGTTTATCAATATGATATTCACGATATAAAATTATCATTTATTATGGATTGTCTCTTATTATTTTATATCCATGTAAACTTTGTTATTGACTTCGGTCAATAACAAAGATTACAAGTATTGTCACAAACCCCGAGAGTCATCGCTTTTAACTTCGGTTAATTGCTTTGACATTGTGTATTGTCACGTGGATGATTTCCACATCTGTGAATCATTGCCTTTGACTTCGGTTAAATGCTTTGACTTCATGTATTGTCACGTGGTTAGCGACCACTCCATGAATCATGTATTTAACTTATGTTAATTACATAATGATCATGTATAGTCACGAACATTATTTGAGAATATGATTGATGAGATTGGTTGATTAGTTGTGGATTGATTATCTATATTTGATTATGATTATTTGTGATTGACTATGATTGATTTGGTTATGTGGTTATGTGATTGTGTATGTGTTTGATTGTTGAATTAATGGATGTGTGTTGGATTATCTCATACAGATATTCATATGGATTTTCTCAAGAAGATCATAAGTTTTATACTCGTTTTAAACAAAGCATTTTATAAAACCGTTTTAAGCATAAACTTTCAAACTCATTTTACTAAAACATTTTTAAATATAAAAACTTATGATTACTCACCAACTACTTAGTAGTTGACACTTGATTTTCTTACATGTTTCAGGTGATGGAGACAAGTAGGATGAAGAGAGGACCTCTTCTATTTTGGACATCATCATATAGGCTCTTGGACTTAGTTAATTAACTAAATTCCTGGCGATTAGAGTTTAGTTAGTTTAACTAATTCTTTTGTGTAATTGATGTAATTGATTCATGACGAACATGATTTTTGTGTAATTATGATGTTTGCTTAAATGATATATGATGATTGAATTAGATGCCCACGAGCTTTAGAACAATCTACACATCCCTCGTGGCATCCCGACGATTCCGCCGCCGGTCGGGGTGTTACAGATTGGTATCAGAGCCTTGGGTTATAGGGAATTAGGTTACTAGGAATGGTTGACCTAGTCTATAACCGTAGGATACCCTAGTGTGAATAAATTCATACACTAGTTAGTATATTCAGGATTTCATGCTTATGTGTTTATTACATGTTAATTGAACTCCTGTTATACATCTGATATATATATGCTGCTTATTAATTTCTTGTTTACGTGTGCCCTAATGATTCGATAAGGACATGCACGTGGTGTATCGTAAAGGTGGTGGGACGTTGGCTAGGGCAGTTGCGACTGACCCTTACATATGCCCTATATATATACCATTTACGGTACATTAGGTGGATGTCAGTATTGAAGGATGTGGGAACTACCCGTTTGGGAAATTATCTGCTTAGGAAATTAACTGCTTGAAAATTTTCTGCTTTAGGAATTATTTGTTTTATCTATAAACTCCAGACAAGGACACACTCGTGGTATACTACAAAGGTGGTGGGACGGTGGCTGGGGCAGTTGCGACTGACCCCTACATATGCCCTATACATATACCATTTGTAGTATATTGGGGATCTGTCAGTGTCAGGAACTTAGGATATTATTAGGAACTTACTAGAAATGGTTGAAAGGATATGATTGTGGACTGTTGATGAAATGTCTGATGGATTGACTTGGATTGACTCATGGATGATCATATTTGATAAATACTTATAAATTCACTTATGAAACACACGGATTGGACACGTAGGGTGCATAGGATCAACTAACAATACGAACGCTTAGTAATGGACTGTAGATTTGGGTGATGATATAGACAGTTAGAGATGATATAAATGCATAGTGATGATACTAACACTTAGTGAGAGTATGGACACTTGATGAGAATAAACTATAGGGAGGATATGAACACTTAGTGACAATAAGAGCACTTTGTGATGATATGAACCCTCATTGATGATTATTGACATGGGGATTGACATGGATTTTTAGTGAACTTAGACAATTGGGGGAAACTTAATGTCAGGTGAACTTAGACATTAGGTGAACTTAGAAATAGGTAAACCTACATGTCAGGTGAACTTAGACATTAGGCGAACCTAATTGTCTAATGGAACTAAAGACCACTTCACTCAAAATTATCCTATCTTGGATAAGATTTATGAAGTGAGAATATGGTGAAATACATGATACACCCTAAACACTAACAAGGGCATAATCGTGGTGCAATGAAACGGTGGTGGGACGGTGTAGGGGAGATTGCGATCTACCTCTGCATATGCCCTATATATAAGCTTGTTGCATTGCATCGGGAGGTTGTCAGTTATGACCAACTAGGACACTTAGTATAATATTAGGAAATTTATAAAGGTTATGAGTTTAATAACAGATAGGAGAAAAATATAGTTCCTATATTAAATCCTAACTGTTTAAATGAACTCATTTGACCATTGTTTGTATGACTGATGTTGTAAACGGTAGTAACATGTTTCTAACTTCTTCAGAAACATGCCTCGCCGTCACAACGGAGATGATTCAAACAATGGGGAGGCTAGCAACAGTAATGCCAACGCAGGCATGCAGGAGTTAGCAACACTCATTACGGGATTGGTGAACCAACTGACTCAAGCCAATCAAACTCTCAATCAGAACCGAGGTGGTGCAAACCAGACAACTTGCACATTCAAACACTTCAATTCCTGCAACCCCCTGAAATTCACGGGTGCTGAGTCGGCCACTGGTCTGCTGCAGTGGTTCGAGAGTATGGAGAACACCTTCATTAACAGCGAATGTCCCGAGAACTTGAAAGTTCGCTATGCCACAAGTGTTTTCCAGAAGAGAGCACTAACGTGGTGGAATGGAGAAAAGCGAACTAGGGGAGTGGATGCTGCCTTAGCACTGACATGGACAGAGGTCAAGAACCTGATGACCACTGAATTCTGTCCTAGAAGCGAGATGAGGAAACTGGAGACTGAGTTCTAGGAACTCAAACAAGATAGTGGCGAGAACGTCATCTATAATACTCAGTTTCATGAGTATAGTTTACTGGTACCTCATATGGTGACACCCTTGGATAGGGCAATTGAGAAGTATATCGGTGGACTGCCGATACAGATTCAGGACACGGTCTACGGGAGCAATCCCAAAACACTTGAGGCCGCTATCCGTTTATCTGCAACTCTTACTGATAATCACGTGAAGAATGGAACTCTTACTCGGAAGGGATACAAGAAGACTGACACCAAGACTGCTACAAAGGAAGTCAAAACTGAAGTCAAGTCTGAAGCTGCTAGTTCATCCAAAAGCAGCAACAAGAAGAGAAAGACCAGAAACTTTATGGTCACTGCTCCTGCTGCTAAATCTGCGCAGCAGTCATCCAACAACACTACTGCAAGAAATTACACTAGGAATACCCCCCAATGTAATACTTGTAGATATCATCATGCACCTAACTTGCCATGTCGCGTCTGCAACAACTGTGGCAAGTTTGGGCACTATGCTAATGTTTGTCGGAGTGCACCGCAAGCACAAAGGATGCAACATGCACCGCTTGCACTGCCAGCTCCTCATGCACAACCTATTCCGGCTGTACCCATTCGCCAGGTACCTCAAGCACAGGCAAGAGCCTGTTATGAATGTGGTGAAGTGGGTCACTTCAGAAATCAATGCCTAAAGTTGACTGGAAATAATCAAAGGGTGGCAAGAGGCCGGGCATTTCAACTGAATGCTCCAGCTGCTCAGGCCAACCAGGACGTCGTCAACGGTACATTTCTGATCAACAACTCTTATGCATCTGTCTTGTTTGATTCTTGTGCCGATAGGAGTTTCGTTTCATATGATTTTGAATGCTTGCTTGGTAGAACACGTACATATTTAGATAAACCGTTTAACGTGGAAGTGGCTGACGGAAACACTATTGATATTGACACTGTTATTATTGGATGTACTGTGAACTTAAATGATCACGTTTTCCCAATTGATCTCATACCTATGCATCTTGGTAGCTTCGATGTTATCATAGGCATGGATTGGTTAGCCACCCACAAAGCGGAGATTGTATGCCACGAAAAGTACATTCGTATTCCCTTACCTTCGGGTGAAACTTTGAGAATATTTGGAGAAACTGCTAGTAAAGGTCTTAAGTTAATGTCTTGCACTAAAGCACACAAATACCTTAGAAAGAAATGTATAGCATTTCTAGCTCATATTGTGGAGAAGAAAGAAAAAGGAAAGAAGATTGAAGATGTTCCAGTGATACGAGATTTTCCAGAAGTATTTCCAGACGATTTACCGGGTCTTCCACCAGAACGTCAAGTTGAGTTCCGAATCGACTTAGTACCTGGTGCGAACCCAGTCGCCAAAGCTCCCTACAGACTTGCGCCTTCGGAGTTGCAAGAATTGGCGAGTCAGCTGCAAGAACTTACTGATAAAGGATTCATTCGCCCGAGCCATTCGCCATGGGGTGCACCGGTCCTGTTTGTCAAGAAGAAGGACGGGTCATTCCGGATGTGCATCGACTACCGTGAATTGAACAAGTTGACTATCAAGAATCGATATCCACTGCCACGCATCGATGATCTCTTCGATCAGCTTCAAGGCTCGGCATGGTTTTCAAAGATCGATCTTAGGTCTGGGTATCATCAGCTTCGCGTACATGATGATGATATTCCCAAGACTGCCTTCAGAACAAGATATGGCCACTATGAATTTCTGGTAATGCCTTTCGGCCTTACCAATGCACCTGCGGTTTTCATGGACCTCATGAACCGTGTTTGCAGGCCATACTTGGATAAATTTGTGATTGTATTCATTGATGATATTCTGATCTACTCAAAGACCAAGGAAGAACACGAGAAACACCTTAAGTTGGTTTTGGAGATCCTGAGAGAAGAGCGACTGTATGCCAAATTCTCTAAATGTGAATTTTGGCTTAAGGAAGTTCAATTTCTGGGACACATAGTCAACGAATATGGTGTTCACGTGGATCCTGCAAAGATTGATGCTGTGAAGAATTGGAGTACACCAAAGACACCGACAGAGATTCGATCATTTCTTGGACTTGCCGGTTACTATAGGCGGTTCATCTCGAATTTCTCCCGGATTGCTGTCCCTCTCACTTATTTGACTCAGAAGAATAACCCATACGAGTGGGGACCGAAGCAAGAAGAGGCATTTCAGACCTTGAAGCAGAAACTTTGTGATGCTCCTGTCTTGACATTGCCTGATGGAAATGATGATTTTGTGGTTTCTTGTGATGCATCCAACCTAGGTCTCGGTTGTGTTCTCATGCAACGGGGAAAGGTTGTGGCTTATGCATCAAGACAATTGAAGATTCATGAGAAGAACTACACTACACACGACTTGGAACTTGGTGCAGTCGTGTTTGCTTTGAAGATATGGAGACATTATCTTTATGGCACGAAGTGTGTAGTCTTTACTGATCATAAAAGTTTGCAACATATTCTGAATCAGAAAGAGCTCAATATGAGACAACGGAGATGGGTTGAACTCTTGAATGATTATGACTGTGAAATCCGCTACCATCCTGGTAAAGCGAATGTAGTAGCAGATGCGCTTAGTCGCAAAAGTCAAGTTCAGATCCATAGTGTCCGAGTGCACACTAATCTCCGTAATGATGTTCTCACAGCCCAACAACATTCATTAGCTCAAGATAATTTGAAGAATGAGATGTCTTGCGGGGCTGAAATCTTATTGGAAACTAAGGATGACGGTTTGATGTATTATTTAAATCGGTTGTGGATACCGAACAGGGGTGATCTTAGAATGATGATTATGGATGAAGCTCATAAGTCTCGATATTCAATCCATCCGGGTGCTGACAAGATGTATCAAGACCTTAGGGGCTTTTACTGGTGGCCTGGAATGAAGAAGGACATTGCTGAGTATGTATCTAAGTGCCTTAACTGTGCCAAAGTCAAGGCAGAACACCAGCGACCTTCTGGATTGCTAATACAACCTGAAATACCAATGTGGAAGAGGGAGAATATCTCCATGGATTTCATTACTAAACTCCCACGAACCGCAAACGGTAAAGATAGCATTTGGGTGATAGTTGATAGATTAACCAAGTCGGCTCATTTCTTACCGATACGCGAAACTTACCCTGTGCGGAAGTTAGCTCGTATTTACATTGATGAGATCGTTAGTCGACATGGTATTCCCTTAAGCATAATATCGGACCGTGATGCTCGCTTCACGGCACGATTTTGGGAATCACTTCATGAAGCCTTTGGAACAAGACTGGATCTTAGCACTGCCTATCATCCTCAAACGGATGGTCAGACGGAGCGAACGATTCAGACATTGGAAGACACGTTGAGAGCTTGTGTCATCGATTTCGGTGGCAATTGGGATAGCCATCTACCATTGGTTGAGTTCTCGTATAACAACAGTTATCACGCGAGCATTGATATGGCGCCGTTCGAAGCTCTTTATGGCAGGAAATGTCGGTCACCTATTTGTTGGACCGAAGTCGGCGATTCGCAGATCACTGGTCCCGAGATTATTCAGGAAATGACTGACAAGATCCGCCAAATCCGCGACAATCTGTTAGCTGCTCGCAGTCGACAGAAGAGTTACGCGGATAAACGAAGAAAACCTCTAGAGTTTGAAGTGGGAGATATGGTATTGCTCAAAGTATCGCCTTGGAAGGGCGTTGTTCGATTTGGGAAGAAAGGAAAGCGTTCTCCACGATACGTAGGCCCTTTTAAGATCCTTGAACGGATCGGGAAGGTTGCCTATAAGTTAGAACTTCCTACCGAACTTAGTAACGTACACCCGACGTTTCACGTGTCCAATCTAAGAAAGTGCTTAGCTGATCAAGATCTTCAGGTACCACTCGATGACATTCGCATCGATGATACCATGCATTTTGTTGAAAAACCAGTGGAGATAATGGATCGCGAGGTTAAACAGCTCAAACGCAGTAGAATTCCAATTGTCAAAGTACGTTGGGAATCGAAGCGGGGTCCAGAATTCACATGGGAGCGGGAAGATCAGATGAAGCTTAAGTACCCACATTTATTTACTACGGTCACTCCAAGTTGAATTTCGGGACGAAATTCCTTTAACTAGGGGAGACTGTAACATCACTGTACTTTCGGTTGTCCGTACGTCTGTACATCCGTACGAATGTACTGTTACGACCGGAGATTTTTAATTATTAATGACCATGAAATTATTGACTTACATTACTGATATTATCACCATACTGGTATGCATGGTATAACACATTTATGATATGCGTAAACCACGGGAAGTTTAGTTGTTATACAATCAAACAGACCCGTAGTGTTTATCGCAGTTACTTATTATTGATGATGATGGATTAATGGTCTGAGAATGGATTTGGGATGGAACTGGGAGTTTGTTGGAGTCTGGTTACTAAACACAGTCAAGGACCCATGGACATGGTTTATCGAAATAGCGGTGGGACGATGGCTAGGGCAGTTGCGACTGACCCTTACATATGCCCTATATATATGCATATTTCGGTCTATCATGGATGTGTCAGTGACTAGGGTTTAGTGGGGTTTTGGTTTGGGAGATGATAATATTAAAGTTATTAAATAATGGGAATTAATTACGCGAAGTGAGGTTACGAACATTACTTAAACGCGAATGTTGATTCAGAAATATTAACTTGATAATGTGTTCGCGTGAGTGACGATTCACACGAATATAATTATTAAGAATAATATTCTGAAACGATATTCCAGAAATCATAAATCGAATCGAAATGCGATACGAGCGTTGGATTCGCAAAGGTGACGATCTTTACGAATACGTACGCGAGTAACGCGTTTCGACGAGAAAATTAAATATTATCTAACGATATTAAATTAAGAAATGAAAATTTAGAACGTTTATTAGGAATCACAACTTAAATTTAATTTGAATAATTGGTTAATTAAATAGTTAAATTATCGAAAATGATCGGAATTATTGTACGAGATAGTTTTATCAAAACCATCTTCTTGAAAACTATTTTTTTATAGAAATGAAATATTATTTAAGCAAGTTATATGGTAAATATATTTTCGTTAAAAACCTAGCATAACCGATCCTTTATTTTATTTTATCGCGATAAAAACGAGACCGAGCACGCGGGTATAATACGCGATAAAAGCAGAGGAAAGCCTCCTTCTTCTTTCATTCTCACCACCTCACTTCTCTCTCTAAAAACACACACACATTCTCTCTACCTTCTCTCTAGCTTTTCTTTATCATTTCTCAACGAAATCGCTTGATCTTGACGCCTAGACAACCACACGATTGAGAGGAACAAGAAGATCCAAGAAAGATCCAGTGTTTGGCCGACGATCGAGGTAAATATCGAGCTTTATTTTCGGTTTTGGGTTAAAAACCCTAGTACGAACGTGGCTATTATTTTTACATCATGAATCGGTTCTTGTATGTTATAATCGAGCTATGGATGACCTATAGAAGCTAGAAATAGACCAGGAACGATTCTTAGATGAAGATGATGATGATTCGTAGGCTACAATAACATGTTCGGCGAGGACAAGACTGTTGAGGGGGATTAGGGTTCGTGAGGTGTGATGGCCGAACCCTATGCCGCCATCAGCGAACCTTCTACAGCCACAAACCCTAGGAGCCGAACTCTTAGTCGGCGAACCCTAGGCAATAAGCTTGGCCAGCCGAACTCTCTTAGCCCACAAAGCCACGAACCATGCACACTAGCCGAACTATTTGATCAGCGAACCCTTGCCACTCTACGAACCTTGCTCAAGTTCCCACCCATAGCAGCGAACCATAGGAGCTGCGAACTCTAGGGACGAACCCTGCATGGGTCACGAACCCTTGTGGCCGAATCTATGAGTCACGAACCATAAGGTTCGCCTAGATAGAAGTGTTAGCCGAACCTTGGACTGCTGAACCAAAAGGTTCGCTGGTCCAAGGGCTGCCCCCACCCATTTTCGAGTTGTCGGACGCTAAGTGATGAATCAAAGATTATGAGAGATCATGTAGAATCATGCATGCATGAATGATGATACAAGCCACCACCTTTTCTCTCCCTAACTTAATTCTTCTTTAAAATCATGAAGTCATATAAGTATATGTGGAATTTGTTGGGTAACACTTAACTTCTCATGAGGATAAATTAATTTCAACTTTCTTAAACATAGAAATTTAATTTAATAACTCCGATTGTGGTGGTTAATTGAATGAAATCATGCATGTAAGCATAGGTATGTGTATACTTAGGATTACCCCTTTACTTATACATACCTATGAATATGTACATGGTATCTCAAGAATTGTTTATTAATAGGGGATGATGAATGAACCAATGAGTCTCAATTATAAACTATTAGAGACTAATTTCGAAATGTTGGTTGAAACACTTTAGCCTAGGATAAATAAACTAAGTTAAGTTAATACTTAGTGACTAAAAGTTAACACTTATGGGTAATTGATTAGAATAAAATGAATATACTTACGAACACAAAACACACGGTAATTACAGGTTGTTGAGTGATTGATTGAGTTATATACGCGAGCGCGCATAATACGAGAACCCGGATACTAAGGACTTCAGGTGAGTTCTCATAACCTCCCTTTCTTTAAACTACTTTGTTTTAAAACTCGGAGGTGAAGCATGTATACCAAATTCAAATATTATTTTGATAACTCAAGGTTAATACCTGTTTATCAATATGATATTCACGATATAAAATTATCATTTATTATGGATTGTCTCTTATTATTTTATATCCATGTAAACTTTGTTATTGACTTCGGTCAATAACAAAGATTACAAGTATTGTCACAAACCCCGAGAGTCATCGCTTTTAACTTCGGTTAATTGCTTTGACATTGTGTATTGTCACGTGGATGATTTCCACATCTGTGAATCATTGCCTTTGACTTCGGTTAAATGCTTTGACTTCATGTATTGTCACGTGGTTAGCGACCACTCCATGAATCATGTATTTAACTTATGTTAATTACATAATGATCATGTATAGTCACGAACATTATTTGAGAATATGATTGATGAGATTGGTTGATTAGTTGTGGATTGATTATCTATATTTGATTATGATTATTTGTGATTGACTATGATTGATTTGGTTATGTGGTTATGTGGTTATGTGATTGTGTATGTGTTTGATTTTTGAATTAATGGATGTGTGTTGGATTATCTCATACAAATATTCATATGGATTTTCTCAAGAAGATCATAAGTTTTATACTCGTTTTAAACAAAGCATTTTATAAAACCGTTTTAAGCATAAACTTTCAAACTCATTTTACTAAAACATTTTTAAATATAAAAACTTATGATTACTCACCAACTACTTAGTAGTTGACACTTGATTTTCTTACATGTTTCAGGTGATGGAGATAAGTAGGATGAAGAGAGGACCTCTTCTATTTTGGACATCATCATATAGGCTCTTGGACTTAGTTAATTAACTAAATTCCTGGCGATTAGAGTTTAGTTAGTTTAACTAATTCTTTTGTGTAATTGATGTAATTGATTCATGACGAACATGATTTTTGTGTAATTATGATGTTTGCTTAAATGATATATGATGATTGAATTAGATGCCCACGAGCTTTTGAACAATCTACACATCCCTCGTGGCATCCCGACGATTCCGCCGCCGGTCGGGGTGTTACAGTATTAACTAAATTTTGAGTTTCCCTCATGATTATGAACGAATTTTGACTTTCTAAAGTCAAAATTGTGCATTTTGGTTAATCACAAGTTTAATTCTTGTTGTGTAAGTGTTTTTGGAACTATTTTGTTCAAGTTTAATCCATAAAGTTTGATATTATGCGATTCCGTATCATTTCTGTTAATATTTGGTTAACGGGGTTAACTCGGAATTGCCGGATTGTCACATCATCCCCTTGTTGAAGGAATTTTCGTCCCGAAAATTGTTAAATGTTAGAAGTAGTTAGGACACTACTTGTGTGTTCAAAGTGTACGTGTTAGTGCAATACTTGATCAATCTGTGTACTTGTGTGTATTCGCACACAAAGTTCAATGTTTGCAACATCATAACTAAATGTGATCGTTCGAAGTTCAATGTTTGGCAACATCACCCCCACGTGTGATCGTTCCACGTACTGTTTGCATGCCTACCAGTTAGTGCACCTAACTGTGATTGTTCGTGTTTGATCATACTGTGCTATGTAACTTTGTACATAGTGAGTGTTCGCAACTGTTTGCACTATGCAACCTCGCACATAGCAAATATTTGAAAATTAATCATGTATGTACTACCATAACATGTAACATATGAAATGTAGCACATAGAATGTAATGTAGCACAAATGTGAGTAACAAAATCAATTGCATAAAGTGTTCGTGCTTATAGTTTGAACTCTGAAATGTTGAAATGTGACGCATCACATCATCCCCTTGTTGAATGAAATTTCGTCCCAAAATTTAACGTGTATTCGCGGTGTTTGTAGTTGTTAGTATGAATAGATGAGGATACTTCTTCATCATTTGATCTTCCCTTTCCCATGTGAATTCGAGTCCACGCCGTGAATTCCAACGGACTTTGACTATCGGAATCTTGCTTTGTTTAAGTTGTTTGACCTCTCGGTCCATGATTTCAGCTGGTTCTTCAATGAAACGTAATTGTTCATCTACTTGTATTTCCCCCAGTGGTACAATCAATGTCTCATCAGGAAGACATTTCTTTAAGTTCGATACGTGAAAGACATCATGAACTCCACTGAGTTCATCCGGTAATTTGAGTTGATACGCAACCGGACCAATCCTTTTCAGGATCTCAAAAGGACCTACGTAACGTGGGCTAAGCTTCCCGCGCTTGCCGAATCGTATCACACCCTTCCAAGGCGATACTTTCAGAAAAACTCGGTCTCCTATTTGAAATTCCAACGGCTTACGACGTTTGTCAGCATACTCTTTTGTCGATCCCGAGCCGCTGCCATACGGTTCCGGATTTGAACTATTTTCTCTGTCGTTTCGTGTACTAGTTCAGGACCTGTAATTTGACTGTCACCAATTTCAGCCCAGCAAACCGGTGAACGGCATTTACGACCATACAATGCTTCAAATGGTGCCGCTTGAATACTTGTGTGATAATTGTTGTTGTATGAGAATTCCACTAACGGTAAGTGGTTTTCCCAACTGTCACTAAAATCAATTACACATGCTCGTAACATATCCTCTAGCGTTTGAATCGTACGTTCACTCTGACCGTCAGTCTGTGGATGATATGCGGTACTCATGTCTAAACGAGTTCCCAAGGACTTATGGAGTGATTTCCAAATGTTTGAAGTGAATCGGGCATCCCGATCTGATATGATAGAGATTGGCACGCCATGCCGTGCTACCACTTCCTTGATGTAAATACGAGTCAATTTCTCCATCTTGTAAGTTTCCTTGATTGCTAGAAAATGTGCAGATTTCGTTAATCGATCAACAATTACCCATATCGTATCACAACCACTTGGTGCACGGGGTAACTTAGTAATGAAATCCATCGAAATCTGTTCCCATTTCCACATCGGTATTTCTGGTTGTTGCAGTAAACCAGATGGTTTCTGATATTCAACTTTGACTTTCGAACAAGTCAAACATTTGCTAACGTACCTAGCAATGTCGGCTTTCATGTGAGGCCACCAATACATTGCCTTCAAGTCATGATACATCTTGTCTGAACCCGGATGGACTGAATATCTGGACTTGTGTGCTTCATCCATCACGAGTTCCCTTAAACCACCATGAAAAGGTATCCATAGTCGATTAATGAAATAACGAATTCCATCAGGTTTGACATTCAATTGTTCCTCCATTCCCCGTAAGGATTCCTGTACCAAGTTTTACTTTTCCAAGGCCTCGAGCTGAGCACTGCGTACTTTGTCAGGTACATCAGTATGTATCGTCATCATAAGTGCGCGAACCCGTCTTGTTTCTGTTGTGTCTTTTCTGCTTAGAGCGTCAGCTACCACATTAGCTTTTCCCGGGTGGTACTTGATTGCGCATTCGTAATCATTCAACAACTCGACCCATCGTCGCTGTCTCGTATTGAGTTCCTTCTGATCAAAGATATGTTGTAAACTCTTATGATCAGTGTAAATGGTACACTTGGTTCCATATAGGTAATGCCTTCAAATCTTCAAAGCAAAAACCACTGCTCCTAATTCCAAGTCGTGAGTAGTGTAATTCTTTTCGTGTGGTCGTAGCTGCCTTGAAGCGTAAGCAATCACTTTATCCTGTTGCATCAACACACATCCCAAACCCTGTGCAGAAGCGTCACAGTACACCACAAAGTCTTCTGTTCCTTCCGGTAAGGACAGAATCGGTGCACTGCAAAGTTTCTGTTTCAATAACTGGAATGCAGCTTCCTGTTTATCCGTCCAGTTATACTTCGTTCCTTTGTGCGTAAGAGCTGTAAGTGGTTGAGCGATCTTGGAGAAACCCTCAATGAATCGTAGATAATAACCCGCCAAACCAAGGAATTGTCGTACCTCGGTAGGGGTCTTTGGTGCTTCCCAATTCTTAATCGCTTCAATTTTTTGCTGGATCAACATGTATGCCCTTTTCATTGACTATATGACCCAAAAATTGAACTTCTCGCATCCAAAAGTCACATTTTGAGAACTTAGCGTACAGTTGTTCTTGTTTCAGTAATTCTAACAACAATCGAAGATGTTCAGCATGCTCCTCCTCAGTCTGAGAATAGATGAGAATGTCATCAATGAAAACAATGACAAATTTATCAAGATAAGATTTACAAACACGATTCATGAGATCCATGAATACAGCTGGAGCGTTTGTCAACCCAAATGGCATGACCAAGAACTCATAATGGCCATAGCGCGTTCTGAATGTTGTCTTTGGAATATCCTCCTCCTGGACTCTGAGTTGGTGATAACCAGATCTGAGATCAATCTTCGAGTAGTAACTCGAACCTTGCAACTGATCGAACAGATCGTCAATTCTAGGTAACGGATACCGGTTTTTGATGGTAACCTTGTTCAGTTCCCGGTAATCGATACACATACGGAAAGTCCCGTCCTTTTTCTTAACAATTAACATTGGGGCTCCCCAAGGTGAAAAACTAGGTCGTATAAAGCCCTTATCCAACAACTCTTGCAGTTGTGTTGATAACTCTTGCATTTCAGATGGTGCAAGTCGATAAGGCGCCCTAGCTATCGGTGCTGTGTCTAGTGTAAGGTCGATTCGAAATTCCACTTGTCTGATAGGCGGTAATCCCGGTAGGTCTTCTGGAAATACTTCAGGAAATTCACAAACTACTGGGATGTCTTCGATCTTCTTCTCAGTTACCGGCTTCTCAGTTATAAGTGCTATAACTGCTGTATGACCTTTACGCAGACATTTGTGTACCTTCATACATGATATGAGAAGCAGTGGCGTACTGCTCTTTTCACCTTGTACATGCAGTGTCTCTCCATGTGAAAGAGTATACGAACCATCTTTTCCTGGCATACTATTTCAGCCTGGTGTTTCGACAACCAGTCCATGCCAATGACTACATCAAAACTGCCTAATGCGATAGACATAAGGCCAATGTCCAGTGTTTGACCCATTAAGTCAAGAATACGTCATTTGAGAATATGTTCTACTGCAACTAACTTGCCATCAGTTAGTTCTACAGTATATTCAACCTCTAATGGTGTTGAGGTTATGGCAAATATTCCACTAAATTCATTAGATCTAAAGCTCATTTATGTTCCAGTATCCAACAACACAGATCATAACATTTGTTCATCACATATGTACTTGCAGTGAGGCCGAGCTTTTCTCTATGCTTCTTATGATCATGAAGGCTTGTCCCCTCAGACCATTGTTTTCGTTCCTTTTGTTGTTACTACCAATGCGGTTCAATTGAAATGCCCTGGCTTCTTGCATCCAAAGCATCCTTTGAGTGTTTCTTGTTGTTGTTGTGGTCATTGAGAACTCTGCTCGGTAGACACATGAAATCAGATTTCGTTCTTCGTTTGATAGGGAATCTTTACAAATGTTCACAAGTAGATGTTTTGACATACATTTGAAGCTATCCAAGTGAAGTGCAAAGTCGCACCGTGAGGGTTTTATGAACACAGGGTAACCAGAACTACGGCTGGAAATTTGATGAGTGTTATGTTGCAATCCCAATATGTTAACTGAATTCGTTACCACCACCAGAATGAAGGATATGCGGATATTTTATGTATGCGTTTCGAAAAATAGGCTCACAATAGAATTTGCCAGAATTTATGCGTACCTGTAAATTCATGATTACGTTGCGCACCATGATCGTCAATTTACCTTACATAAGGATTCTAGTTCCTCCTACCTTGAGCTATTTGGTTTTTGTGGAATTCAGAGTTTATTTAGGACATCAGGATTCAGACAATAGTCACATAATGCATGATTGGATAGTCTATCCAAAGAAATACTTAGAGATAGTTACTTGAGTTAAATGCTACTATAGGGTCTAGTGTAGATCCTACAAGGATAGACAATTTGCTTGAGTGTGTTTTTCTTATGTAACCTGATGTCGAGACACTCATTGTGTGAGTGTTAGTGTAGTTGTTTGGAGTTGACCACCTTGTAGTCGATGTATCTCTCATAAGTTCCGAAGTTGATAGTTAACTCACAATAGAGGTCACCAGTGTTTTCATATAATGTAATTTCCCTTTACGTATGTACCGGTAACGGAAATCTTTCCCGCACGATCACTCTAGTTCTTCTTAACTCGAGTGATAGTGTCCGTTTGGTGGTACTTCAAGTGTGACAAGACGTTAGGTTTGAATTCTCATCTTACAGTTGATGAGTTCAGAATGTGATCCTTGTAAACCATATAGGTAGAAGTACCAAGAGTTACAAGAATGTTGTCGAGATGTTAGAAAGAAAATTGATGTTTTCCTATCAAGGCTAAAACCACAACCTTGTTAACAAATGTCAATGTTGTAAAGAGTGACAGATCATTTACCAGAACTAAGAATTTAGTGGAACTATTAGATATAGTCCCAAGCTAAGGAATGGTATTGTTTGAGTCATTGAGTTTATTTCATCGGCTGACTCATTGAGTGAGCCATAGGGCCTATTTCATCCCCTGACTTGTTCAAGTGAGCCTCAGTGATCTATTTCATTCATTGACTTGTTTGAGTGAGTCGTAGTGCCTAATTCATCCCTTGACTTGTTTTAGTGAGTCATAGAGCCTATTTCATCTCCTGACTGGTTTTAGTGAGTCAAAGAGTCTATTTCATCCCTTGACTTGTTTTTGTGAATCATAGAATCTATTTCATCCCTCTAGTAATCTAGTGATCTATCCAGCTGCCTCTCACATGTTGTGAATCTCCCGATTCACACGTGCATCAAAAGCTGCAAATGCTTGCTCTGGTGGGTATCTCAGTGTAGGTAATGTCCAATTACTAGTAGTAGTGTCACGATTAGATGGCGGAAGTACTTGCTCCTCACGCACCCAACTGCGAATGAGATCAGAGATCCACTGCCAATACTGGCCGTTCTCCCTCAGTTGCACAAGTATCCCCTCATCGTAGTGAATCGTACCATCCAATGCCTCAAGTCTCCTCTTCTCGGATGCTGATGATGATACGACTCGTTGTTCCTTGTCACTAGTAGGTGTGGATGATAATGTCATGTCTGTTACATAATACCATATGTAATTTCTCTGCAAACTATTGTGTAAGAAAGTGTGTCTAATGTCTAACAGTTATAGTCTACGTTTACCAATGCAAACCTAGTTCGCTATAACCAATGGCTCTGATACCAATCTGTCACACCCCCAATTTTCAACTAACGGAATCATACCGTTTGGGACGTGACAAACCAGGATCTCAGATCATTAGACATAACGAAGACCTCTATATGCTTTTCAAACATAACTTTGGTCTAAAACTGTAATATCAAAGTTCTAACGTTGCGGAAGCGTTTTTAAAACAATAACAAAGTTAACGGTTTGAGAATTGTAAACTACAAATCAAAATCTCAAATGTTCAAATCCAAAATAACTGTAATGTAAGATATGCATGAGACTCGATCTCCTAGTCCATGCTTGCTTGTTCTTGTACCTTAGTGTCCTGAGAAAACATGTAAATCAAGTCAACACAAAGGTTGGTGCATACACAGGTTTGTATGAATAATCACAAATGTTTGAATCAATTGTTTGAACAAGTTGTTTGTATATAATGTTTGCAGATCACATAATCACACATTGCATAGTCATGATAGCTAGTCATTGTACTATTTACATAAGCGGTCGACACCGAAGCTGACTGTTGTAATGTTTGATAGCCTTTTCCCTATTGTCTAGCATAAACAATAGTAATGTGTGTTTGGTCAGTTAAACACCTGCGTAGATCCCATCTACCAAGTGAGGTTTGTCAAACCCAATAGATCTATCTTCAACCACCACGCTTTGCACTACGGCAAACTAAACGGTTCGAAATGTAAGGCTTTGTAATGCTATGTTTGCACTTATAGTAAACAGCTAACTCATGCAAGTGATATGTATCTAAAAGCTTTGTTTGCACATGTTTTCTCCCCCAAAACAGTTAAATAAGAAGAGGGGCCGTGTACGCACCTTTAATTGTGAATAGAATGATCAAGTACTCGTAAATTTCGCGTAGACAATCTTCTACGAAAAATCTGTGTCATTACAATAACGTCGCGTTATTCGTAATGTTAAATCGTGTTTGCAGTCACATACGTGTCAACACACGTATGTTAGAATGTTTGAAATGTATCTACAAAAGCATGTACTGTTTTACGTTCGTTTGTTTAAATCGTTCAAATATATGTGATTTCGTTAAACACGCGTAATTATACGCGACAATAATTTCATTGTAAAAATATAGATTTTATTGTTTCATGACGTCCAGAATTCCATTTCGGTTCCAACGCATTTTGAACGGATCAAATCGGAGTTAAAACGAGCAAGTTATGATTAAAACACTAAAAATAGTGTTTTTGTGCAAAACCGGAGGCCCCCAAGTTCGAACCCGTGACCTCCCAGTCCTTGCACACGCACACCACCAACTCAGCTTGCTATGATTTCGCAATATGAATCCATTTCAATTTATTTTAAGTAATGAAAGCCCCAATTCCCATTGTTCTTCCTTGACCGAACCCATTGATCCAAATTGAGCCCCAATTCGAATCTAATCGATCCCGAAATCATAGGGCTTTGGTTCCAGAGATCAAAGCGAGTTTAACTGTGTGTTAAATTTCTTTATTTCAGCAAAATCATAGGGTTTCATAACCCCAAATCGAATTCGAACCCAAAACCTATTCCCTTGATTTAAATCCTTCAGATTCGTTATTTTTACTCAATAAAATCATATGGTTTTTATTAAATAACATATTTCGAACCTGCCTACATAGTTTAATTTGAGTATTAAACTCGTTCAAAGCAAAATCCCCAATTCGTTTTTGTCTTAAGAGCCCTAGAATCGAAATCATGTAATTAGTTGTTGTTTGTTAAAATTAATGTAGAGATTTCATTAAAATGATGTTTCCGAATCTCACTGTAGTGTTTAATTAAGTTATCAAACTCGTTTGAATTGAAACCCCCAAAACCGTTTATGTGATAAACCCTAGAAATCGAAATCCTTCAATTCCTTGTTGTTTGATAAAACTAACTTAGGGATTTCGTTATAGAGACATTTTCGAAGCTCTCCGTATAGGTTAATTTAGTTTTTAAACTCTTTTGAGTAAAAACCCCCAAATGGTTCTTCGTGATGAACCCTAGAAATCGAAATCCATTAAGTCGATGTTAAGACATGAAATTAACATATGGGTTTGCTTAGTCGGAGTTTTTAGGTTCTGTAGGAGTCGGTTTTACCTGTTTTTGATGTTGAATCGATAAAGATCGACTAAAGGCTTGCTATTCGGCCGGCTCTCGATCGAATTCCTTTCCCCGTAGCCTCTTGAGTCGAATTGGTGTATGAAGAAGATCCTAAAGGTGCCGATTGAGGTGTAGGGAGGTTCAATTCGACTGATTTACTTCAGATTACATAACTTTGATGATGGTTAGTTACGGTTTCAAGCATTTAGATGTTACTTTGGTTTAATTCAATAATTAATGGATCAATAACGTACGTTAGCTATTAATAATCATTAAGGTGATGATTAAAAACTGATTTAATTCAGTTAATTACAATGTATTAACTAAATTTTGAGTTTCCCTCATGATTATGAACGAATTTTGACTTTCTAAAGTCAAAATTGTGCATTTTGGTTAATCACAAGTTTAATTCTTGTTGTGTAAGTGTTTTTGGAACTATTTTGTTCAAGTTTAATCCGTAAAGTTTAATATTATGCGATTCCGTATCATTTCTGTTAATATTTGGTTAACGGGGTTAACTCGGAATTGCCGAATTGTCACAAATAACTATTCCTTAGCCCATGCTTTTGATTCTTAATAATATCCCATGCATGTTGAGCTCAAATGATGATCACCATATATATTTAAGTAATAACAAGGTTTACAATATCCCTTGTTATTCCAAACCCAAGTCTCTTTACCCTTATTGTTATTACTATGGCCTTAGTATGTTTCACATGTTCACATACTAACTTCCCACGCACGTTGATCGTAACCCATCTCATTCAAAAGTTTAGGTTCGAAACCCTCAAACCCCTAGGTTCGCTGCCATCCCACGAGTTTAAGGGGCCTAAGGTTCGGCTAATTAGGGTTCACACTAACAGGTCGGCCAACAGAGGGTAGGTTCGCTGCCCAGATGGCCTTACACAGAAGGTTCGGCTAGTTCAAAAGGGTCCTAGGTTTGCATCTCCCTTAAGGTTCGGCTGAGATAGTTGGTTCGGCTGAGGAGGGTTCGGCCCACTCGAAGGTTCGGCTATCTCCATAGGTTCGGCCATTTCATGCAGGTTCGCCAGGTAAAGGTTCGTGGCATGTAGGTTCGTGTAATAGTTCGGCCAAGGTAGCTTCGGCTGTCATGAAAGGTTCGTCTCAACTAGGTTCGTGGCTTATCAGGTTCGTGGGGGCTTAGATGGTTCGCCCAGAGAAGCCCTAGGTTCGTGCATCTGGGTCTCCTTTTGATAAAGGTTCGGCCGACTGTATCCCCTCACGAACCTGCATCATCATCTTCCTCAGCGATCCTAACCTGTTACAAGTTAGTTCCTAAAGCTTCCTAGTCGTTCATAAGGGCTCTTCTAAGTGTTTTCTAAGTGTTGTATCGGTTAAAACAACAACCAACTCAAAGGATCGTTACACCCACTAAAAACCGAATATAAACTAAGATTTTATCTCAAAAATGACGGATAAAAGCTTGAATCCTTTGTACTTTCGTGATCTACTTGTTGAGATGGTCGTTTTGACACCAAGAATGCTTGAAATGGTCAAGATTTGAGTGAAATCTTGTAGAGAGAATGTGGAGAAATTCTAGTGAGAGAGAGACGAATTTGAGAGGGAGAGAGAGGTTGGTGGTGGTAGATGTGAAAATTAAATGCCATCGTAAAGGCTTTTACTTACCCGGTTGTTCGGTCTCGTTCGGTTTCACGTTAAAATGCCGGTCCTTTGTAATTTCCTAAACAAAACGATTCGGTCTTGAAAATAAGATTTATAAAATTATTTTAAGTGGTTATTCCTAGTAAATTAACTAAATATCTTTTGTTTATGTTAAATTTTCAAAAATACTAAATTTACTGTTTACAATCGAATCGTACAGTCGTCGCGCGTATTCGTTCGAATCGTCACCCGTACGAACACGACGATAACTATACTTTTCAGTGTTGTTTTCTAATTGTCGGATATCAATCAGAACGTTAAATTTTCAGATTTATTCGTACAGATCGTCACCTATACGAATAATCCGTCGATTTAGCATTCACTTAACGACATCCGTGTTGTTTTGTTCTGTAAAGCCTCACATACGTTTATACATAGTAAAATCCTAACAAATAATCACATGATGGTTTTGTGTTGCCAGATAATTATCTGACTGATGAACCATGTTTTCTGAGTTTTGTTTCTCTGAAATGATTCTGAATTCACTGTTTGATAACACGAAATGATAACAATACATGATATGAAATGAAATATGTATAGTTTGTACCTGAATACCGTTCATGGCACTGTTGAGATCACAGTTCCGGTACTGGTTCCGGCACTGATGTTACACAAACTGATAAATGATAAATAATAAATAAGAAAATGGTTCCGAGTTAGATAAACATCAATATCACAGTAATGAAAACATCAACAATACCAAAAGAAAAACAAAAACAAAAACCAAGTCCAACCAATAAACATAATTTCAAGTATTAAAACTTCTACTGCTTTAACTACTGAAATCAGCATACCAAAACAGTCAAACGATAATAGTCAATAGAATTACAAAATTAGTCAAATGATACAAAATCAGTGATTGTGATATTATGACGTTAAAATACTCAACCATTTAACGAGTGTAAAAATAGTTAATTGTGGTGTCTAGTTGGTTGGTTCCTTACTTCCTTACTATCTTAATTATCATGCTCCTTTACAGTGACGGATTTATGAATTATTTTTATGGGTTAACTATTTTCAGATATTTCAATTAGATAGAACCGAAAAAAAAAATATCCGAGTTAGATAAATATGATTGCACTTCAAAGTGCTTATCAGATGGCCGGAGTTGGTTTCGACCAAACCACCCTTGTTCAACTTTTACATATAAATATGATTACACTTCAAAGGGCTTATAAAGTTAATTGTATGCATTAAGAACACTCTTTAGGCCATTATTAATACTCTTATAATACACAATCAAATAATTCAGTTTCAAAATCAAGATTTAAACACAAAATCAATGCTCACTAAATAGCTAGGCAAATCAATACTCACAAAAAAATAATAGGAGAAAAAAAAACTACAACACTCAACCCGAGATCTAATGGATGAAACTGCTGCTTCATCGTTTTTTTAAAGCACATATGCGCGCGCTTGTGCATGCATGTTTCATTCAAGCTTACCTACATAACATGCACACGGTTCACGTACACAAATTCCACATGTTACCTTTTTAATCCCATGTAACCGTAACCCTACATAGCACTGCCCTCAGCTGCTGCTTCTAGATTAAATCTTGAAGACTTTAAAGTGTCAAGAATTTTCTAAAAGTTGGTTATTTTAACAGTATCATATAAATATATAATGTTACTAGGTTACTAACCCGTGTATTACACAGATTTAATATAAAATATTAAGCAGTTAGTGATGAAAATTTAGCAATTATAAACCGATATTTTGATGTAAAATGGTTAATTTACATATTAATAAATATTTTAAGTAACAAAAAAATTATTAAAAACTTTAAGTACTATACAAATGATATATGATCTTTTAATGTATAACATTGATATCTTCGAAATAATTAACGTTAAAAACTTTAGTTTGTATTATAGTAAAAACTAATTTTTATAAATCAATAATATAAAATATAATTTTTGCAATTATTAAAGTTGAACGACCCAATTTAAAAATAATATTAAACATAACGGACCAAAAGTGTGACTTTCTCTATCAAACATAACGGACCAAAAGTGTAACTTTGTCTATCATTTTTATTACTTCAGTTTTTAAATAAATTAAAAAACATCATTTGTTTGAAAAATCTCATTGTTTAAATACTCCTTTTATAGTATATTTTATTTAAAAAAAATCATTTTTTAAGATAACTTGATTTTTACACAAATTTTGTTTTTTTTAAAATAAAATATTTCTTACTATAAACAATTTTGATTATAAAATATTTTGTATTTTGTAAAAAAAATTTAAGTGTGGTTTATAGTAAAAAGATAAATTATATATTAGTTATTAATATTATAATTGTTTAATAAGAGAAACAATTTATTTAATAACATAGTGAATATAGTTATTTAAAACGAGAGAGAATTAAGTGTAAATAGTGGTTTAAGAGTTTGACATGTAGCAAAATTGTTACCCTTTTATTATATAGTATAGAATAGATATAGATATTTTCAATAAGCAATCAAAGCAATTATGTTAAAAAAAGCGATTACTCTTTCAAATTAAACAATTTATATACTTACATTATGGTTAATCGGATAAGATCAAGAATTAGATACGGAACCTGAATTGTTTATGATAAAATCAAAAAAATTTATTGTTACTTTTTTTTTTGAACAGCTAAAAATTTATTACTCCGGGGCTAGTAAGAGACTAAAACCCCATAATGATACACCATACAAAATCTCAAATGAAAAGAAAAGAAGAAAAACAACATGGATACAAGAGAACCCCAATGATCAGAATACAAACCTACCCAACATCAAAGGATAGCCATGAGGCCCATTCTAAACCACAGCTTCGCATGCGATGTTTTACCCAAAAATAACTAAGGGCTTTGATTTCTTCAACAATCTTCTCCTTTAGGACTTTGCGTTGGTTGAAAATGATATCATTACGAGCTTTCCAAATGCACCAAACCGTTGTTTGGATGATTGAGAGGATCAATTCCTTACTATGTTTACCCCTTGCCACCGTTTATGGAAGCTCAAGGAGATCCCGGAAAGAGAATGCAAAATTTGGCGGTAATTTGCACCATGATTCAATCTGACCCCATAAGTACATAGCCAATTGACATGCCGTGAAGATGTGATCAGTCGACTCCTCAGCATCACCACAAAGTTTGCAAGTTAAGGACTCAAGATTAACGTTCCTTCTTTTTAAAGCTAACAATGTTGGAATCCTATCTAGCTACGCTCTCCAGGAAAGGATATTAACCTTTTTTGGTACAAACTTATTCCAACAGAACTTATAGGCAGTCGATTGGGATGTGTTTAGTTGGCACAAGATTTTAATACTTCTTACTGAAAAAGATGGGTTAGAAGCCTTCTCCCAGCACCATTTGTCTGCACACATTGAGATATTTGCATCCATAAGAAGTCGATATAGATTGTTAAGTTCGATCTCCTCCTCATGTGTAAGATCCACCTCCTGCCAGCTCCAAACCCATACTATACATTCCTTAATTCTTTGGTATCTATCTCCAATAGTACATACTTTGTTTATTTCTTTATTGAAAAGAAGAGGAAACACATTTTGAAGTCTAACCCCACCAATCCAATTGTCCACCCAGAACCTTATATTGTCCCCACAACCAACTTTTCCTACCAAAAGATTAGGTAGATCAATGTTATATTTTAGTAGATCAGCCCCAACCTTGTGGATATTTTTCCAAATACCTGGTATATTTACATTTTGTGGAATATAGCTCCAAGAACGGGAAGAATGATGAATACCCCATATAACTCTACTCCAAAGGCTTCCTTTCTCCTTTTTGAGTTTCCACCACCATTTTGCTAGCATGGCTAAATTAATTTCTTTCAATTTTCCCAACCCAAGGCCTCCATTGTCTTTGTTTGCAGTGATCACCTCCCAAGAAATCCAACAAATTCTTGATTTATCTAAGGACCCATTCCAAAGAAAATTCCTACGAATTTTTTCAAGATGATTTAAAACTTTGGTTGGAGCTCTATATAATGAAAAATAGTAAATTGGTAAATAGTCCAAAACGGATTTAATAAGAGTGGTTCTGCCTCCCATTGAAAGATGTCTAGCCTTCCATTGTGATAATCGGTTCTCAAAAATATCAATAACAGGCTTCCAATTTTACACCAAGTTCATATTTGCACCTACTTGTAGACCAAGATAGGGAAACGGTAATGTACCAGCCATACATCTGAATAGATCTGCCATCCTTGAAATTTGAGAACTTTCCACTCCAATTCCATAGATAAAACTCTTCGCCATATTGATCTTTAGACCAGAAACAAGGTAAAAGCCCCTAAGCAGCCTGAGTAGATTTTTTATGTTGGCTTCATCCCATTCACCAATAAAGACAGCATCATCCGCATACAACAAGTGGGTTAATTTCGGGCCATTGGGAATATTTATTCCATGATATAATCCTAACCGACAAGCTTCCTTGATTGAAACTGAGAGAGCATCCATAACAAGAATGAAAAGAAAAGGCGAGAGAGGATCACCCTGCCTCAACCCTCGTTGACAGGAGAAAACCGACGTGGGACTACCATTCACCAGAACTGCAGATTTTGCAGCCCTCAAAATACCATCCAACCGCGCCATTTACCAGGAAAGTTTCTTTGGACAAGTATTGAATCAATAAAATTCTAGCAAACCGTATCTAAAGCTTTTTCAATGTCTATTTTTAAAAGCATGCCTTTCTTGTTGTTCTTCTTTAACATAGCAATGATCTCATTGAGAATTAATGGGCTATCCAGAATACTCCGATTTGTTAAAAAGGCAGATTGTTCTTCAGTGATTATCTTTTCCACCACCAACTTTAGTCTTTTAACTAATAACTTGGAAATAATCTTGTGAAACACTCCGATAAGGCTGATCGGCCTAAAATCCCCCGGCACTAATGGATCTCGACATTTTGGTATAAAAGCAATGAAGGAATGAGAATTCTGTTGGGAATCGTAGTGGTATTCGGTTTGACTTTTCGGTAAAAGCGAGTTTGACCAATTAGTATATTAAATCCATATTTAATATTAACGCAGCGGAATTACGGTTTCAAAATTTTTACTGTTAATATTCCCAATCAGGATCATGGTTACAAAACATGCAAACACAGATAATTATAACTAATCTAATCTACCGATGAGAAAAGATTATACCCTTTTGGTTAATAGTTAACCGTTTGAGACACCGAGGTTCAACGAACGAATGCTAGAACAAAACACGAACAAGTTCCTGGTTCTCAACGGAAGCAGGTGGTGGTATGAAAGTAGGATGAAGATGATTAATCTTCTACTAGTTTCTTCTTGCACCAATCTTTCAAAGAACCATCAAGCTCTCTCACTTAAAGTCTTGATCATTCAAGCATATATATAGATGGAGATGAGATCAAGAGTTGGAGTGTGTATCTTGCACACAATCATGACATGCAAGATATGTCTTTTGAGTGTAAATCTATCTCAAATGATGGCATGCAAAGATTATGACAAGATCTTGCATGATATCTAATGATGGCACTTGATTTTATTAGATATTATCAAAATAATAATAATAATAATAATAATAATAGTTAAATTAAATAAATAAATAATTAAACTTATATAATTTATAACAATTATAAATTATAAAACTGTTCGTGATTACCAGTTAATCAAATTAAGTGGATTTAATTTTCGTTGCCTACGGTGTAACTCTTACGGGTCACAGCTCGATTAGTTACGTTAACTTATCGGATCCGTTCATAAAATCCAACAAATTCCCCCCATTTAAAACGCCATCCTCATGAAACTTATGGCAAGCATTGATTATGTCATCTCCGAGGATATTCCAAAAGCCTTTAATGAAGCAAAAATTAAACCCATCCGGGCCCGGAGCTTTATCACCAGTGCATTCCCATACTACATTCTTAATTTCATCCGGGGAGAAGGATACAATCAGTTCCTCAGCTTCTGAATTAGAAATCCGGCCAATTCCGTGACAAGACATATTGGGTCTTATAGGAATAGGCTCCTGGAACTTTTGTTTAAAGAACCTGTAAAATTCATGTTTGATATCTTCTGGGTTAGCATTCCACTCTCCATCGATGATGAGCCCGTTAATCCGATTACAGTTAAGATTGCGATTTATGATTCCATGAAAGTATCTTGAATTCTCATCGCCTTCAATCGCCCATTTTATTCTTGCTTTTTGCTTCAAATCCAAACCTTTACGGTGTTCAATTTCTTTGAGCTTCTTTACTTTCTCCGTTCTCATCTCCCATTCATTTTGGTTTAGAGTTCTGGACTCAGCCATTGAATCAAGCTCATTTATTTGCTGGAGTAAGTTTCTTTGATCTTCATTTTCTTTAAACCTGTAATCCGAAATCCATGACTTTACATTGTTCTTAAGCCACTTTAATTTTGATGCAAGTTTCTTATCCGGAGGACCACTAAATTGGAACAAACTCCCCAAACTGTTAACATAAGCTTCGAAACCCGCCACACCCAACCAAGTGTTTAAAAAACGAAATGGGGAGGGACCAAAATCCGAACTGACCGATTTTAGAAGCAAAGGACAATGGTCAGATAGCACATAATCTAGGGCGACCAGGGAGGCAGTAGGCCAACAGGACATGAAATTGTTACAAACCAACATACGGTCAATTTTACTTAACTTACTTCCATCATTGGATAAATACGTGAACTTGTGGCCTCCCATGGGATATTCCAACAACTCAGCCTCTTGGATGAAGTTATGAAAAGCCATTGCACATGGTGGATGGAACACCGAGTTGTACCTTTCATCACTAGACCGGACTGCATTAAAATCACCCATAAAAATCCGTATGCCATCCTTGGCAGCTTTCAAAGTTAATAGATCTTTCCAGAGAGCACATTTAGTTCTAAGATCATGTGGGGCATATATGTTGACAATATTGAGTGTGCATTGACTCCCGATTAGTGACCCAGAAATGAATAAGTAGTTTCTTTCCTTAATCACTTCTCTCTTTCTAAACATAGTTGGATTCCAGATGCAAAACAACCCCCCCGAGCGACCGATTGAATTAGTCCCTTCGACATCGAACCTAGATCTGTCCCAAAAATATTCGAACTTAATTTTTGAATAATCAACCATTTGTGTTTCTTGAACTGCAATGAAATTAACACCATGGATTGCTTTAAGTCTTCTAATCCCGATCGCCTTGTTTTGGTCCCCAACCCCCCTTAAATTCACCGATATGTAATTCATTGATCACCCAAACAACCACCTTCACCTTCAATTAACGAAATAACTTGATCTTTGAAGCTACCAAGTTCAATTCCAACACTGTCACAAACCCGAATAGTGGCATCCGCCTCCACAACAATGTCGTTGTTAACAGTCCTCTCATTTTCAATTTCTAGATTTGTTATAGATTCAACCCCCCGTCTCCACCCTGGATTGAACCGTGTTGTGTGAAGATGAAGCTCCTTGAAGAAAAGAAGAATTTTTTTGCATTGCCATGGTGAAAATACCAAATGGGTCAGCACCTCCAGCAGCTGATGAGTTTATTGAGGAAACTGGGGAATGAACCCTAGGCCTCTTTTTCTTCGTTCTATCGTTGGGCTCAAGCCCAGTTGGACTTTGGAATTGGGCCGTAAATGAAAATGAGGGGTGAGGTAAATTAGAATTTGAAAAAAGATCATTGTTCGGTTCTAACTTCTAACTCATGATTTGGTGGGGCCTGCGGTATTTCAAAAAACGAAGAGCTGCTTTTTTCATCATTTGGTTTTTCTCTCACCTCATCTTTCCCATGCAGACTTTGCGATCCTTCCCCATGCAAGAGGCTTTTCGTATCCCCCTGGTACCGGTAACACTTTGATCCCCTTCACCGGAAAGAAAATCCGGTGACCAATCCTCCAAGTCCTCCGTAATCCAGCAGCGGATAGAGTGGTTTCCCTGAAAACCCTACTTATTATATATGTTTCATTTTACTATATTAATTTCAAAAATATTAAATATTTATAAAAAAAATACATATAATTGGAATAGTTGGCGAAAGTTAAGTGACTTTAGAAAGATACAAAAAACTTTTATAACTTAATTGAAACACTCGATTACTACTGGAAGACATATTCACTAATATATTAAAAAAATTCCAACACATAAGAACCGTATGCCCTTCATGCTCATTCCGGTATGTATAAAAACAGGGCCACATGTTCCAATTCGTACATGAGATTAGAGGTGGACAAAAAAATAGAACTGGAACATGCAACCTAAACCGGGCATATCTGAACCGGTGAGTATAGGCGGTTCCGGGATCTTAGATAAATCGAAACAAAAATAATATTTGAAACAAAAATAATTATTTTAGGAAAACATAATGAAGGGATATAAAATCCTAAAATATTAGCACTGATAAAAAAAAATAATAATTTTTGAAGATACAAAATTTAACGGAAAAAACCAAAAGAATTATAACTTATCAGTACTATCTAAAACATTTGATGTATTTAAATTATTTTAAAAAAATATCAACGAACATGGAATTAAGTTACAATTTAATAATAGTTTAATAATAAATTAATAACTAGAGAAGTAATCCGCCCGCCCGTCAGTCGGCCCCTTTTCCAAATATTCACAGTTCCCTCGTTGCCGCGTCAGTCGCCCAATCGCAAACCTCGTCTGTTATTATTCCCCCAATCACCCAACCCTACTAGTTTTCTGATTTGTGAAAATGATTTTGCCCTTTCCTCTTCAGCCCTTCTTACTGTTTCCAGTTTCCCGTTGTTTTCATCAGTAAAGCACAATTCTAAATAAAAGCCCAAGTGCCCAACTATATAAATAACAGCCCAAAATCAAATAATAAATAGAGGCCCTATTATTTATGAGGCCCTAGGCCCTATATTGTGCTGATTGGCTCATTGAGCCGGCCCTGCGCCCACGGTACAATTAAGACTCACATATTACAACATGGTAATATGATTACAAATATGTAATTACGACTAATTAGTTATAATTATTAAAACATAGATAGGCAACAATATTATGGCATATACATTACTAAGACAAATAAAATGTAGATATACAATGATATTATGTATTATACAACACTATTAAAATGTTGATATACAATTATTGTGTCATTGCATATGAACCCGGCGATTATATATTAAAATTAACGAAAGAAATTTATTGTAAAAATAAGATCATGTATAATACATATTAGAGATTAACTCTGTATTTTTAAAACACGTCGATTTGGAGACATTAATAAGTTACATTGTTGTAAACAAATGTTAAGAAAAACAAAAACAATTGAAATGTCGTCAAAACATAATATTGTTGTAAAAATTATAATTACGAAAACTAAAGACGTAAAAAAAATAAGAAAGTATAATAATTAAACCGACCAGAAACATACATGGAATTAGTTTTGACCCAAAAAAAGGCATCAAATTTTTATGAGTTTCATTTCAGATGTTACATTTGTAATATATAATAAATTTTTTTTTTGAACGGCTTGGTACAACGACACCCAAGACGGGATTTTAACCGTCCCCTCGGATTTGACGCTCTGGGGCGTATGCCCGAGCCCACCTCAGGAGGAACCCCACAACTGGGTAAACCCCCTGACCTTGCTTCAGCAAATATGCGTCAGCCCGGATTCGAACCCAAGACCTCCCATAGGGAAGTCAAGGGGGTAACCATTAGGCTAGAAGCCCTTGGTTAAATAATAACTATTTTGTAATATATAATAAATAAATATCTTGATGGTATACAATGTTAGCTTTGTAGATTTCAAAAAAAAAAAAAATACTCTTTTTGTTTCTCTCTTATTAAATATTTGTAAAAAACTTTTTTTTAGATTTTATTTTTCATCTATCTTCTATTAAATAATAACTATTTTATTCAATCTGTTAAATAATATAATTACAATATATGTTATTTTCTTTAGTTTTTTATAAAATTATATTTGAGAAATATATGATATGTTTTTTAAAATAAATAATTTTAAATTTGACTAAATTAACATGTGTAATATACATGCTATTAACCTAGTTATATATACATAAAAGATGTGTATAAAATTATGTTGACTCGGTTTTAGAGATCGGGATGCATACAAAAACATGCGTGCAATGGTTGGATGTTATTAAGTTTCATTACAAATGGTACATTTTATATACATAAAAGATGTATATAAGTTATAGTGACTTGGTTCTAAACATCGAAATATATATAAAAATTTATATAATGCGGAGATGTTATTAAAGCCGATGTAAGTCTCATTTTCACTAATATCTAGCCACCATCAGTTGATATAACTATTGATTATATATATATGGTATAGATAATTTGAAAACTCATCCTTAGTGTGAAAACTATAAAACCAATGTAAAAAAACGTTTATTTTCTGAATTTTTTTACAGATTTGTTACATTATTTGAGACATTTTTGTAAAAAAAGTTAAATAAACGCCGAGTAGTTATTTTTAAAAAATATAATTTGTAAAACCATGTAAAACATACGTAACATCTGGGCGCATTGTTACGTATGTTTTACGTGGGTTTATAAAATATTTTTCAAAAAAATATTTACTTGGCGCTTTTTTTTTTAACTTTTATAAAAATGTGCTAAATAATGTTACAAACATGTAAAAAAAATCGAAAAAAAACGTATTTTTACATGTTTTCACACTGAGGGGTTTTCATTTTATCTATATATAAGTATATATATACATACATATATATTAAAAGTAAAAAGAAAAAAAGAAAAAAGCTAGAGAAAAAAAACAGAATTAATCTAGGGAGGCTTTTAGAGAACTAAAGCCTTTTAACCATCAAACTACAATCATTCTTTGATTTTTAATTTCTAATCTTGAATATATATATATATATATATATATACCATAAGAAATAAAAGAAAAGAAAGGTCTCAAGTGAGGTTGGTAAAAATAATGAAAACTAAATGATAAAAAATAATGAAAAAGGAAACCAATTTTATTAAACAATCAAATTTGCATGTGGTTGGAAAAGAGGGGTTTATAAAAACCTTAATTTGCAATGTGGGTGTTGTAACGACCCGTTTTTAATAAATAAATGTATTTGAAATAATCGTTAATTCAACGATTGCAATTGTTGTAAATTGAAAATTATGTGAGAATTACGTCATCAATGGCAAGAGCACATGTGATCGTTCTAGAAATCCATGTTGATTTGATGATTGTAATTATTATAGGTTGATAGTATGCGAAAAATGGTGAACGTGGGCGAAAACCGCGCGCGAAACGGAGTTACGGATTGTCCGGAATCGCGAAAACAAGATAAGATTAAAAATTGGGTGGAATGACGTGGGGCGGTACGCCCGGGCCAACCCTCGGGCTGGGGCGATGCGCCTGACGGCCTATGTCGGCAAAAATTTGTTAAACGCATCAGATCGCATCTGGAAAGCAAATTTTTTGATATTTTCGACCTGTTCTTGCTCCAGACGAAAAACCCAACACTTGTAAGCATAAAACCTTCATTTCAAAGGGGTTTTAAACATCCGGATCGCACCCAGATCGTATCTGCAAGTCCCAATCGTTGTTTTAACCGTAGAAATCCGTCAGATTAGGTAACGGTTCGTTTTATCCTACTAGTTTAATATTGTATGGATTAAACTTAGTTTTAATTGTAATACTATGATTATGGGTATTGATTATTGCCTAGTTGATAACTAGGGATTGTTAGAAACGAAGAACTTGCTGTTTTGATGGTGAAATCTTCGTTTTGAAGCCGGGATAATGTCCGGTTATTATGAAAACCCATATCATGGTATGATAACTAGTAGGATGGGTAGAATATGATTTTAAATGAAATATGGATTATGATCCATGGGTTAAACGATGATTGTGATGAATTGATGTTAAACTTATTAACAGTTTTGATCATAAATGAATTTTGAATAAAAGAAGTGATTAAAGATCGTAACTAATATAACTGAACATCAATTATTTGATGAAATGCCTAAGTGAGGCATGAAATATGATTAATTGTGATAATTGACTAGAACTTGCTAAATATAGTAAGATAAAGTCAATTATGTGATAAATTGACTTCGAGCAAGTCAAATCAGTCAAGTGCGTTAAACTTGATTGTATGTGCTATATGTATTGAAACTAGCTGTATATATGTGAATACAACTAGGTATTGGTGGTGAAAGTCAAAGGACAATTCACAGAAGTGGAAAAGAGGTTGTAGGAAGTGAACAACCGTATGAACCAGGTAAGTTACCCAACTTACTGTAACATTACATATAAGTAGTAGACAGAGTCTACTTGATTGTGATATATATATATATATATATATATATATATATATATATTGATTGATTCATTTGAATGAATGTGCATAACTAGATTGGAACTAATTGAGTTAATAGACTCTAAAGTACATATGTTAAGTTCCAGTGTGTTTATGTTACGGTTGAATTAAGTATGCAACATAGATTGCATAATAATAGCCGGATGAGCCGGTGTTTGAGTATGATATCACAAATGTGTGAATAGTCAGAGGTGCTGACGAATAGCTATGGTGGAAGTATAGGAATGTGAACACCATAGTGTAATTTTGATTAAACTATTGTGATTAATAGTTGATGATTGGTAATATGATATTATTACATTGCGAGAGTCAATTCGAATAGAAATGACTCAGCTTGAATTTTGATTGTGAAAAATGTAATTTTTACATTTTGTTGTTATGACTCCACATTGGTGGATAGCCAGAGGTGCTGGCAATTGTCAAGATGGAAGTACCGGTGGGTGAACATCTTAGACTTGATATAATTATGACTCCACATTGGTGGATAGCCAGAGGTGCTGGCAATTGTCTAGATGGAAGTACCGGTGGGTGAACATCTTAGACTTGATATATTTGACTCCACATTGGTGGATAGCCAGAGGTGCTGACAATTGTCTAGATGGAAGTACCAGTGGGTGAACATCTTAGACTTGATATATTTGACTCCACATTGGTGGATAGCCAAAGGTGCTGGCAATTGTCTAGATGGAAGTACCGGTGGGTGAACATCTTAGACTTGATATATGTATGATACCACAAATGTGTGGATAACCGGTTAAACCGGAAACTAAATTGTTAAAACCACAGGTGTGTCGGTAGTTGGTTGAGCCATAAAATATATATGTATGGTGTTTTAATTTAGCCAGAAGGTTCTGGTGATAAAGTTGGATTAGATAATAAAATCATAATTGTGAAAATGTCCCATTAAGAGAAATAAATGCACAATGTGTGGTGTGCAAGTTGATGTTTGAATATGATATATTATTATCTAGACATGATAAACATCCACACGATATGTATGTGGATGTGTTTAAATGAGTTGTGGGAAATTTGGGGAGGGGTTACTTACTTAGTTCATATAAACTAATTGTGACCTTATATGTGATGTTACAGGTCAAAGATAGATATGCATCGGGCGATCAGATCGGGCACGTTGTGAAGCAGAACCAAACGTTATGTAAAGCTTGTGGGGGTATTAAACTTAAACACACTAGTTTTTATTAATCATAAATGTAAATGATTTGAAATTAAGTGTGTTTAAATCATGAAATGTAAATTTCACGCTTCCGAACAATAATTTATGAAAAAGTTTTAATCTGGGACCTAAAATTGGGACACGTGTTATCGTGTGAAAAGTTTGGGTGTTACATGTGTCTACAAAATTACTATGATCAATATATATTAGTTCTTTGTGAAAATTCAAACAAAGTCGGTTTTAGTTGAGTTGGTACATGTTTACATTTGAAATCCAAGCTCATGGGTTGAAAACCCATATCTGCCTCCTTTTCTTATCCTACTAGCTCTGAACATGTATTTTTTTGACTAAGGGATGGTCAATAGGGCTGTAAACGAACACGAACGAGCCCTTATTCGTGTTCGTTCGTTAAACTTTTAACTTGTTCACGAATGCTGACCGAACGAAAATTCTTGTTCGTGTTCGTTCATTAAGAAATTTAGTTTGTTCACGAACGTTCACGAACGCTAACGAACACATATTATTTAAAAAATAAAAATCAACATTATAAATATAAAACATTGGAGATAATCATTTATAAATATATAAATTAAAATATCATAGTATTAAACTAAAAATACCTTAAATATTATGGTATTAAACAAAAAATTAAAAATTAAAATTATACAACATATCTAATGAATAAATATAATAAATGAACTTAACCGAAAATAAACGAACGTAAACGAACATGTTGCCGAACGTTTACGAACACAAATGAACGAACACGACATCTGTTTATGTTCGTTCATTTAACTAAACGAACGAAATTTCTTGTTTGTGTTCGTTCATTTATTAAACGAACGAACATAAACGAATTTCCCGCCGAACGGTTCACGAACTGTTCGCTGAACGTTTGATTCGTTTACAGCCCTAGGGATATATGTGTGTCCGTGTTTCCTTTATTACTATCCAATGTTTTCTTTTCTTTTTCTTTAATAAACATTGCATTTTTTTTAATTAACCACGAAGGTGCAATAAAAATATCTAACGAAATAAAAAAACACTTTTTCTATAATTTCTTTTACTTTCTATTAAATGAAATTAATTTTATTAATTAAACTTTCATTTTAGTCCTAATTTTTCTTTATTATTTTCTTTACATTTTATTTAACATTTTCTTATCTATGTTCGGTTTCATAAAACTAATTTAAAATTTCTTTTAATCCCAGTCTTTTTACTTTTTTTTTTCTTCTAATCCTTTTTTATTAATAGTTTAATACCTATTTTATTTTATTTTCTCCTTTTATATAAACTCAGTCTTTTTACGAAACATTTTACGATTTAGTTTGCCTATACACATTTATGACGGTTGTGTGGCTGTACTTTATGGTTTTACATCAATGTGATAATCATTGTGACGTACTTTTATATATGAGATTTTATATATTAGATAGTGAATGCGTTCTGAAAGGAATTTCCGCCGCAACACACAAGCTCCTTTCTAACTTTGTTTTCTTCCAAGTTTTTTTCATTATTTTACGCATTGCTATGTTTTTTTTTCTTTTACATAAACTCACTTTGTTTACCAAAACTTTTATGGTTCATCTCTAATATACAAACGTTTACGGAAATTAACTAAGCTTTAGAGTGTCAAGTAATAACCGTGTGACGTATTTTTATAAATGTGTTTTAATATACGGGATCATGGGAGTGTTTTAACATTCGAAATCATTTATAATTCTCGCCGTAACATAGAACCCAATACAAAACAAGTTACAATATATATGTGTGTGTATATATGTTTGTTGGTTGGAATTAAAACATACGAGAAGTTAGAAGAATTGGTAACTTCCGATTTAGTTTTTTGAAGGATATATCAAGTGTTCGAAATAATTTTTCAGTGTCTTATAGGTTAATGTTGTAATGTTCTTTTGGTAACTGCATTTCAAGAGTGTGTCTATGTTTTCAGTCGTATTACCTCTATGTTTCTATATCCAAAACCACGTTACTCTAATTTTATATATCTATGTTATAAACATAGAATGCAACGTACGTGATTAAATTCTTAAACACGCTACTTCACGCGCCTTCGATTTTGATTTTTTTATACTTTTTCTTATTAATTTTTATTAAAAATCATATAATGTAACGTATAATGTTGTCTATTTGTATTTTAATATTCATTACCGATCAATCATAACTCATATATATCTTTTAATCATCCCACCGCATTAAACTTGTGAAAATTTAATCGTACTGACTACCGCCCGCGACAACGCGCGGGTAACTTTTCTAGTTCAACATAATTACCACTATGCTAAGGAACCATATATATAAATGTCTTTGAACAAATGAATCTTATACATAAATCAATATTGCAGGAAGAAAAGACAGATCCCACCAACAGACGTTGGTATTAAGTTATATATAGAGTAAATTACTGAGATGGTTCTTGTGATTTGCTAGTATTTCTCTTTTAGTCCCTAGGTTTCATAAATTACACATATGATCCCAAACTTTAAATATTTGTATCACATATAGTCCTTTTATGAGAGTAATATGGTCAATTATGTGAGGGTAATTTGATGACATATGGACTATATAAGTTACAAATGTTTAAAGTTTGAGACTATATGCGTAATTTATGAAACTTAAAGAATAAAAGTGAAATACTAGCAAAACACAACAACAACAGCATGTTATGCATAAACTTGTAAAGAAGTTAATATTTATCACAATTAAAATATTAAATACGTAAATGCTACCAAAAGTTTTTTGTTTTTTTTTTTAAATTATCAATAGACAAAAAAAAATGCTTAGTTATTAAAAATAGCAATTATTATATTATTAGGGTTATGTTAAACTATGTAAGCCTATTAACCTAAAAAACTTAAAAAGGGTCTTGAGTCATTAGATCATTAATCAATGACTATGATTAAATCAAGTTGTGGAATGATATTTTAGTAATGACTACTTTTTTTTTTACTTTTTATCAAGTTCCCTCTTTTTTTTTAAGCGTTCATAGCTTTTATATATGAAATTATTTTTTGAAAAAAATATACCATAAAAACGAGCATTTTTTATCATCAAAATTAGTGGTGTATTGCTATAGAAAAAAATTTGTTTTTTTTAGCTATTGTGTTTTTTTTGCAGGTCATTGTGTCTTTTTTTTGTTTTTGCTCAATGTTGTGTTTTTCTGAACATTGTAAGACACAATGATGTCGCATAATACATGTGTTAAGCAAGGATGACACAATGAAGAGTATAAATAACACAATAATCTGTATAAAACCACAATTACCTATAATAAAGACACAGACGAGTATGAGCAATTTTATACAGGTAATTGTGTCTTTTATACATGTTTATTATGTCTTTTGTGTTTCTTTTTAATGTTTTGTTTTCCTGAACAATTTAAAATACCATGATGTTGCATAATACATAATGTTAAGCAAAGATGACAAAATAACGAGTATGAATAACACGGTGATCTTTAAAAAAAGACACATTTACCTATAAAAAAGACACAATGATAAGTATAACAATTTTGTACAGGTTATTGTGTCTTTTGTATAGGTAATTGTTTCTTTTTTACAGGCCATTGTGTCTGTTGTGTTTCTGCTCAATGTTGTGTTCTCATGAACAATTTAAGACACAATGATGTTGCAGAATACATAATGTTATGCAAGAATGACATAATGACGAGTATAAAAAGACCCAATGATCTTTAAAATCTATTTGAACCTAATCCTATATTATTAATCAAATGTTATTTCACATTCAAGAATCAAAATCTATTTGAATTTTTATTTCCGGTAGTATTGATTTTGACTATTTTTTAATGACAAACTTATTTTACTTTCAAAGTACCCTACATAAATTAGATATGAATTGAACTCATAATCTCTTGTTTCTCATTTTATGAAAAGTTGAAAGCCTTTGATTACGTGCAAAACCGAGCTAAAACTTAGTTAAAAACCCATAAAACCAAATTAACTGAATTTTGACCCGAACCATAACCGAGTCATGTTTAAACCACCTTTGGTTATTAGTTATGAAATGGAATTTGCACCAACCGAATGATCGGTTTCAAGGTAAAACCTTCCACACCCCTAAAATTTATTTATTCGAAACGATAATCTCCATATATCCTTTGGGCTCGCAAGAATGATTATGGAAGTGCGATGGAGGTATCGTCCAGTCGTCCACTCATTTCTGCCATACTTCCTTACGTGCCAGAGGATTCAAATTGGAAGTGCAATGGAGACGGTTCAGATTGCCTCCGTTGTTCACGGGATCGGCGGCGAGGTTGTCAGCATGGACATCTTTTAAACATATCGATCAGCAAGTGCCGCGATGCGTCAGATCAGAGCGATAGGTATACTTGTTACCTTTCAGTTTTCGATTTCATCATTTTTAAATCTCTTATTGCTGGTCTATCTCCCTAAATTCACCATTTCGAAGGCTTCGAATTGCAGATTTGCCATCAAACACTTTACACTTGTCTATTTTGTTTGAAATCACAGATCAGTTGATATTAAACTGGATAGGAGCTTAAAATTTGAACTGATGCGGTTAGGGATGAACCATAGGGTTAGATTGTGCAGGAAACAAATCCTGGTTATTAAATTGCAGTCAACGAATAAAATAACTTTTCTATTGTACAAATAACAAAATACTGGGGATCCAGACATTTGTAGGTCTCAATGTTATAGAATTGATGCAAACTTGGTCTAATTGGCCAATTGGTGATTTGATAATGCTTGTGAAAGGTCTTCCCCTTGTTTGTTGTTGCTTAGGAGTTTATGGTTCATTGTGGTTGAACTATTGCTTGTTATACAACATTAATTTTCTGCAATAGAATTGGAAGTCCTATACAACATAATAATAGGCTAAGCTAGTTTACTAGCTGGCTTCGCGGAGTGTTTGGTAGAGAAATCTTTTCATGCACCGTTGATACTCTCTCACCGCTTGAACTATGTGTGGATGAGGCTGGATTGCCTTGGAAAGGTCTTGCAGGAGATGACTCAAAGCGTCTAGGTGGAACTTGCAATGACTCGATGCTTCCTTCTAACATCTCAACAACTTTACTTATTGATGGCCTGTCTGATGGATTGAACTGAATGCACCAAAGGCTCACTGTCATCATCTTCCTTGCTAATTCCTCCTCTTTATCTTCAGTTTCGTCTCCTAGATTCCCTCCAACTTCAAGTTGCTTATATATCCAGTCTGGAAAATATGCTTCACTTGTGCTTGTCATGTTAGAGCTATTGTTTTTACTTGCACCAGCCATTTCAAGTACCATCATCCCATAGCTATACACATCAGATTTGTGAGATGCACCTCCAAGACTCTTGAGAAATACTTCAGGGGCCATATATCCAGCAGTACCTCTTGCACCCATTACAGATACAATACTTTCTTTCTTCTTGCACAACTTAGCTAATCCGAAATCAGATATTTTGGGGATAAAATCTTCATCTAACAGAATGTTGTGAGGCTTTATGTCAAAGTGCACGATTCTTGTGTTACAACCTCTATGCAGGTACTCAAGACCTCTTGCGATCCCTTTTGCAATTTGGAATAATGTGTTATAGTCCAAATGAGAGCTGTCACAACATAGCGACTTATCTAATGATCCATTTGGCATGAACTCATACAACAGGGCTCTTTTCTTTCCCTCAAAGCAGAAACCTAAAAGAGTAACTATATTGACATGAGATGTTCTACTGATGCTAGCAACTTCATTAATGAAATCTTCTCCATTTCCTCTTGCTTCTTTCAAGAGCTTCACCGCAACTAGATGCCCATCAGGCAATTGGCCTTTGTAAACACTTCCATATCCTCCTTGTCCCAATTTATCTTGGAATGAGTTTGTCATTTTTTTTATTTCCGAATACTTGTATCTTCTTGGTGCCAAACGTCCATGGTTCTGTATGAATATTTCTATTTGATGATTTTCAGATTCTGGTTCTCTTGGTGGTACGCACAACCTCATTTTTCGACAGAGTATCACAAAAAACAAGGATATAATTCCTGCGATGCTGCTCAAAATTCCTACAAAATACATTTCGTGATTGGTTAGATTTTCTATTTGTCTTGTTGTAATAGAATCCAATGTTTTGCTACTAAAACTTTTCAAGAATGTCTGCTTACCTATTATAAGCTTCATTTTAGTTCTCTTAGATCCTGTTTGAAAAGAAGGTAAATACATAGATGAAATCATTATCATACTAAACCATAAACTTTAGAAAATGTATGATATGATTGTGATTTAACCCACAGTATTTAAGAAGGCATTCATGAGTTCATATGACATTAAGGGCCAAAACCAAATCATTCCCTGCTTTGGAGTTTATTTTTTGATTCTAAAGATCCATTATAGTCAAACTTTTTTAAAGATGATCTTTAGGATTTCACTAACTTGTGTTTTATTTTCCATTAATAACTTATTGTATTAAGACTTGAAGTTGAATCTCCTTCAAATCTAAGGCTTTGTAGCTAACTTTGACAATTAAGCGACATGAAATGCATTCATAGAACCTTTTTATCAAAGTTAGAAAATTGGATGTGTTTTGATTATTGGAGATACTACATCAATATATGAAGGAATTGACTGGGTTTTTATATTGGTACCTGGAAAAGACTAGAAACTATACATGGATGGTAGGATTTTGCATTCATTTCTAATTAGATTCCTATTGTCACATGTTAAGAAAAAAATTCCTGTTAGCAAAGTAGCAAGCAAACCTGTTGGTCGTGAGTCTTGTATCGTGCACGAAAACACATACACTTTGTGGAAACTCCCATGACTCTTTGAATATTGTTAAGAACAAAAAATCACGCATACAAAGGCCCTTTAACCTATCTATTTATACTACCAACAACTTGCTTAACAATACTCTTAATTAGACTTGAATTACAAAATCAAATAAACTAATTAAATCACCACAACCCATTTCTAATCTAATACTAAACTAATTTGATAAACCAAACTTGAAAACTAAATTACCCTTTTTCACATGTGAACCATCAAGATTATATCCATCACAAACAACACATGATGGTTATTAGGACTCTTCAAAAAACTCAAAGTTTGGATTCGACGTGTAGCTCATTTGGAAAACGATCGGATAAAGCTCGTTTATAACTGAGCCGAACCGAGCCAGCTAGTTTTGTAACCGCGTTGAGTCCGAGCCAGGGTTGGCTCGGCTGGTAACTCGCTCGCTGCTCGGCTCATTTGTACAACATGCTATGCTAAAATATAAAATTAAAGGGTTACTTTTAATAATAAATATACTTTGGTGTTATTTTGTAATTATGTTAAAAAAAGAAAAAAAATAAAAATAAATAAAACAAAAGAGGACGGAAATACGGAATGGATTTCAATTTTCATGTGCTCCATTGATCCCTCCTTCCTAAATCATATTCTTAATTCCCAATTTCACATATTCACGTCTCTTTACTTTACCCTTTACTTCTCAAACCCTAATTCCCAAATTCGTTGGAGCCACAGTCCTCACATCAAACGTTTCTCGCACGATCATAGCCAAACGACGATTGGTCTCAGCCACACGCAGGTCGGCCACAGACTACAGTCGGTCATCGGTTGGTCACTGGCCACATCAAGACGTCTCTCGCATGTGGCCTTTGTAGAAGTCATGACTCATTGGAGAAAACGAGCTGAGTTGAGGTGAATATAATTCAAATATTAAATTTCTTATGTAAAAATCGAGCCAAAAACGAACCGATCCGAGTCCAAGCCAAGATTTCAGGCTTGGTTTACAATCCGAGCAGAGCCGAGCCAAGCTTGGTTTAAATCCGAGCCGAGTCTGAGTTGACCCCTGGCTCAGTTCGGTTCGTCTGAGCTCGTAAACACCCCTAGGTTATTGTTAAGAATAATGATACTAATGTTGACTGTTGACTTAATTAAGATGCTAAAGTGTAATAGTGATTATTTAGTAGTTAACTATGTTTGTTAGTTTGTTAAGATGGTAGTTAGCTGTATCTACTTGTATATAAATTTAGGGCTTTTCTTTATTGAATTCAATTAATAAGAATACACAAATTTACATGGTATCAGAGCAAAAGATCTTGCTCGAATCTTCTTCATCATTTGTTCCAATCAATTGATTTCAATCTTTCTCAATTCATGGCGGATTTGGAAAGTTCATCACGTTCTTCTTCGATTGATCCTTCCAATTGTCTCTATTTGCATCCTTCTGATAATCCTGGTATGATTTTGGTTTCAAAATCATTCGATGGAACAGGTTTCGGTGCATGGAAACGAGCGATGACTCGCCTTGTCTGCAAAGAACAAATTGAGTTTTGTTGATGGCAAATCTGTTCAACCGGTGAATCCTCTTCAAATCGAGACCTGGAAACGATGCAATGATATGGTAATTTCATGGATCTTGAATACTTTGTCTCGTGACATCAGTGAGAGTGTTATTTACACAGAGACAGCTTCTCAACTTTGGAAGGAATTGAATGATCGATATGGACAACCGAACGGTGCAAAACTGTATCAATTACAAAAGAATCTTTGTGAAATCTCTCAAGGTACTGATGACATTGTCACTTATTTTACCAAAATGAAACGTAATTGGGATGAATTGAACACTTTGACTGTTATTCTTTCTTGCACATGTGGTGCTTCTCAAATTTTGGCTAAAAGAGAAGAAGATCAGCGACTGGTTCAATTTCTTATGGGATTGAACTCAGTTTATGATACGATTAGAGGTAACATTTTAATGATGAAACCTTTTCCTTCTATTAATCAAGCTTATGCGTTGCTTATTCAAGACGAAAAACAACGTGAAATTCATGCTGGTGCTCAATTTTTGTCTGAGTCTGCATCAATGCATGTAAATACTCATTCTCAAAGGCAATATGTAAAGTCTGATTCAAAGAAATCACTTGTTTGTACTCATTGCAAAAAGTCTGGACATGTAGCAAGTAAATGTTATAGACTTGTAGGCTTTCCAAAAGATTTCAAGTTTACAAAGTCCAAACAATTTGCTGCTGCAGTACAAAGTGATGCTACATATGCTATAAAGTCCAACACCTCATCAATGACATCTATGAATAATGCTTTGACTGCTGAACAATACAATGTACTACTTCAACTTTTACAAAAAAGCTTCAATTGATGGTGACCCTACATCTGCTACACCTAACAATAAGCCACTCAACCATGCAAACTTTGCAGGTATTATGGCTTGTAGCTCCATTAAAATAAACACAAAATGGATCATAGACACAGGAGCTAGTGATCACATGTGTTATGATGAAACTCTTTTTTCGAATATTCAACTCCTTTCAAAACCAATTTACATAATTCTTCCTAATGGCCAAGTGTTAACAGTAACCAAAAGTGGTACAGTAAATCTCACAGATGATTCTTCACTCTATAATGTTGTTTTTATTCCTCAATTCAAACACAATTTGTTATCTGTTCCACGAATTTGCAAAGATACAAAAGGACTCGTTCAGTTTTCTGATTCTTTATGTATTTTGCAGGCCCCTTCACTGAAGAGGCCAATGGTTCTTGGTAAACTTCTTAATGGTCTTTACATTCTGCATTCAAATAAAATGTTGTCTTCTGATTCTTGTTCATTTTTGAACTCTGCTTGTAATTCAGTTGACAGTAGCAAAATCTGGCATCATAGACTTGGTCATTTACCTTTGTATAAACTCAAGCAAACGAACATTTTTAATAGTTCTCGTGTTCCTATTTTTGATCATTGTGATGTTTGTCCAAAGGCTCGGCAACATTGTCTTCCTTTTCCTAAAAGTCTTAGAAAAACTTCAAAACCATTTGATCTTATTCATATTGATATCTGGGGACCTTATAACACTTCTACTTATGATGGTTATCGATATTTTCTTACTATCGTAGATGATTTTAGTCGAACCACTTGGACCCACTTGTTGACTACTAAATGTAATGCTTTTACAGTCATTCAAGGGTTTGTTACAATGGTTGAGACCCAATTTGGAACCAAAATTAAAAGTGTTCGTTCTGATAATGCATACGAACTTGGTTCAGGAAGGTTACCCGGTGAGTATTTTCAAAGTAAAGGGATTTTGCATCAAACATCTTGTGTTGGGGTACCTCAACAAAATGGTATTGTCAAAAGGAAGCACAAGCATTTATTAGAAACAACTAGAGCTTTATTGTTTCAATCCCAACTTCCTTTAAAATTTTGGGGTGATTGTATTCTTACTGCAACACATCTCATTAATATCTTTCCATCCACCCTTCTTGACCAGAAAACACCTTTTGAGGTTTTATTTCATAAATCTCCTGAGTATAATCATTTGAGAACTTTTGGTTGTTTATGTTATGCTTCTACTCTTAAACAAGGAAGAGACAAATTTAAGCCGCGAGCTTCAGCTTGTATTTTCCTTGGTTATCCTTTTGGGAATAAAGCATACAAATTATATAATATTCACACTCATCAGATTTTCATTTCCAGAGATGTGGTATTCTTTGAACATATTTTTCCACCTCTCAAACAAACTGATTCCTCATTTCTTTTTCCCAATGTTTCTAATTTTCTTTCTTTCCTTGATACAGATGCTTCTTTATCTGGTTCTACTTCCTCGCCTTCTTTTTCTTCTTCTGATATTCCTTTATCAGATTCTGTCACTTCTTCTTCTTCTACTTCTACTTCTTCTAGTTCTTCTTTCCCACTTAATACTAATGATTCTTCCTCCTCTTCTTCTTCTTCTTCTGGTGCTTCTTTACAAGATAATCCTTCTGTTAGAAGGACCACTCGTGTTTATGTTCCACCATCATACTTGAATGATTATGTTTGTAATTGTTCTTTCACTTCTTCTACCTCTTTGGATCCTTGTCCTGATCAAATTCTTCATGCTTGCTCAGCTACTTCTTCTTTCACTCTTGATGATCTTTCTTTATGCAACCAACAGTTTTTAGCCAATCTTCATGTGATCATTGAACCTACTTCTTATAAGGAAGCTGCTTCCAAACCCGAATGGCAGGAAGTCATGGCAGCCGAATTTGCTGCTTTGGAGGCTAATCAAACCTGGCAGGTTATGGATTTACCTCCTGGAAAAAAGGCTATTAAAAGTAAATGGGTGTATAAGGTAAAAATACAATGCCAATGGTACTGTTGAACGTTGTAAAGCTCGTTTAGTAGTTCGTGGGGATACTCAACAAGCTGGTATTGATTATAATGAAACTTTTTCTCCAATTGTTAAAATGACTACTATTCGGACGCTTATTGCTATTGCTACTAAATTTCAATGGAAATTACAGCAGTTAGATGTGAACAATGCGTTTCTTCATGGAGATCTTGATGAAGAAATTTACATGCTTCCTCCTCCAGGCATGCAAGTTTTGAAACTTCAAAAATCCCTTTATGGGCTTAAACAAGCTTCAAGGCAGTGGTATGACAAGCTTTCTACTACCCTTAAATCAATGGGATATACTCGTTCTCCTAATGATTATTCCTTATTTTCTAAATCTATGGGAAAATCTGTTGTTCATCTTGCCGTCTATGTTGATGATATCTTGTTAACCAGGAATGATAAGAATGAAATGACTCGCTTAAAGTCGATTTTACATTCCACATTCAAAATTAAGGATCTTGGATCTCTCAACTATGTTTTGGGTATGGAGGTTCTTCAAGAACCCACTGGTGTTATTATAACTCAACGAAAATTTGCTCATGATATGTTGTTAAAATTTAATGCTTCTGATGTGTCGCCTGTTTCTTGTCCTTTACCTGCTCATTTCAAGTTACAGGTTGATGAAGGAAATCTCTTATCTGATCCTTTATTATACCGAAAATTGGTGGGTAGGTTGAATTATTTGACTCATACATGACCGGATTTAGCATTTGCTGTATAATTTTTGAGCCAATTCATGCAACAACCTCGTCAATCTCATTGGGATGCAGCTTTTCATACTCTTCGTTATGTTAAAGGTTCTATTTCTCAAGGTTTATTTTTTAACAACCGTCATGAGTTTGGTCTTCTTGCATATTGTGATTCTGACTGGGCTTCTTGTCCTAATACTCGACGTTCTGTGAGTGGATATTTTGTTTCTCTTGGTGGTAGCCCAATTTCTTGGAAATCCAAGAAGCGACCCACAGTTTCTTTAAGTTCTGCTGAAGCTGAGTATCGTTCTATGAGGCGTGTTACTGCAGAACTTGCTTGGTTATCTCGACTTTTGTCTGAATTAAATGTTCCTGATGTTACTCCAATTCCTCTTCGATGTGACAGCCAAGCTGCTATTCATATTGCAAGAAATCCTGTTTTTCACGAGCGTACTAAACATATTGATCTTGATTGTCATTATGTTCGTGAAAAGGTTCAAGATGGTCTTATTCAGTTGTTGCATACTTCTTCTAATTCTCAACTTGCTGATATATTCACTAAGAGTCTACCTACTTCTCAGCATCATCATCTTCTTGGCAAGTTGGGTTTGCAGACACCTCCAACTTGAGGGGGGATGTTAAGAATAATGATACTAATGTTGACTGTTGACTTAATTAAGATGCTAAAGTGTAATAGTGATTAGTTAGTAGTTAACTATGTTTGTTAGTTTGTTAAGATGGTAGTTAGCTGTATCTACTTGTATATAAATTTAGGGCTTTTCTTTATTGAATTCAATTAATAAGAATACACAAATTTACAGTTATTGAGTTAGATTATTGAGACTTAAGCGACACTTGGATTGGTAAGTTGCATTAGTCTTATAATAATTAATAATGGGATATGGGATAAGGATCAATAGAGTTATTAAATATACTTTCTGATGTATTTGAATTACAGAATTAGATCTTGTTTACATCTTGAGTAGCTTGGTTAACAAACAACTTGTTCACCAAGTAGTAGTATAAATATAGGTTAGTTCCTTTGTTTTCTTTGTGCTACAACTTCCATTCGTTTGGGTTTTAATCAAGAGTCTGCACTCAAGTTTGAGCATTTGATTGAGTTTGTGTGTGTTGATTAACTTGTGATACCTTTAACATACACCCAGATTGTTGTGAGGCTGGCCATACAATCTATGTGATATATTTGATTAATTTCTAAATAATATACAAGTCGAATCTAGAAAGGTTAATGATTTTCTAAATAATGATTTTCGACAAGTCGGGGTTCATCAGGGGGTGATGTACACTTAATTTTACATTTGTTTACATTTCATGTTCCCATATTTTACGCATCTGTGTTACATTTCATCTACTGGAAATGGCGCTTCATTCTGTATATATTTGCTTTGAAGGCTTGAAAAAGGAGGTTTCATAATATGCTATACAAAGAGAATCAGAGCCAAAAACAAAGAAAATCTGCAAACTGTAAAGTCATGGGACTTGGTTTCAAGTTTATGGATGAAGACAAGAGCTGCTGGACCCAATCCCACAAAATCTGGAGGAAAAATATAAAGAAACAAGTTTCGAGAAAATCTGTACAGCGGTACACATTAAAGGTTGTATGGCCACACAGAAACCAAAAGTTAGCCTATAAATAAAAATTGTGCTTTGCAAAGCATCTCTCCCTGGTTTTATGCATTTCCAGACCAATCCCATATAAGCGGAAAACGACAATCTTTCTAATTTGGAAGAATATATGTTCAAACTCTATGCAATTCATCTCCAAATACATTGAAAATGGGAATTTTCCAGGAAGATCAAGCAACATTTCTAGGAAGTTTTTGTGTTTTTTTTAGCAACTCTTTTACTTTTTGATTTGATTGGTACATTTACATTCCAGTTATGTATTTGATTAATTTATTTATATTTATTGTTTATCTTGTATTAATAATGAGCTAATTAATATTTTCCACTATTTAACCACTAAGAATGTTTATGTAATTTTGATTAATATTAGAGTAAATTACGATTTCGGCTCTTGTGGTTTAAGTGTTTTAACTATTTCAACCTAAAATATAATCTCTTATCAATACAGCCCCTGTGGGTTAAACAACTAATGGTTTTGGCCCCCAAACCTAACTATTTTAACGGTTTTGGCCCGAACTCTCTCTTGTGTTTACGTTGAAATAGTTAGGTTTAGGAGCCAAAACCTTTAGTTGTTAAGACCACATGAGCTAAAACGGTAATTTACTCTTAATATTATGGGAAACTTTGTTTTAAGATTCCTTTCATTTAACGTTCACGTTTGTTTTAGTCTAATCAATAATTCTATCAGGTAAAGGTTTTAATTATACTAGGTTGTATAGCCTATAATCTATATTTATAAAGGTCGGATCGTCGGATGTACATTCTCATGACATTGGAGTAAAACCTGCTGTTAGAACCGGTAACACATAATCATATAATAGTCATGTAACAGAAATAATTTGTGGTGATTAGCATATGATCAACATGTTAACTTTCTAATGGATTCATAAGGTTGTTTCGTCTTGGCTTAGTGACCAATCTGAGCTGGTTAACATGTGATCATCGTATTAACTTTCTTTACTGATTGTAGGATTCTGGAGATGAAACCTCGGATTTTAATCGACTTAATTTTGTAATTAAAATTATTAGATAACTTTTTATATGGAGTGAATATTAAGTTTCTAATTATTGGCACGTGACCATTGTGTTTGCTTTCAACTAATCATATGGTGAAATAATGAAACATTAGAATAAAACCTGCTATTAAAACCACTAACACATAATCGTATAATAGTTCTGTAACAGAAATGATTTGAGGTGATTAGCATATGATCAACATGTTAACTTTCTAATGGGTCATATGGCTAGGGAATGAGACCTCTGACTGTAGCCTAGACTTGTTTATAACTGTTGAAATCACATATTTGTTATTCTAATTAACTACGTAGCTTACTCGCTTGAGTTCTATAATATTTTATGACTCCTCCTAAACTACTCCTAGTAACCATCTATACCTATAACTTGCAAGGTTTGAACGCATGATCTCATTGACAGAAGGAAGACGTCCTATCAATCTAGAATCAAGACTTCAAGGAATTTTATACTAATGAATAAATTGCTACTTCATTTGATTTGGATCTCGAATTAGGATTAATTTTTGGGTTATTTTTATGAAGATTAAGTTTTGGATTTTTTTTAATTATAGAATCTTGTACTTTTGGTTTATATTTTGAGTTGATGTTATGAAATTATAGGGTTAACTTGTCAGTCTGGTTGAACTGCCCGGTATGACCTGTAATCTCAATCCGATACAACCGTACAAATGAAAAAAAGGGTTTTTAAAATATTGGCACCAAACACAATACAATTTATCAACTCTTTCTTGCGTTAACATAAAACCTGACGCATAAAAAAATTAATATATAACCTCAACTAGTATAGAAAACCATGTATTACATGGGTTGAATAATAAACAAATATAAAATATTGACATAAAATAATAATAAATATTTATTTATTATAAAATTATATTTTAAAATAAAATATTCTTATAATTTATTAAATTTTAATAAATTAATAACATATTAGAATAAGAAGATTTATATCATTAATAATTAATTATATAATTTAATTATTAAAAATCATTAATATCTAATAGGAAAGAGAGGCGGGAAAAGTAATTCCAGATTTCACCACAAAGTGACACGCGTCTCCTATAAATACTCCTTTATTAGAGTAGGTAGATTTGTAATAATTTAAACTTAGCACAACAAGACACTTAAAATCTATCTCTACTAACTAAATTTTAACTATTAATTAAATACTTAATTAATTAAACTCTTCATATTACTCCTTTGAACTTTTAATTTCTTTCAAGAGTCACCCGTTCTGTATTAAACATTTAAACTTAACAATCTGGTTTAACAAATTAACTGGGTCTAGCGTAGTTTATTTGGGCCAATTCTAAGCAACAAGTTTTCCAAGTATTGATGCATTCGTTTAACTGGCCAATTAAAATAGACTCCAAAAACGAATATACGAGATCAGAAAATCACTTACCTCCTCCACTTTCGCCAGAATTGTTGCAAGTTCGCGAAAAATTCCCGTTAGCACAGAAGCAAGCAAACCCGTCAGGTGAAGTCGAGTTAGACCCACATCGACCGTTCGACCGAACACACCGATCACAAACGTCAGTATTTACCATCCACTGTAGCTTGAACCCATCCCGCAAAGCTGATCTCAAATCACTCTCTGTATAAATGTCCAAAGATCGATTCACTGGGACACTAATTGAATTGCTGCATTCCATCAAAAGATTGCCAATAGGGGGGACACGATTGGGTCTGAAGTAGTTTTCAATCTGGGTGTCATTTACAGTGCACGTGAACCGATAGTTATCTGCCATCGGTGCCCCACTCGCACCCGGTACATTATCCTGGCATCCGTAGTACAGATATACGTTCTCCTGACTAAAATTACCGTTGAAAAGAGTGGAATTGTAGGTGGTGTTGTGGAGAATTTGAGGGCATAGGGTGCTCCACAGATCGTTTCTTGTGATAGTGATTGTGTATGTGCTGCTCTCGATGTCTAGTATTCGATAGGGTACCGAGTCTAAAACGAGCATGGGATCGTTAGACTCGCAGGTTAGCTGAAAGCTCGGGTGTCCGCAATAATCAGGTCGGTTTAGCCCCCAAAACGGATACCCGAATTCATCGTTTCCACATCGGATCGTCTGGCTACAGGTATCGTATGGTCGTGTTTCCTGGGACTGGAGGACAGGGAACTGGATAACGGTGGCTAGAACCACCGTTATGGTGAATAGGACGGGGCCAGAGTCTATACGGAGATTCATGGCGGTAGGGCCGTTTGGGAGAAAACATGAATGATGACTCCAATTTTGCAATCAAAGAACTTAAAAGGAAGGTGATTGACCGCGTAAATGAAAGTGGAACACGACTATTCATTTGTTTTAATCACCAATTCTCACTCTCAATTGGTTTTGAATTTTCTAAAATATATGTGTTCCAGTGTCATTTATAATAAAATAGTTAAATTAAGTTAGAAGTAAGAGTTTACCTTTTAGACAGGAATCCATTAGTAGAAATCCAAGTAAATAAGTAATTTAGTTTAAATAGTTTAGAGTAAAATGTGACGATTGCGTACGAAGAATTCGGCATTAATGACGTAAGCACATTTGATCGTGTTTGAAATCCACGAGGAATTAACAACTTTTGTTAATGGGGATTGTTAGAACGTGAAAAATGATGAACGTGGGCGAAAACCGCACGCAAAACGGAGTTCGTATGCCCCCGGAATCGCGAAACGAAGTTTAAATCAAAAATGGGCTGAAAATCGGGTCAGGCGGTACGCCTGGCGTGGGTGTACCAACCCAGGCGATACGCCTGGCTACTATGTCGGCAAAAAAATATAATTTGATGATCAGATCGCATAGAATTGTCCAGAAACTCGTTTTCTTCGTCCCTGCATCACCTTTAAACGATAAACCAGCCATCAAACCTTTCTAAACTTCAAATCTAAGCTCCTCAAACATCTGGATCATCCCACGGATCGTATATACAAGTCCCGATCGTAGTTTTACCCGCAGGAACTCGTCAGAACAGGTAACGGTTCGTTTTAACCTTCTAGTTTGATTTTGATTGATTAGATCTTGATTTTGAACGTAATGAGATAGTTAGGATTGTTGATTATTGCCTAGATGATGGCTAGGATTGATTATAAACGAAGAACACGAAGTTCTAACGGTTAAATCCTTGTTTTGATCCGTTGTGATGCCCGGTTTGCATGAAATCATACCTATGATTATAATGGTTTAAACCATTTGATTATGACAATGTAGGTGATTAGTTTGATTAATCTTTGAAATGCAAAGGTTAAATCCAAGTGTTTCAAACTAATCATAATCATTAACATACTTATTGGAATGATTATCTGATGTTTATGATAACAGTCAGATTAGTATGTTAAATCTGGTTATTTCACCTATTATGGTACTACATTGTGATATTTCATGATATTTGGGTAATCAATAACAAGGATTAATCATTTCTAAGCCATTAAATCATCTAAAAATTGTCTTAATATTATAATCAATAATATTAACTATTTGATTAATCCGAGATTATTTAGATTAATCTAGAGTGTCATCAACTTTGTGTTAGGAACCTAATGCAATGTAGGTTCCTACATTATCATACATTGTATGATATAACCATAAATTGGTTAATGATATAATTAATATCGAGTTGATGATTTATTAAGAAATGTCTTTGACATTGAACGTTCAGAAAGATCTAATCAGTAAACTAGAACATAAATAACTTATTAAATATAATTAAATGCAGAATCATCTCTTTGTTGTTAGATTGGAGAGATTTTGCTACCTTATATCATCAGGTGAGTTTCGTATCACCCCTGTTCTTTTAATATTTTATAAACATCGGGGTATAACTGCTAAACTTTTCTTGATCATATGATATGTGTCACTGTTATCTGCGTGATTTCATGTGATTAACTGAATTTGTGGATTTCATGGGATTGTTGCCGTTAGTATCTCTATCATGATATCAAAGTCCTCATTCTTGAACTGTATCTAGTGAACCCATGTGTGGCCGAGCAGAAAACATTGATAGTACTATCGGTTGACACCCCATTCACTGGGAGGATTGCATCTCCCCTGGTGTGAATGTTTGTTATCTGTTTCCTGAACTTCTTAATGGTGTGATAGACATTAAGATAATGAGGCAATAAGATATGTACCGACGGGTAATATCGAGAACTGAACATATCGTCCGAAAGGAACTAGATACGGGTCCCATGGTTATCCGGAACTGTGAACATGTATTTGAACTTAACTGTCATATCATATGATTTAACTAAACTGTATGAACTCACCAGCTTTGTGCTGATGTTTTCGAAACTAAAACTTTTGCAGGCAATCAAGGACAACGGTGAGGATGCACTCACAGCACTAGCAATAACTGTAGTTAAATAAATTGTAAAATGTATAAACTGTAATAATATTTGTAACCACGAACCTTGTAATGTAAGTTTTACTTTTCGTAATTGTGTGCTATGATGATACCGGATCAAGTAAGTCACCCCTCATGCTCTGAGACATCACCACTATGCTTCCGCTACCCATTTGATGATATCATTTTCAGGTGACGAGAGGTGGGGGTGTGACAGGGTGGTATCAGAGCCACAGGTTATAGAGAACTAGGTGGACATAGAGGCCTAGACTATAACCATAGGCTCGTATAATGACACAGAGAGCACCGAACATTAATATTGAACAAAACTTGTTTTGAATTAAACCAGGATAATCAGGTGGTACAAATTCCAGTTATGAGTGGCCAGCATAACTGAAATTTGCAACACGTGTGCATTCTAGTTTGATTTAATTCAAGCAAAACATTAACAATTCTAAAGACTAATAGTTGCTTTGAGATAGGAAGAGATATCATATCATGTTTGTATTGAATATTATTATTCAATGTTTATTTCATGATACTGATCTAGAACTTTGTTTATTCAGCAATGGCGAACCCGGGAGAAAACTATATTTACCAGAGATTCCCTTACATCATCCTTGACGACACACCCAGTGACAGCTCAGGATCGAGCTCGGGTGCAGTACCATCTCATGCGTCTTCTGTATCATCTCAGGTGGGACCACAGCTACCAGCTACACCACCCGGATCTCCTTTTGTACCACCACTACCGCCCGGATCTCCGTTCATACCACCACCACCACCTGATTCCCCACCGGTGCACAGTCCACCCCACTCACCGCTGGCCGACGCTTCGGCCATGAGGAGGCAGAGCTCCTCACCACACAGAGCCCCGGCATGGGACGGGCTCAGGCGTATGCGGGGCCAGGCCCGCAAGACTACGGGACTACCTCCACGACGCCCTATGGCTCCACGGGACGAGCCAGCACCAGTACACGAGGTGGGAGAATCCTCCCACCAGGCTGAGCTTCGGGCTCAGGTACAGCAGGTATCTCAGGACCTGCTGGGCCTCCGACAGGATTTGCAGCAGCACCATGCCATGATGGAGGACACCCGTAACACGGTGTTGGAGATTCTCACGTCTCACCTGGCTCTTATGGAGCATGTGACTACTCAGGGTGCGGACACTCTAGCTTGGAGGGCGACCATTGAGGATCGCCTTCAGAGGACCTGGTGGAGGGAGATGATTGCTGCATGTAAGCAGCGGGTGGCAGCCTTTGGGGAAAGGTTGCAGGGACTGATCTGGATGCTCGGTACGCTGAGCACCGAGGCTAGACTTATCTGGTTAGCTATAGTACTTGCTACTATAGCTATAGTGCTAGCCTGTTTACCGTATTTCTTACGGTAAGTCAGATCAGTTGATCCACATTTTTGGGATTTTCATTGTACATCTCATAGACGGATAGGTTGTTTGTATGAATGTATTATGAGGGCACTCCTTGTATTATAAACTTTATGGTTCTATAATAACAGTGTTGTTTTAATCAAATGTTTGTTTCTGTATATCTGTTGTATGTTATATGAACACTATATCTATATCAGTATGAGAACGTATCTATGAACATATCAGTATGAGAACGTATCTATGAACATATCAGTAATGGAACGTATCTAACTGAAAACATATTGCGCTGATATACAGTACGAGAGCCATACTGTATGCGAATATGTCGAACTAAAAATATATATATTGTGCGAAAATACAGTACGAGAGCAATACTGTATGCAAATATATCTAACTGAAAATATATTGCGCTGATATACAGTACGAGAGCCATACTGTATGCGAATATATTTAACTAAAAACATATATTGCGCGAAAATACAGTACGAGAGCCATACTGTATGCGAATATATTAACTAAAAGTACAGTACGAGAGCCATACTGTACGAGAACATATCTAAACGAGAATGTATCTGTAATGTGAACGAGAACATATCTAAACGAGAACGTATCTGTAATGTGAACGAGAACATATCAGTAACTAAAGTACAGTACGAGAGCCATACTGTACGAGAACACGTGAACATATCTGTTGTTGTGTGAGAACATATCTAGTACACGAACTGAGAACATATCAGAGGACTTGTGTGAGAACATATCCTAGTCCTGTATGAACATATCTCTAAAAACATGTATTGCGAGGCAATGAGTTGGGTTATACTCTACACATGTTTTGAAATAACAGGACTAAGTATAACTACGAATATCTGAATGACTAGTGTGAATTGAGAACGTATCTGGATCTTTTCAATGTAGTTATACTTGAATACTTGAATGATCACATTTCAACATGAAATTATCAGCATGTCTGAACATGGTTGAGTTATGTGATTAAAAAGGGTTATATCTTTAATATTCTTGAACTGACCTGAGTTTGTCTGCATGTGAGCAGAACTATGGCTCCGAAAAGAGGTCGTCCAGCTAAGAAAGCTACTGAGAATATTACTTCCCCTGAACCGAATCCAGTTCCACCACCTGTTTCTGAAACAAATACCGTTCCTCTGGTGAACCAGGACCCAAACCCGACACCAACGACAGCTCCTAGTGGATCGGTATTGAATGAAGCAGCTATAGCCCGAATCGTAAAGGAACAGCTATCGGCTGCTGGCATTGTAATACCACCACAGCCACATGTCACTTCTGGGTCTGGTCATGTGGAACATAATGCCACAGGTGGACACGTTGAAACTGTTCATACCACAGGCACAACTACTACTGCTCCTGATCCACCACGACAGGGATGTACGTATAAATACTTTGCTTCCTGTAACCCACCTACTTTCACAGGTAGGGAAGGAGCGGCTGGACTCCTTAGGTGGATCGAGGAGATGGAAACAAAACTGAAAATCAGCCAATGTCTGGAGGAGCATAAGGTGTCTTATGCTGCCTGTTCTTTGAAAGAATCAGCTCTTACCTGGTGGAATACCCAGGCTAAAACTTTGGGTTCTGTTACAGTTGATTCTATGGGCTGGAATGAATTCAAAACTCTGATTAGGTCAGAGTACTGCCCAATCACTGAAATCCAAAAACTTCAGGAGGAATTCTGGAGTCACTCAATGGTCGGTGCTGATTCTTTAGCCTACACCGATCGTTTTCATGAACTTACTTGTCTACTTCCCAATATGTTTCCAACTGAGGCAGCATTGATTGAGAAGTATATCAAAGGGTTGGTTCCCCAGATTCGGGGAAATGTAACTGCTGCTGAACCCACAACCCTCAAAAGAACCATTCTGTTGACCACTAAGCTTACCGATGAGGCGGTAAGAAGTGGTACATTGATCTCAAAATCTCAGACGGCCGTGGGCCGTAGTGAAGCTGGTACCTCGAACGTTTCTAAAGGTACCAAACGTAAATGGTTTGGCAAGTCCAAGACCAAAGCTCCAGCTGAAACCAGTCAGAACAAACCAACCGTGAAAAACTATGGAGCGGCGGTACCGGAGAGGAAAGTTTACACTGGGCCGGCGCCCAAATGTGATAGGTGTCCCTACCATCACACAGGACCATGTCCTGTTTGTGCAAAATGTAATCGGGTAGGACACTATGCTAAATACTGCAACTTTCCTGCTCGTCAACCAAACCAAGCTCCACGACCCACTGCTCAAACGAACCGGTCATGTTACACTTGTGGAAGCCCTGATCACCTCATGCGCAATTGTCCAACCAATAACACCAATCCAGGGAATCAAGCTAGGGGCAGAGCTTTTCAGATTGGTGCAGCCGAGGCAAGACATGATGCAAACATTGTCACTGGTACGTTCCTTCTCAATAATCTTTATGCATCAGTTTTATTTGACACAGGAGCAGATAAGAGTTTTATTTCTCCTGAATTTGCATCATTACTTTCATTGCCTACGGTAGAACTAGAAACTCCTTATGTCATTGAACTTGCAAACGGCAAGATGATCAAAACTAGCAGTGTTATTCAAGGATGTTCCTTGAATCTGAATGATCACCTTTTCTGTATCGACTTACTTCCTATTGAGCTTGGTAGCTTTGATGTCGTGGTAGGCATGAATTGGCTTTCTGATAACCAAGCGGAAGTTGTATGTCAAACTAAGGTGATCCGTATTCCATTACCTAACGGTAATACACTGGTAGTTCAAGGAGAACGAGCCGGTAGAAAACTTGGTCTCATATCTTGTATGCGGGCTCAGAAATTTTTAAGGAAAGGCTGTTATGCTTTCCTGGCACACGTGACCGAGCACAATTCTTCACCTACACGTATCACTGATATCCCAGTAGTCAAAGATTTTCCTGAAGTTTTTCCTGAAGATATATCAGGATTACCCCCAACAAGACAGGTTGAATTTCGTATTGACTTGATTCCTGGCGCTGCACCTGTTGCTAAAGCCCCGTATCGGCTTGCGCCATCTGAAATGCAAGAACTTTCAGGTCAATTACAGGAACTTCTTGATAAAGGTTTCATTCGACCCAGTTTTTCACCCTGGGGAGCACCAATTCTTTTTGTGAAAAAGAAAGATGGATCATTCAGGATGTGTATCGACTACAGGGAACTCAATAAACTGACAATCAAGAACCGTTATCCATTACCTCGTATTGATGATCTGTTTGATCAGTTGCAAGGTGCTACATATTTCTCAAAAATTGATTTGAGGTCCGGATATCATCAGTTGCGAATCCATGACAATGATGTTCCAAAAACTGCTTTCCGAACCCGGTACGGACATTACGAGTTTTTAGTAATGCCGTTTGGTTTAACCAATGCACCTGCAGTTTTTATGGATCTGATGAACCGAGTATGTAGACCTTATCTGGATAAGTTTGTGATTGTATTTATTGATGATATTCTCATTTATTCCCGGAACCAGCAGGAACATGCCCAACATCTGAAACTCATCTTAGAACTTCTAGCACGTGAACAGCTATATGCCAAATTTTCCAAGTGTGAATTTTGGTTACGAGAAGTTCAGTTTCTGGGGCATGTTGTGAATGAGAATGGTATTCAAGTGGATCCCAGTAAGATCAAAGCGGTAGAACAATGGGAGACACCCCGAACCCCGACTGAGATACGTCAATTCTTGGGGTTGGCAGGTTATTATCGTCGATTTATCAAGAACTTTTCAAAAATCGCTCTGCCACTTACCACTTTGACTCAGAAGAACCAACCGTTTATATGGGGTTCCCAACAGGAGGAGGCTTTCCAACTGTTGAAACATAAACTCTGCAATGCACCTATCTTAGCACTACCGGAAGGTACAGATAACTTCACGGTTTATTGTGATGCTTCCCGTCAGGGACTTGGGTGTGTTTTAATGCAGAACGATAAGGTGATTGCTTACGCTTCTCGACAGTTGAAAGTACACGAGAAGAACTATACCACTCATGATCTAGAACTTGGTGCAGTTGTGTTTGCACTCAAGATTTGGAGACATTATCTGTACGGAACCAAGTGTATTGTGTACACGGATCACAAAAGTCTCCAACATATTCTAGATCAGAAAATGTTGAACATGCGACAAAGGCGATGGGTTGAACTCTTGAACGATTATGACTGTGAAATCCGTTATCACCCAGGCAAGGCAAATGTTGTGGCCGATGCCTTGAGTCGCAAGGAACGGGTCAAACCCCTACGTGTGAGAGCGTTAGGTTTGACTATCCAAACCAGTCTAATTCCTCAGATTAGAGATGCTCAGCAACAAGCTTTACAAACAATGAATTATTCTGCTGAGGGACTAAGAGGATTAGATAAGAAACTCAATACTAAAGCTGATGGACTGTTGTATTTCAAAGACCGAATGTGGGTTCCTCTATTCGGTAACTCTCGAACAACCATCATGGATGAGGCGCACAAATCCAGGTATTCTATTCATCCAGGTGCCGATAAAATGTATAAAGATCTTAGAGATTTTTACTGGTGGCCTGGGATGAAGAGAAACGTATCAGAATACGTGGACCGATGTTTAACGTGTCTTAAAGTGAAGGCTGAACATCAACGACCTTCTGGGTTACTCCAACAACCTGAGATTCCCATGTGGAAATGGGATCAGATCTCTATGGATTTCATTACAAAACTACCCAGAACGTCACGTAACCATGACTCGATATGGGTTATCGTTGATCGCCTTACTAAATCTGCGCATTTCTTACCCATCCGAGAAGATTACTCTATGAATCGACTGGCTAAACTCTATGTTAATGAGATTGTATCTCGACATGGAGTACCGATCTCTATCATTTCTGACAGAGATAGTCGATTTATGTCACGATTTTGGCAAACTCTTCAGAATGCTCTGGGCACGCAAATCAATATGAGCACATCCTATCATCCACAAACGGATGGGCAAACGGAGCGAACAAATCAAACGTTAGAAGACATGCTCAGAAGCTGTGTGATTGATTTTGGAGGTAGCTGGGATATTCATCTTCCACTTGTGGAATTCTCATACAATAACAGCTACCATACCAGCATACAATGCGCTCCATTCGAGGCACTGTATGGGCGCAAGTGCAGATCTCCTATTTGCTGGTCGGAAATAGGAGAAAATCAAATCATTGGCCCAGAATTCATCCAAGAAACCACTGATAAGATCGCACTGATTCAAGAACGAATTAAAGCTGCTCGCGATCGTCAAAAGAGTTATGCTGATAACCGTCGTAGACCACTAGAATTCCAAGTTGGTGATCGTGTAATGTTGAAAGTATCACCCTGGAAGGGCATTTTCAGATTTGGTAAACGAGGTAAACTCTCACCGAGGTTTGTAGGGCCATTTAAAATTCTTGAACGAATTGGATCTGTAGCCTACAGACTCGAATTACCTCTTGAACTCAGTAACATTCATGACGTTTTTCACGTATCAAATCTGAAAAAGTGTTTAAACGATGAATCTTTGATCGTACCTCTTGAAGAACTTCAGATCGATGATAAACTTCAGTTTACCGAAGAACCGGTAGAAGTAATGGATCGAGAAGTTAAGGTACTCAAACGCAGTCGTATACCAATCATTAAAGTTCGCTGGAACTCTCAACGAGGACCTGAATATACCTGGGAACGTGAAGATCAGATGAAAGCCAAATATCCTCACTTGTTCTCATAGACAATTGTCAACAGATAAGTCTTCACTAAATTTCGGGACGAAATTTCTCTAACAGGAGGAGACTGTGACGATTGCGTACGAAGAATTCGGCATTAATGACGTAAGCACATTTGATCGTGTTTGAAATCCACGAGGAATTAACAACTTTTGTTAATGGGGATTGTTAGAACGTGAAAAATGATGAACGTGGGCGAAAACCGCACGCAAAACGGAGTTCGTATGCCCCCGGAATCGCGAAACGAAGTTTAAATCAAAAATGGGCTGAAAATCGGGTCAGGCGGTACGCCTGGCGTGGGTGTACCAACCCAGGCGATACGCCTGGCTACTATGTCGGCAAAAAAATATAATTTGATGATCAGATCGCATAGAATTGTCCAGAAACTCGTTTTCTTCGTCCCTGCATCACCTTTAAACGATAAACCAGCCATCAAACCTTTCTAAACTTCAAATCTAAGCTCCTCAAACATCTGGATCATCCCACGGATCGTATATACAAGTCCCGATCGTAGTTTTACCCGCAGGAACTCGTCAGAACAGGTAACGGTTCGTTTTAACCTTCTAGTTTGATTTTGATTGATTAGATCTTGATTTTGAACGTAATGAGATAGTTAGGATTGTTGATTATTGCCTAGATGATGGCTAGGATTGATTATAAACGAAGAACACGAAGTTCTAACGGTTAAATCCTTGTTTTGATCCGTTGTGATGCCCGGTTTGCATGAAATCATACCTATGATTATAATGGTTTAAACCATTTGATTATGACAATGTAGGTGATTAGTTTGATTAATCTTTGAAATGCAAAGGTTAAATCCAAGTGTTTCAAACTAATCATAATCATTAACATACTTATTGGAATGATTATCTGATGTTTATGATAACAGTCAGATTAGTATGTTAAATCTGGTTATTTCACCTATTATGGTACTACATTGTGATATTTCATGATATTTGGGTAATCAATAACAAGGATTAATCATTTCTAAGCCATTAAATCATCTAAAAATTGTCTTAATATTATAATCAATAATATTAACTATTTGATTAATCCGAGATTATTTAGATTAATCTAGAGTGTCATCAACTTTGTGTTAGGAACCTAATGCAATGTAGGTTCCTACATTATCATACATTGTATGATATAACCATAAATTGGTTAATGATATAATTAATATCGAGTTGATGATTTATTAAGAAATGTCTTTGACATTGAACGTTCAGAAAGATCTAATCAGTAAACTAGAACATAAATAACTTATTAAATATAATTAAATGCAGAATCATCTCTTTGTTGTTAGATTGGAGAGATTTTGCTACCTTATATCATCAGGTGAGTTTCGTATCACCCCTGTTCTTTTAATATTTTATAAACATCGGGGTATAACTGCTAAACTTTTCTTGATCATATGATATGTGTCACTGTTATCTGCGTGATTTCATGTGATTAACTGAATTTGTGGATTTCATGGGATTGTTGCCGTTAGTATCTCTATCATGATATCAAAGTCCTCATTCTTGAACTGTATCTAGTGAACCCATGTGTGGCCGAGCAGAAAACATTGATAGTACTATCGGTTGACACCCCATTCACTGGGAGGATTGCATCTCCCCTGGTGTGAATGTTTGTTATCTGTTTCCTGAACTTCTTAATGGTGTGATAGACATTAAGATAATGAGGCAATAAGATATGTACCGACGGGTAATATCGAGAACTGAACATATCGTCCGAAAGGAACTAGATACGGGTCCCATGGTTATCCGGAACTGTGAACATGTATTTGAACTTAACTGTCATATCATATGATTTAACTAAACTGTATGAACTCACCAGCTTTGTGCTGATGTTTTCGAAACTAAAACTTTTGCAGGCAATCAAGGACAACGGTGAGGATGCACTCACAGCACTAGCAATAACTGTAGTTAAATAAATTGTAAAATGTATAAACTGTAATAATATTTGTAACCACGAACCTTGTAATGTAAGTTTTACTTTTCGTAATTTGTGTGCTATGATGATACCGGATCAAGTAAGTCACCCCTCATGCTCTGAGACATCACCACTATGCTTCCGCTACCCATTTGATGATATCATTTTCAGGTGACGAGAGGTGGGGGTGTGACATAAAATTAGGATATATTAATACGTGTCGAATAAGCAAACAACTTGAAAATTGAAAGAGAAGTTTCAATTTAGCTAACAAAATTTTATGTTGACTTATATATATATATATATAGGGGACGGTTAACGTACAAATGAAATTAACGTGCTAAATGTAGGAAGCCGCATGAATGCTCCATGTGTCATCAGGGTAAGGGGCATTATCGTCCATTTAAAATTACAGACCGTGATTTATAAAATTACAGACTGGCCTTTAACACACATAATCAAGGAACACATGGATAATCACAGACCAATAATTATGGAATGCATTATATAACAATCACAGACCGTATTTTAACACACATAATCAAGGACAAAATGTATAATCAACAACCAATAATCACGGACCACGTTATATGAAAATCACGGACCGTCATTTAACATGATCATCAAATGATCAACTGCATAATTACGTACCGATAATCATGTACCAAGGATAAAAATCACGGACCACGTAAAAAAAAAGCTTAAAAAAACTATAACAATACTATACTTAAATTAAATATAATAAAATTCTCAATTTAATGGTGTAATTTTTTTAAAAAAATATTAAAGCATGTAAAAGTTATTTAATTTTTAAAAATCGAGTTGAACTTGTTGTAATATAGAAAATGTGTTTGCTCTTCTTTTGTCATTCCAGTGATATTTTACTCTTCTTTTGTGGAGAAATTGTATAAAGTGGAGACAACTTGATCTTATTCATTGATTAGTTTGATCAAAGGCTCCTATGTGTGTGTGTGTACATATATATATGGAAGTGTTCAAATAATGATAAACTCTTAAAGCATTAACCTGAAATAACGCGTCAAGATAAAGCCAAATCTTGAATTTTTTTAAACATCATATTAAGACATATACAACATGTTTTTCTTTTATGAGTTTGCGAAAATTAATCACCGTTTGCGATGTAACATCGTTGTAAGTTTTTCACTTACATCACTGTAACTATTTTAACCCTAAAACTTTACGTCTCAAACGGTGATAAATTTTCGTAAACTCATAAAAGAAGTGTTGTAAATGTCTTACAATAATGTTCCAAAAAAAATCCAAGATTTGCCTCACGGGTTATTTCGGGTTAATTCTTTAAAAGCGAATTATTATTTGTTCACAATCTTATATATATATATATATAGGGAATTAATAAAATGAAACTCCTATTTTAGTGTGAAAGCATTGAAAACTAGGCAAAAATCATGTAAAAAAAACATTTTTTTTGCAATTTTTTACAGGTTTGTAATATTATTGGGCACATTTTTATAAAAAAAGCACCGAAGAAATATTTTATAATGTTTTTTACGTTGTAAAACATACGTAACGTTGCGTCACATCTGACGAAAATTTTTTACGTTTGTTGCGTATGTTTTAAATTGTTTTTTTTTTACGTTTTGTTACGTATGATTTACATGTGTTTTCTTGGCTTTTTTACGTATGATTTACATGGGTTTTCAAATTATCCATACCCTGTATATATATATAGGGAATGATTCGAATGTTAACCCTTACTTATTGCGTTAACCGAATAACTAAATCTTATTACTTTGGGGCTCACATTAAAGTAAATCTAAATGTTTGTTTTTTTTACTTATTTATTTATTAATGTAAGTGGGCCTACATTAATTAAAAAAGAAAAAATAACATACATCTTTAGATTTACTTTAATATGGACCAAAGTAATAAGATGTAGTTATTCGGTTAACGCAATAAATATGGGTTAACATGTGATCCTCTCCCTATATATATAGTTATTTATTAAGTTTAACTAAATAGTCTTCTTATCATAAAAAGTTTAAAAGGATTATTAATTATTAGATTATCATATTAAATATAAGAGAGAAAATTCAAAATTTTAGATAGAAAAGTTGTTGTAGGGCAATTTAGTCAATATCACTTTTCTCCCGCATTTTTTTAAATATGTATAACATTTACATACGATATTAGTTTTTTATAATAATATATATATATAAATAAGCATTTTTATCTTTAAAATGAGTATAGGGTTGATATAAAAATGAAATTTGTTCAGTTTATTGTGTCTAATTATCGACATTATGTTTTTTTAAACGTTTGTGTATAATTATCTTTTTTTGTGTTTTTCATTACAGGTAATTGTGTCGTCGTTACATGTAATTGTGTCTTTTTTAAATATCATTTTGTTATTCATACATGTTATTGCGTCATCCTTAGTTGATATTATGTATTATACAATATTATTGTATCTTAAATTGTTTAGAAAAACACAAGATTTAGCATAAAACACAGAAGACATAATGACCTTTACAAAATTGTTCATACTCATCATTTTGTCTTTTTTTAAATGTAATTGTGTTTTTTTTGAACTATTGTGTTATTCATACTTGTTATTATTTTCATTCTTGTTTGATATTATCCTGGCATCCGTAGTACAGATATACGTTCTCCTGACTAAAATTACCGTTGAAAAGAGTGGAATTGTAGGTGGTGTTGTGGAGAATTTGAGGGCATAGGGTGCTCCACAGATCGTTTCTTGTGATAGTGATTGTGTATGTGCTGCTCTCGATGTCTAGTATTCGATAGGGTACCGAGTCTAAAACGAGCATGGGATCGTTAGACTCGCAGGTTAGCTGAAAGCTCGGGTGTCCGCAATAATCAGGTCGGTTTAGCCCCCAAAACGGATACCCGAATTCATCGTTTCCACATCGGATCGTCTGGCTACATGTATCGTATGGTCGTGTTTCCTGGGACTGGAGGACAGGGAACTGGATAACGGTGGCTAGAACCACCGTTATGGTGAATAGGACGGGGCCAGAGTCTATACGGAGATTCATGGCGGTAGGGCCGTTTGGGAGGTGATGACTCCAATTTTGCAATCAAAGAACTTAAAAGGAAGGTGATTGACCGCGTAAATGAAAGTGGAACACGACTATTCATTTGTTTTAATCACCAATTCTCACTCTCAATTGGTTTTGAATTTTCTAAAATATATGTGTTCCAGTGTCATTTATTATAAAATAGTTAAATTAAGTTAGAAGTAAGAGTTTACCTTTTAGGCAGGAATCCATTAGTAGAAATCCAAGTAAATAAGTAATTTAGTTTAAATAGTTTAGAGTAAAATTAGGATATATAAATACGTGTCGAATAAGCAAACAACTAGAAAATTGAAAGAGAAGCTTCAATTTAACTAACAAAATTTTATGTTGACTTATATATATATATATATATATATATATATATAGGGATGAGATATTTTAAAAAGGGTGAAAACCATAAAAAAGCCTAAGAAGGCTCCTTCACTGTAGATCATGGTGTTTTGTGGTTCAGATGAAGCGGTGGCATTTTTGTAAATGTGTTCAACTTTTTATCTACATGCTAACGTACAAAAAGGACAATAACGTCATTTTACGATTTCGTTTCATTTCAAACCCAAATCAACATAAAAGAAAAAACTTCCTCTCCTAAAATCACTCAACCATAATATGATTTAATAACAAAAGCTTCCATTAATGGCGTCCATTAACGACGAATGCAAATGGAAAAATGAAAGCAAGTTCATGGTGTTTATAATATTTCATTTCATATTTTAGTTCCGTTTATGGCTTTTGATTTTAATATGTATTTTAACAGGGGATCAAAGAAACACAAAGGAAATGCCATTTGTAGTCATCATTATGGCGTTTGTTTTCATTTACTTAAAGATGGTTTTATGAATCGTTACATGTATATGATATTGTTTTCAATATGCTGTTTTTATTATTGAGCTTTGTTGTTGCCTTCTATATCATGATGTTTTTTGTTTTAGCTTAAAAATTCATAATAATAGCATAACTGAAACGGTGTTCATATTATGACGTCTATTGATATGAACACCACCTTAATTTTCATGCAATTAATTCATAGTATTCATATTCATAATTGATATGGTGTCTATTGATATGACGTTTTAATTTATGGAGATTAATTCATATGGTGTTTTACTTTATGGTGTTTACATTCTTATGGTTTTTACATTATATAAGCAGGTATTAACTTATATTAAAATTTTTTAAGGTGTTTAAGCATTTAGTCAATATGGTTTGTGGTGTTCTTATAACCAGTTATTTAAATGGGATATGTTGTATTCTGTGTAATCATATGTTGAAATATGGTGTTTAAAATGTTTAAGGTTTCTTTTATATTATATGTTTATAAGGTGTTTTTTATGATTTCATTATGCATCATATGTTAAGTTATATTAAATGTTGTAAGGTGTTTTTTTTAAAAGACCATATTTTTATTTTGTTTTACAAAATGGTTTGTGGTGTTTTTATAACCATTGATGTTTTAAATAACATTGCTAACATTATATGTTGAAATCTGGTGTCTATAGTGTTTAATGTTTTCTTATGGTGTTTATATTATCCACTTATAAGTTGTTTTTCAAATAATTTCATTATACATTAGATGTTAACTTATAATAAATGGTGTTTAATTGGTGTATGGTGTGTAATTTTTTATGGTGTTTAAGCATTTAGACAACATGGTTTATCGTGTTTATATTTGTTGTTACGTTAATCATGAAAATGGTGTTTATGGTTAAAAGTATGAGGTTTTTGGTTTGTTGGGTGTGTTTTATAATGGGTTCGTGTTATATCTAGTGTTTAAAATGTTTAAGGTTACATATGGTGTTTTACTTTATGGTGTTCATACTATATAAGCATATGTTAACTTAAATTAACTTGGATATGGTGTTTTATTTAATGAGCATATGTTGAAATATGTTGCTTAGAGTGTATAAGTTTTTTATGGTGTTTAAGCATATGTTGAATTTTGGTGTGTAGATTTTATAAGATTTCTTATGGTGTTTATAATATTTGCTTATAAAAAACACCACAAACCATATTACTAGTGTTTATTTATTTATTTATTTATTTATTTTTTGCATATTCTAATGTTTAGTGTGTGCTACTTAATTAGGTTATGGTGTTAAACACCATAACCTATGAAAATATACGCACATGATATTGTTAAACGCATATAGTCATATAAACACCATACTCTAACTTACTGGTTACAAAAGTCATTACAACATTCATACAATCATTATAGAGTTAAACGCCATAATACCTAAATTTAAAAAACAACGTATCCTTTTAAATAAAAACACACCATGAATATGAAAATATAATGGCGAATAGGGCTTTAAAACACCATAATATCAACACATTGAGCATAAAATAAATGAAACAACACACCAATTAGACAACATAAAGTCTCCGTTTTTCTTCAAAACATGAATTCCACCATTAAGCCTTTCCAAAAAAAGAATGCCATAACTTAAACTTGAAAATGGGGTAACACATAACATCCGGTGTATTGTATATTACAAAATAAAATAAAAACACAATAAACCAAAAAACAGAGCATACCTAAAACACCATATACTTTAAAAAACACCATGTATGTTAACACCAAGCATTAACACAATATAATTAAAAACACCATAAATGTTAAACACTATATACCAATATGCATAAACACCAAAATTATGCAGAACATCATAATTATCCAAATAAACATGGCGTATATGTTAAACACCATATGGCAATACGCATAAACACCAAAACAATACAGAACAACATAATTATCCAAATATTGCAATGCCATGTACATAAACACCAAAATGATGCACAAATGTCATGTATGTTAACACCAAGCATTATCACAATATAATTAAAAAAACTCCATGTATGTTAAACACCATATACCAACACGCATAAACACCAAAATGATGCAGAACATCGTAATTATACAAATATTGAGATTAAAAAAATACCAAATTATACACAGACATACCATCAACATCATTTGTATTCGAATGATTCATCGTTCGTTTACAAATATGAAATACTGAAATCGTAAAATTGATATACACCACACAGAAATGTCAAAACGTAAACCTCAATCAGATCGTGATTTTAGTTTTTTTAATCGTTATTTCGCTGTTGTATTGAGATTAAAAAAAGGAAATAAATTATTAGTCCGAATATGATGCGAAATTCTTGGGATTTAATTATTTCAAAATATCAGCTAATTGTTAATTACTTCAATGACCTTTTATTTTAAATTACACATTGTCCAGGTGTCAAGCAATGATTACTTCTTACACTTTTTAAGGTTTTTGGCCTTTGTAGACAAACTTGAATCTATGTATATATATAGGGGACGTTTAATGTACAAATGAAATTAACGTGCTAAACGTAGGAAGCCACAAGAATGCTCCATGTGTCATCAGGATAAGGGGCATTATCGTCCATTTAAAATTACAGACCGTGATTTATAAAATTACAGACTAGCCTTTAACACACATAATCAAGGACCACATGGATAATCACAGACCAATAATTACGGAACGCATTATATAACAATCACAGACTGTATTTTAACACAAAATAATCAAGGACAAAATGTATAATCACTAACCAATAATCACGGACCACGTTATATGAAAATCACGGATCGTCATTTAACATGCATCATCAAATGATCAACTGCATAATTACGTATCAATAATCACGTACCAAGGATAAAAATCACGGACCACATAAAAAAAGCTTAAAAAGGTATAACAATACTATACTTAAATTAAAGATAATAAATTCTCAATTTAAAAGTGTAATTTTTTAAAAAAATACTAAAGCATGTAAAAGTTTTTTAATTTTTAAAAACCAAGTGTAACTTGTTGTAATATAGAAAATGTGGTTGTTCCTCTTTCGTCATTCGAGTAATATTTTACTCTTCTTTTGTGAAGAAATTGTATAAAGTGGGGACCACTTAATCTTATTCATTGATTAGTTTGATCAAAGAGTCCAGAATCCATCCTACGTTTTGTACTTTAAGCAACATATGTATTTGATCCGGATCCTATATATACATATACATATACATATATATATATATATATATATATATATATATATATATATATATATATACGGAAGTGTTCAAATAATAATCAACTCTAAAAGCATTAACCAAAAATAACCCGTCAAGATAAAGCCAAATCTTGAATTTTTTTAAACATCATTGTAAGACATATACAACATTTTCTTCTTTTATAAGTTTGCGAAAATTAATCACTGTTAGCGACGTAACATCGTTGTAAGTTTTTCACTTACATCACTGTAACTATTTTAACCCTAAAACTTACAACGATGTTACGTCTCAAACGGTGATAAATTTTCGTAAACATATAAAAGAAGTGTTGTAAATGTCTTATAATAATGTTAAAAAAATCCAAGATTTGCCTTACGGGTTATTTTGGGTTAATTTTTTAAAAGTGGATTATTATTTGTTCATAATCTTATATATATATATATATATATATATATATATATATATATATATAGGGAAATAACCAAATGAAAATCCTATTTTAGTGTGAAAACATTGAAAACTAGACAAAAATCATGTAAAAAACGTATTTTTTTAAAAAATTTTTTTATAGTTTTTTAACATTATTGGACACATTTTTATAAAAAAAAATCAAAAAAACGTCGAAGAAATATTTAAAAAAAATTTTATAAAATTTTTTTACGTTGTAAAACATACGTAACGATGCGTCAGATCTGACGAAATTTTTTTACGTTTGTTACGTATGTTTTACATGGTTTTTTTTTAACGTTTTGTTACGTATGATTTGCATGGGTTTTCATGGTTTTCACACTAAGAAGTGGTTTTCAAATATATATATATATAGAGGATGGTTCGAATGTTAACCCTTCCTTATTGCGTTAACCGAATAACTATATCTTATTACTTTGGGGCCCACATTAAATTAATCTAAATGTTTAGGTTTTTTTCTTCTTTTTTTATTAATGTAAATGTGTCCTACATTAACTAAAAAAGAAAAAAATAACATACATCTTTAAATTTACTTTAATATGGACCCAAAGTAACAAGATGTAATTATTCGGTTAATGCAATAAATATGAGTTAACATTTGATCATCTCCATATATATTGGGAAAAGATCAAATAAAAAGTCTATTTTGCCTAAGAAGGCTAAAAATGATTTTTAAAACCTCGAAAACCGACCTAAACGAACTCCGATTAAACTCCTTTCGTTGGCGTTAGAATCGTCTCATCGTATGAGTTAACATTTGATCATCTCCATATATATTGGGAAAAGATCAAATAAAAAGTCTATTTTGCCTAAGAAGGCTAAAAATGATTTTTAAAACCTCGAAAACCGACCTAAACGAACTCCGATTAAACTCCTTTCGTTGGCGTTAGAATCGTCTCATCGAACCCTACAATATTAGCTTTTAAGTTTTAGCTTTAATAACTACTTTTAAAATATAGATTTTAGGGCTTGGTTTTTGGCTTGTTAGGTGTTTTATCTTCAGGTTTATGGTTTGTTTTTAAACTTTTGGTTTTAGTATTTGGGTTTATTGTTTACAATTTAATGTTTGTGTTTTAGGGTTCAACAAGCCGGTTCCAATGATATAAAAATGAATTCAATCGGAGTTTGTTTGTATCGGTTTTCGTGTTTTTGAAAATCCTTCTTAGCCTTTTTAGGCAAAATAGACTTTTTAGGGGAACATTCCCTATATATATATATATATATATATAATAAGTTAAGGATCGAGAGCATGAAGATTTAAATAACAAACAATATAGCAATATGGCAGAAAGATAAATTAAACAAGAAAGATAAATTAAACAACTCATATTTAAATAATACCTTGATTTATTTCTTGAATATCTGAATTACAAATGATTTCCTTACAATTGGATGGAGCAATAATAACTTGAAAATCTAAATATTTTGAACATTGGGTGGTTGATAATACAAGTTTTTGAGGAGAGGGTTTTTTCATACATTTAATTCTAGGTAAATTTTCGAATGCTTTACAATGCAATCGAGGCTTTAATTTATAGAGCCTCCAACCCTATCTAGTTGGACATCGTCAGCCTTATCCAATTGAACATTGTCATCTTTATCCGAATTGAATTGGAAAATAATTCAACATTGTCGGCAAAGTAAATTGTCTTCTTTATATCTCCTTTATTAAAGTTGGCAGAGTAGCTGGCCATTTTGACATAAAGTTCAACTTGAAAATCTCATCTCTGACAAATTGTTGCAGTTACTTTAATAAAAGTTGTCACCTCTTGAAAATCTTATCTTCTTGACAATAATTGAGATTAACCCATATTAAAAACGGATCAACCCATGGATGACTTATATGGGTCCAATATCTTCATACGGATCTTGAGAATCTTGTAAATCTTCTTCATTGGTAGAACGCTTTGACCCCGAAGGAGATTGCTTAATCTCATTAATAATTTTCTGCATTTCTTCAGGGGTAGAACAAGACTGTAGTCGAATTATATAGTCTTGATCTTGAAAAGAATTTAGATTTTGAATAATAGGAGTCTTTACAGATCTTTCATATTGACTGGATATAGACATATAATATTTTTGCACAGAAGCAATATTGGCTTTTTCAATTGAAAATTTATTCCACCATTTACTCCTATAATGTCTTAGGAAAAGAGGAGGAGATATATCTTGTTTAACTTGATAATGATAAGTCCAAGAGAAAATCCAAGGAATTTGAAATACAGTCATAAATTGAAGAGTGTATTCAAAATCAGGGATTCCATCTTGCTTAAAATAGTCTATAAACTTATTATAGGCCTCAAGAATTTGTTTAGGAAAAGCATTTGGAATGATTCCAATATACTTAAACCATTTAACAAACCATCTTGGATAATTGTTTGAGAATTGTTCATCATAGTATATAAACCAGGAATGATTAAAATTTCTAAATAAAAGAGCCTTTTCCCAAGCTTCTTGATAATCGTAATAATTATATTGAGAATATGAATTGAAATTTGAAAGAGTTTTTTGAACGAATGGTTTAGATTTCCATTCTTCAAGACTTATAATCTTTTTAATTTTTATTTTGGAATAGTCAATTTTTGATGGGATTTGAGGATTGAGAATATGTTGAATATCAACAGAACCGGTATCAACTAATATAGCCTGGTAATAATCAATATTCTTTTGATCAGAATCATAAAAATGACAATTTCTTGGATATAAATAATCTATAAGGGTTAAAAAGCTTTGAGAAACTTTTTCTTCTTCGATAGGTTCTAAAATCTTGATAATTTTATGATGAGGATTTATAAAATATAAACTAGAATCTGTTGTAGGAGATATATTGGGGCGAATAATTGATAGGGGTAGAATTCTAGTTGTTTGAACAATAGAAGAATATGGTGGTCTGGAAGATATAGGAACAGGTGAAGATGGTCTAAATCTTGGAAATGGAGATAATGGAGTAAAACTATTGTGAATAGGTAATGGAGAACTTGAAGAAGAACTTGCTGATAATGATGGCTTTGATTTAGATAAAACAATCTTTTTTGTATCCTTGCTCATATTCCCTGTAAAAATTCTCTTGATAAAAAGTCTGGTAAAGAATTATTTTCTCCTTTTATGAATTCAATTTGAAAGTCAAAATTGCTTAATAATGCCTGCCATCTTGCAAATATCTGTTTTGAAATTAAATTTTTTATATCCTTCTCTAAAATATGTTTTGCAGACAAACAATCAATTCTTAATAAAAAAGGTTTCATATATAAATCATCTTCAAATTTTTTAATACATAATACAATACTTAAAATTTCCTTTTTTATAGTTGAATAATTCTTTTGTGTATCATTCCATGATCCTGAATAATATCTAACTAATTGTTCTTTATTATTTTCTAAAGATTGCTTTAATATTCCTCCGAATCCTAAATCACTTGCATCAGTTTCAACAATTAACTTAGCATTAGGATGTGGAATATTTAAACATGGTAATTGTTTTATTTTAGTTTTAATTTGTTTTATAATATTTGTATGTTCCTGTGTCCATGGCTCAGGATTCTTTTTTAATCTTTTATATAAAGGTTTACATATAATTCCTAAATCCTTAAAGAAATCATGTATATAGTTCAGACATCCTAAAAATCTCTGTAATTGTTTCTTATCTTTAATTTCATCAGGAAACTTATTAGTAAATTCTAAACTTCTATCTATAGGTATAATAGTATTTTGCTTAATATTATGACCTAAAAATCTTATCTCAGTTTTAAATAGATTTATCTTAGTAGGAGATACTACTAGTCCATTCTTATGAATTATATCATAAAATATATTTAAATGCTTAAAATGTTATTCTAAAGACTTAGAATAAATTAAAACATCATCAATATAAATTATTGAAAAATTTCCTATAGGAATAATTATGTCATTCATAATATTTTGAAATTCGGAAGGAGCATTTTTTAATCCGAAGGGCATTACATTCCATTCGTAATGTCCAAAGGGAACATTAAATCCTGTTTTATATTTATCTTCCTCGGCTATTTGGATTTGCCAAAATCCAGATTTCATATCAAACTTAGAAAATACCTTTGCTTCATATATCTTTTTTAATAAATCCCTTTTATTTGGTATAGGATATCTTATCCATTCTAATACTTTATTTAAAGGTTTATAATTTATAACTAATCTTGGAGCACCTCTTTCAATTTCAGCGCTATTATTTACATAGAATGCAGAACATGACCAAGGAGACTTAGAAGATCTAATTAAACCTTTATCTAATAAATCTTTTATTTCTTTTTTACAATATTCTTCTAATTCTTGATTCATATGTATAGCTTTAGATTTTGTTGGTATATCTTTTTCATTAAAATCTTTTATATATGGTAACTTTACAATATGTTGTTTTCTTTGCCAAAAGGCATTAGGAATATTTGCACAAACATTTTTTATAAATTTTTCTTCAATTTTCTTTATTTTATTAATAATTATTTTATCATTTAATTGTTCTTTTATTCTTTCATTATTTATTTCATTTATTAAGAATTTCTTTTGTTTTTCTTTTAAATTTATAATATTTATTTGTTTAGATAAAACAGGTTCAGAAAATTCAAATATAATTTCTTTATTTAAAACTTTAGTACTTATTCCATTGCTATTTATAGTAAATGGATATAATTGAGTTATAAAAGGTGTTCCTAATATAATTTGAGAGGTTAAATTTTTTACTAATATTAATTGGGTTTTAAAACAGTAGTTTTCTTTACATATATGAACATTTGATAGTTTATAATTTATTATAAGCCTTGAACCACTGGCAGTAGATAATCTATATGAAGTTTTTTCATAATATTGTGTAGGTATAATTCCTTCTTGAATACAATTCATATCAGCTCCACTATCAATTAAAGCTGTTAAAGTGATTCTAAATTCGTTATTAACAATTATATTTACTTTAGTATACCACTTTTGATAATTTAGTTCTTTTAATATATTAATTTCATTGGTCTCATTACCTTTAATTATTATACTTTCGACATTAGTTTCTTTTTCTTTTCCTTTTTCAATATTTTTAATCTGTAATTTAATCATTTTAATATCTTCTTTTATATTTTTTAATTCTTCTTGTAATTCTTGCATAGTTATAGGTTTTTCTGGTTTTTTAATTTTTTTATAAATATCTTCTAAATTATATATTTCAGTAGTATCTTCTATTGTTTCTGATTTTTTATTAAAATTTTCTTTTAATTTTTCTAAATATAATTGGTTTAAATTCAAATCTTCAGTGTTTTCTAAAAGCTTTAGTAATATTAGATTTTCTTCATTATTTATCATATTTATAGATCCATCAATGTTACATAAACATGGACCAATGCATCCACATTCTTCATCATTATTACTGCTAGTATTATCGCTATCAGAAATATAATTTATATCATTACTATCATAATCTGAAAATTCTTCATCACTAATTTTAGTATCTAAAATTTTATTTATCTGTTCTTTTAATTCATCTGATATATTTAATTCATTTATCTTTCTTTTTGAATAACAATTTTTTGAGGTATGTCCTCTTTTACCACAAGTATAACAAGTTACTATTTTTCTTTTGTAAAACTTTTGTTTTTTATTTTTATTATAATTTTGTTCTTCAATTTTAGGTTTTCTATTCTTATAGTTTTTTCTATAATTTTTTCCTTTTATATAATTATTTCTTTTTACATAATTATTTTTTCTTTTTGAATTACTTGGTATTTTTATATTTTCAAAACCATATTGTTCACAAAAATTACCTAATTCATTTCTACTACTAATACCATCTTTCTTCATTTTTTGTTTTAATTTTAAATCGTTACATATTTGTAAACCTTCTTGATTTATATGATTTATTATTTGTCCATATGTCAATTCGTCATATGGTATATAATTATTATTTTCTCTTTTAATTTTCTCTCTAACTCTTTCTGCAAATAATTTTGGTAATCCTGCAATAAATCTTTCTTTCCAATATGATTGTTTACAATCACTTCTCATCATAACTTTAGATATAAAAACATCCTTATACCATCTAAAATCTTGTAATTTTCTACACGTAAGATTTAATAGTATTAAAGAACTCCTTTCTTGGTAATCTGAAGGATTTCCTATAAAATTTTTTATAATAGCGAATATAAGTGTATTTATTATATCTGTTTCTTCAGTTTGGACTTGTATTCCATTTTCTAATTTCACCTTTTTAGCATTTGCAATAAATTGTTTATCAAAATCTGTTACATAATTATCCCACCATCCTTTTAAATTTCCGGAAAAACCAGAAACAATCATTTTGAAAATTTGTATTTCATTATTTCCTATTTGTTTATATGCATTAGATGCCATAGTCATTTCTTGTAATATATTTAAAATTTGAAATTCAGATTGCCCGTCTATATTCCATTCATATATAGATTTACCATCATATGCTGTATAAACTCTATTACTACCTTCTTCAATTTGTACATCAGGAGGAGTTGGTTTATAATACCAATTCCTGGTATCTGGTTTTAAAGTAAAATTCTTTAATTTATTTATTGTTTCATTTTTCATATTATTAAATTGAGATTCTAATTTGTTATAAGAGGAATCTGAATTATAAGATTCATCATCTCCATCATTTATAGTATTTAGACTTAAATTTTTTAATTTTTCTAATGTTTCTAATTGTTCTTTCATTAAATTTAAAGTTTTTTCTTTTTTATTTAAAATTATAGGGGTATCTATAGTAAAAGGTTTAAATATAGGGTTTTCTATTTTAATTTCTTTTCCTTTAATTTTTTCGTTTGCTTCTAATTCCGTTTTTTCATTTTCAATTCTTTCTAATTGTTCTCCTATAGTATTTAATTTTTCATTTGTATAATTATTCTGACAAATAATTGTATTTAAATTTTTTGTATTATCGTCATTAAGATTTGCTAAAGGTACTCCTATATATTCTCTTCTTTCTTTTATAATTTTTATGTTCTCATGAGGAGGATGAATACTAACTAATTCTTCATTGTTTTTTATTAATGTATAATTTTTTGTAATTTTATTATTAACAGATATTTGTTCTATAGTAGGATATTTGATATTATTATTCTTACAATATATAGGTAACCAAGTAAAGAAAGTAATATTTTCATTATTGTTAATAATATAATCTTCCCATTCTTTTCTATGTAGTAATCTAGATTCTTGATTAAATGTTTTATGATACCATATTAGATTATCTAAATTATATTTATTTAATATTTCACATCTTAAAAAATTCATCATTTCTTTATTCATTTTAACAAGTAAATTTGGTTATTTCAGTAGAAATTATTCTTATCCTTTTAAATTGATATTCTATTTCTTCACTTAAATGGAATTGACGATTTGTATAATAATATAATTTATTTACTCGATCTTCTATATTTTCTTCTTCTATTTCATTATTAAAATAATTATCTATTTTTAATAATTCATTTTGATATTTATATAATTTTTCATAACATTCTTTTATTAAGAATTTAAGAAGTCTCATTTGAGAATTTCTACACTGAATTTTTGTATCACTCATATTAACAAGTATATTTTGATATATTTGTAGAACAGATTTTTATAAGTTCTTTATTAATTTTTATTTTATCTTGTAAAAAATATTTAAAATTCATATGATGAAATTTTTGTATTTTATTATTATATTTATTTTCTTCTAAATATTGATTTGTTTTTTCTAACTCTATTTTATATTTTTAATTTTTTATGAAATTCTTTTAATGCTGAAACATAAAATTGAACTTGAGGATTCCTTCTTTGAATTCTAGTATCACTCATAATTGTTTTAAAAAATCCATATCAGATTTACTGGGATTATATGACTTATCAGATTTATTATCTTCTTCTTGTTCATAAAAAGCCTTAGGTATAGAATTAGAATAATCTATTCCTGCTATTTTCATTGATTGTGATCTTATTAAATTATTTCTTTGTATATTATTTATACTATTTATACTACTGCTTGATGTTGAATATCTAGCAGAAGTACTATTATTATTAAAAATTATTTCTATTGATCCATCAGAATTTTCTATTATATTTGATGTTTGATTTTCTATATCTATAGGTTTTGGTGGATTTATATCTTGTAAATTCCATGATAAAGACTGTGTAATTTCAATCCATTTTAATCTTTTTGGTGTTATAACTTTTGCATGCATAGTATTTGCTTCAAATAGTATAGTTTCATCTCTTGGAGATGATAATTTAGTTTTTGGTTCTATGGTAGTAGTCATAGTTTTATAATAAATTCTATATATAACTACTGCAGCATTAGTTTTTTCTTTAAATTCTAAATTTCTTGTTTTTATTGTTAAAGTTAAAGTATCAAGAATGTTTGGATCGAATAATCCTATAGAAAAATTAGGATAACAATTAAAATATATTGGACCATTGGCTATATTTGATTCAACCATAGCTAATAATGAATTATTGAAATTAGTATGTCTAGCATCTCTTAACATAGTTAATATAGGAGCGTCTATTCCTAATCTGAACATAGGCTTTATAGCTACCTGTACTAATCCTATATGTAAAAATTTATAATTCTTTCTATGGTTTAATATAGCTTCTTTAGATAATAATTGTAAATTTTGATGATCTTTATTTATAGGAATAGTTTGTTCAGTCATTTTGATTGAGTAATCTTGTAAGAAATCAAAAGTTCCTATTTTATATATAGTTTTTACATCTTGTTTAGGTATATTCCAATTTAATAAATTATTTTCAATTTGAGAAATACTTATTTCCAAAGAATTCATATTGTTGTTTAAATCTTCCTCTTGATCATTAGCTAAAGTATTTGAGCTATGATCTCTTCGTGATAATAATCTAGATATCTGATTCATTATTTGTATTTGTTTTAATGATAAAATTTTTTGAATTAACTTAATCAATATTTTGAAATATTCAGATTATACTGAGGGAACATCCCCAAAGCCCAAGACGTGGTCCGGCTGCTCTCTATCTTGGAGCCTTACGCTAATCCAACCGTCTAGCCGATAGGACTTGCCAACACAGCATAGTTCCAAATTTTCAAAATATGACGTTGTTTTTTCAATAAATTTTTCCATTATAACATTTACAAATAATTAATTAGAGTATTTAGACATAATATCACTTGAATCATGGCTCTGATACCATAAGTTAAGGATCGAGAGCATGAAGATTTAAATAACAAACAATATAGCAATATGGCAGAAAGATATATATATATATATATATATATATATATATATATATATATATATAGGGAATTGTTCTAATACTAACCCACTCTTAGAGCGATAACCCATTAACTTTGCCAAAAAATAGCCGAATCTTGAATTTTTTTTAAACATCATTGTAACACAATTTGAACACCATGTTCTTTTATGAGTTTGGGCTAATTCATCACCGTTTGGGCTCTTACAGTACTGTAGGTGTTTAAATATTTAAATCTTACAGTACTGTAGCACAAAACTTACAACGATGATATTTTTTAAACGGTGATGAATTAGCCCAAACTCATAAAATAACATAGTGTTCTAATTGTGTTACAATGATGTTCAAAAAAAAAATTTAAGATTCGGCTTCGTTTTGGCAAAGTTAATGGGTTATCGCCGTAAGAGAGGGTTAGCATTTGATCCCAATCCTATATATATATAGTTATTTATTAAGTTTTACTAAATAGTCTCCTTATCATAAAAGTTTAAAATGATTATTAACTATTAGATTATCATATTAAATATAAGAGGAAAATTCAAAATTTTAGATAGAAAAGTTGTTTTAGGGTAATTTAGTCAATATCACTTTTCTCCCGCATTTTTTTAAATATGAATAACATTTACATGCGATACTTTTTTTTATAATAATATATAATAAAAATAAGCATTTTTATCTTTAAAATGAATATAGGGTTGATATAAAAAATGAAATTTGTTCATTTTATTGTGTCTAATTATTGACATTGTGTCTTTCTTAAACATTTGTGTATAATTATCTTTTTTTTTGTGTTTTTCATTACAGGTAATTGTGTCGTTGTTACATGTAATTGTGTCTATTTTAAATATCATTGTGTTATTCATACATGTTATTGTGTCATCCTGATCGGGGTGTAATTAACCATGAGTTTTGATGGTAAATGAAGCGATTTTATGTGTTTAACGTTTAAAAACGATGTTACTTTGAGTTTTTAATGTGTTTCAGGTGCTCGGGAGACAAAACGATGAAAAGTGGAAGTCTTGCGGCAATTTTGGGAAAGGCCGTATGTGAGGCCCCGAAACCGGGCACCTCACAGAGGTTGGTTCTCATCATAACACATAGCTCTTAAACTAAAAACTTTCATAATCATGCAGCGGAAATGTAAACATAGTTTGATAAACATAAATCAATAAAGTGTCTGTATCAAAAACATATCGGATTTGCCAAAACCAATGGATCGTCTAACTGGATGCCCGAGCTCCATGCCTCCTCTTATCATACCTTCAACCTGACATACATGCTAAATCAAGTCAGCTTACGCTGGTGAGTTCTAGTTTTCATAAAACAACATTTAACATACTTAACATACACATCATTTCATTCACATAGTCCATAACCTTAGCACATAACATCCTTACATCATCATCATCATACGTTCCCCTGTTACCATACGAACAGTGGGCTTATGCCTGCACAAGGCTCCATACCCAGTTATAGTCGTGGTTGACTATCATACCCAGTTATAGTCGTGGTTGACTATCATACCCAGTTATAGTTGTGGTTGACTATCATACCCAGTTATAGTCGTGGTTGACTATCATACCCAGTTATAGTCGTGGTTGACTATCATACCCAGTTATAGTCGTGGTTGACTATCATACCCACTTATAGTCGTGGTTGACTATCATACCCAGTTATAGTCGTGGTTGACTATCATACCCAGTTATAGTCGTGGTTGACTATCATACCTACCCAGCACGAGAGCTGGTACATCTTTCATACTTATCCTATAACACGTATAGGAACATCGTTCGTTCGTCATACATGATATGCTAGCATTATATCATCTTTTACCATAATCATCATAACATTTACTGCTAGCATTATAACATCGTTCATAGCAGTCATCATGGCATCTTAGACATGTTATACTAGCATCGTCTCATCATACCATCATAGCATACTGTCATCATGCACAGTTCATCATAACATACTAGCATCATCAGCATATCATAATATCATGTCATCATGCCTACATATCATACTTCCATCCCAGCAACCTAGGACCTTGTCATACTCCTATAACTATTCTCATAGTTATCATCAAGAAGCATGTTATCATAAAGTCATCATCATATCAAATGCTAGCATCATTTTCATGTCATGTTATTCATCATCATAATTCATTTCTCATGCATTCATCATACTTAACCTACTTTCATGCATAGATCATACTAGCACATACGCATGCATACATAGTCAGGGCATACCATCATTCATTCATCATCATAAGCACATAACATCATAACATAACCATAAGCATGTATGCCAGCCCAAAACAGTTAACATGAAATAGGGCGTCTAGAACTCACCTGACAGTAGACTCTTGTTAACCTTAGCCGAACTCCTTAGCTAGGGCCTTAAGGACCTATATCAGTTACATCATATCGTCACATACCATCACATCACATACTTAGACTTAGAAATTATTCTAAGTCCTCATAGCCTACTAGTCCCCCTTTCTGAATCCAAGTTCTCGAAACTTAGCTAAGTGTTCGAAACCCTTGAAATTCGTTAAGTTCTCATGTACACGAATTGCCATGTACTCGAAACATCCCTTGTTCACGAAATGCCCTGTACACGAAATTCCATGTACACGAAATAGCCATTGTATTCGAAATACCCATGTACTCGAAATTCCATGTACACGAAATAGCCATTGTATTCGAAATACCCATGTACTCGAAATACTCATGTACACGAAATGGCCCTGTACTCGAACTACCCAGGTACTCGAAATACTCATGTATACGAAATTCTAAGTATGATTTCGAGTACCCTTAGTGTATAGCTTCGTGTACTCATCATTTCGTCATTAAACATCTCAGAAATTCATCTAAGGCCTTGGGGAGCTAGTTCTAGGTTCCTTATGTTGTTACCAACGTATTGGAACCTCAAAGTTATGAACTTTATGCATAAAGGTGTGAGCTTTATGCATAAGTTCACCCTTTGTTTAACCATCCTAACTTTTGTATAAAAATCCAGCTTTCTATACATGAATCACTTACTTGAAGGTAGCTGATCCTCCTGGTAGAATCCCGTGCGTTTCCTACTTCGTTTGGTCGATCAAAGTTTGATTCTTGAAATTCTTGGACTTAAACTTCGTGTACTCGAGAGCAGATGAGCTTCCAGCCAAAGGTTCGCACATTTCCCAAGGCACTACTATTTATAGGAAGTGTCTTGTACTCGAAATTATGGATTTTCGAATACAGGCTTCGAGTACAGTGTACTCGAAATCCCAATGTTGAGTACACGAACCCGCAGCCCCAATTTGTTTATTTTTCGTCTATCTTACTTCGAGCTTGTTATTCGTTACCCATTTGTAAGTTCAAGTAACTTGTATTAAAATTTCGGGATGTTACAAGTCTCCCCTCCTTACAATAGGTTTCGTCCCGAAACCTGCCTCGTTACATATCGAACAAATGAGGGTACATCTTCCTCATTTCGTCTTCCAATTCCCACGTCGTGTCTGAACCCTTCCGATGCTTCCACTGAACTCTTACTTGACGAACCGTTTTATTCCGTAGTTGCTTTTCCTTCGTATCTACGATGGCAACTGGTTCCTCAATGTAGTTCAGTCGATTATCTACCTCAATGTCATCTAAAGGAACATGCGCCTGCTCGTCTGCGAAGCACTTCCTAAGATGCGACACGTGAAAGGTAGGATGAATCCCGTTCAGCTCCTCTGGTAGGTCCAGCCGATACGCGACCTTCCCTACCCTTGCCTTTATCGGAAATGGTCCAATGTACCTCGGGCTCAACTTGCCTCGCTTTCTGAATCGAATGATTCCCTTCCATGGTGATACTTTCAGCAACACTCGATCGCCAACATCAAACTCGATCGGTCTTCGGCGCTTGTCAGCGTAAGACTTTTGGCGATCTTGTGCAGCTTTCATACGTGCTTTTATCACCCGTAGCTTTTCTGCCATATCAATCACAGCAACCTTGTTTCCCATTTCTTTCTGTCCAACTTCACCCCAGCATACCGGGGTTCTACACCGTCGTCCGTACAACGCCTCATATGGGGGCATTCCGATACTAGAGTGATAGCTGTTGTTATATGAAAACTCCACCAAGGGCAAGTGGTCATCCCAGCTTCCTCCAAAATCGATAATGCACGCCCTAAGCATATCCTCCAACGTTTGGATAGTCCTTTCTGACTGTCCATCAGTCTGAGGATGATAGGCGGTACTGATATTTAACCTCGTTCCCATAGCATCATGAAACTGCTTCCAGAATCTGGAAGTAAACCTCGTATCTCGATCTGACACAATGGAGACAGGAACTCCATGTCTGGCCACAATCTCCTTTACGAACAACTCAGACAACCTTTCGGACGTATACGTTTCCCTGATAGGGAGAAAGTGTGCACTCTTCGTCAGTCGGTCCACAATCACCCAAATGGTATCATGTCGCTTAGCTGTCTTTGGTAGCTTGGTAATGAAATCCATGGTGATGTGTTCCCATTTCCATTCCGGTACCTCTAGAGGTTGCACATATCCGTAGGGCTTCTGATGTTCAGCCTTCACTTGCGCACAAGTAAGACACCTGTTCACATACTGCATCACATTAAACTTCATGCCCGGCCACCAATAATCCTGTCGAAGATCTTGATACATCTTCGTCGCACCGGGGTGTACCGAGTATCGTGACTTGTGGGCTTCATCTAAAATCCTCGCTCAAATGTCCCCATTTCTGGGCACCCACATTCGACCGAATCGTAGCTTTATCCCATGGTCATTGTCTTCCAAGTTCTTGACTTGTCCGAAGACGCGTTCAAAACCCACATTCTCTTCTTTCAATCCATCCTGTTGCGCCTGCTTGAGCTCGTTCAGAAAGTCTGGCGTTATCACCAAACTATACGATTTTACTCGTATGGCAGGATGATCAGTCTTGCGACTCAGAGCATCCGCCACCACATTGGCCTTTCCCGGGTGATATAGAATATCACAATCATAATCCTTTAACAGCTCAAGCCATCGTCTTTGCCTCATATTCAAATCCTTTTGCTCGAAGAAATACTTCAAGCTCTTGTGGTCGGTATAGATGGTACTCCTTACTCCATACAAACAGTGCCTCCATATTTTCAATGCAAACACCACTGCAGCGAGTTCAAGATCGTGGGTCGGGTAGTTAGCCTCATGAATCTTTAGCTGGCGCGAAGCATAAGCTATCACCCTTCCCCTTTGCATAGTACACATCCCAACCCTTGTCGTGACGCATCGGCATACACAACAAGATCATCATTCCCATCCGGCAGTGCTAGAACAGGAGCTTGGGTAAGTTTCTCCTTCAGCACTGAAAACGCTTGTTCTTGGTTTGGACCCCATTCGTACTTTACGTCTTTCTTCGTGAGCTTCGTCAGTGGCGTCGCTATCTTGGAGAAGTCCTGAATGAATCTCCGATAGTAACCGGCCAAACCAAGAAAACTGCGTACTTCTGTCGGTGACTTTGGAGGACTCCATTTCATAATCGTTTCAACTTTAGCTGGATCTACCATAATGCCTTCTGGGTTCACCACGTGACCCAGAAACTGTACCTCTCGTAGCCAGAAAGCGCATTTGGAGAACTTAGCATAAAGTTCCTCTTTCCTCAGAATTTCCAATACCTCACGTACGTGGCAAGCATGGTCTCCCTCGTTCTTTGAATAAATCAAAATATCGTCAATAAACACTATCACCGATCGGTCCAGCATCGGTCGACATACCCTGTTCATCAAATCCATAAATGCTGCAGGAGCATTCGTCAATCCAAACGACATAACGAGAAACTCGTAATGTCCATAACGCGTACGGAAAGCAGTCTTTGGAATATCCTGCTCTCGAACTTTCAACTGATGGTAACCGGATCGGAGATCTATCTTCGAGAACCAGCTTGCACCTTGCAATTGATCGAACAAGTCATCAATTCTAGGTAGAGGATACCTGTTCTTTACGGTCAACTTATTCAGTTCCCTGTAGTCGATACACATACGCATACTTCCATCCTTCTTCTTAACGAACAGCACCGGTGCTCCCCACGGAGAGACACTCGGTCGTATAAAACCTTTATCAAGGAGTTCTTGTAGCTGGGTCATCATTTCCTTCATCTCGGTTGGAGCTAAACGGTAAGGTGCTTTGGCAACGGGTTGTGCCCCCGGCACTAAGTCGATCTGGAACTCAATTTCCCGTTCGGGTGGTAATCCAGGCAATTCCTCAGGGAATACATCGGGGAAGTTACACACCACGGGAACATCATCAATCGTCCTCGTATCCGTACGTTCCTCAATCGCGTAGGCCAAGTAGGCTACACACCCTCGCCGCATCATAACATCAGCCTTGATCATCGAAATGATCTTTGGCGCATACATCGCTTTATCACCATAAACCGTCACGGAGCTCCCATCCATCGCACGTAAACATATCATCTTTCGTCGACATACAATATTAGCCTCATATTTGGCTAACCAGTCCATACCCAAAACCACATCGAATCCTCCTAAGGTAATAAGAAACAATCGGACAGGGAACCTATGACCTTCTATCTCAACATAACAGTCATCAATAGCCTCAGTCACCCTGGTCATCTTACCAATATCCGTCTCTACATCAAATACCCGATCTATCTTCTTAACCTTCCCAGATAACCCATCACAGAAAGTAGAAGACACAAAACTCATACTGGCACCAGAATCAAACAACACAGAAGCAGGAATATTGTTGATAGAAAAGGTACCTGTGACCACGTCCGGGTCCACAATCGCATCATCCTTCGTCATCGTAAAGGCTCATGCTTTAGCCTTCTGCTTCTCCTTTCCTTTCTCCTCTTTCTTACCCGAGCCCGAAGCATCGGCCCGTGGTTGTCTGCAATCCTTGGACAGATGTCCAAACCCGTTGCAGTTGTAGCATCTGGTGGCACTCGGACAATTGCTGGAGAAATGTCCCGTCTTTCCGCATCGAAAACATAAGTTAGTGCCCACCAAGCACTGTCCGGTGTGAATTTTACCACACTTGTTGCATCGGTTCGCATCCTCACGCTTCATCTTCTTGCCTGAAAACTTTCGTTGGTCTGTTCGACCCCTCTTAGTCCCGGAGGACTCTTTCACCTTTGCTTCTTCTTTGACTGGCTCGGCTGACATAACATCATCCCAAACTATGCCACTGAGCTCCACAGTGGAGTCATAAGTCTTGGGAGCATTCGCCTTCACATGTATCCGAACCTTCGGAGGCAAACCCTCCATGTACAACTTTACCCTACGTTCCTCGGTAAAAACCAAGTGAGGAACAAGTCTTGCCATCTCATTGAATCGTGAGGTGTACTGCCTGTGGTTCAGACTTCCCGCCTTCAGCACCAGAAACTCCCTTTCAACCTTATCCAACTCATTCTTGGGACAGAACTGCTTAGTGACCAGTTCCTTGAGATCCTCCCAAGTCATCTTTTCCATATCCTCAGTAGTCTTGGATTGCTTGACGGTGTTCCACCAGTGAAGTGCCTCCTCAACGAAAGAGTGAGCTGCAAACTTGACAGCTTGGTCAACTCGGCACTCACTGATAGAGATAAAAGCCTCCATCGCAGAAATCCAGTGGCAGGTGGCCACTGCGTCCTTCTTCCCATCAAAAGTCGGTGGGTTACATCCCTTGAAGGACTTGTAGTCACAGCCCTTCAGTTTCCCTGTCATAGAGTCGCCGCTCTTCGTCTCGATGATCACCACCTCATCTTCTTTGGTGCTTTCTTTAGTTCCTTCAGACTTGTCTTTTAGAGCATCCTTCAGTGCCTTAGCAATCATTGCTGGCATCTTTTCATCCATGATCTTGCAGACCTCATCAGAAATAGCCTTCACCACGATAGGCTCTAGAGTGAACTCGTCTTCATTCTCAGGTTGCTCGTTGTGCTCGTGGTCGTCTTCGTTGACGGGTTCTTCAGCCTCGACATGTGGTTCTTCAGCTACCTGTGGTTTCTTTCGCGGTCTACCCTTTTGTCCGGCCATCTTAACTTTCTACATAATGCAACAATTGATGAGTCAGCATAGGAATCAGTTTAGCACGGAATAAGTTTTGTAAATCGTTAACGACGTTGATCAAGTGTTATTAACCATTTACCCAACTCATAGGCTCTAAACGTTTCCCATCCCATCTCTTCAATGTGCATGACACTAACTGCTTTCATAACATTACATCTAACCCTTAACTCATACATAAACATTCAACTCGTGGCATCCGTCATCCGTGGTTGGCAATCCGCATCCATTAATCCCATTCTCAGTTTAAGTCTTGGCATTTGGGATGCCAAGATCTCTCAAACTATGGCTCTGATACCAACTTGTGAGGCCCCGAAACCGGGCACCTCACAGAGGTTGGTTCTCATCATAACACATAGCTCTTAAACTAAAAACTTTCATAATCATGCAGCGGAAATGTAAACATAGTTTGATAAACAGAAATCAATAAAGTGGCTGTATCAAAAACATATCGGATTTGCCAAAACCAATGGATCGTCTAACTGGATGCCCGAGCTCCATGCCTCCTCTTATCATACCTTCAACCTGACATACATGCTAAATCAAGTCAGCTTACGCTGGTGAGTTCTAGTTTTCATAAAACAACATTTAACATACTTAACATACACATCATTTCATTCACATAGTCCATAACCTTAGCACATAACATCCTTACATCATCATCATCATACGTTCCCCTGTTACCATACGAACAGTGGGCTTATGCCTGCACAAGGCTCCATACCCAGTTATAGTCGTGGTTGACTATCATACCCAGTTATAGTCGTGGTTGACTATCATACCCAGTTATAGTTGTGGTTGACTATCATACCCAGTTATAGTCGTGGTTGACTATCATACCCAGTTATAGTCGTGGTTGACTATCATACCCAGTTATAGTCGTGGTTGACTATCATACCCACTTATAGTCGTGGTTGACTATCATACCCAGTTATAGTCGTGGTTGACTATCATACCCAGTTATAGTCGTGGTTGACTATCATACCTACCCAGCACGAGAGCTGGTACATCTTTCATACTTATCCTATAACACGTATAGGAACATCGTTCGTTCGTCATACATGATATGCTAGCATTATATCATCTTTTACCATAATCATCATAACATTTACTGCTAGCATTATAACATCGTTCATAGCAGTCATCATGGCATCTTAGACATGTTATACTAGCATCGTCTCATCATACCATCATAGCATACTGTCATCATGCACAGTTCATCATAACATACTAGCATCATCAGCATATCATAATATCATGTCATCATGCCTACATATCATACTTCCATCCCAGCAACCTAGGACCTTGTCATACTCCTATAACTATTCTCATAGTTATCATCAAGAAGCATGTTATCATAAAGTCATCATCATATCAAATGCTAGCATCATTTTCATGTCATGTTATTCATCATCATAATTCATTTCTCATGCATTCATCATACTTAACCTACTTTCATGCATAGATCATACTAGCACATACGCATGCATACATAGTCAGGGCATACCATCATTCATTCATCATCATAAGCACATAACATCATAACATAACCATAAGCATGTATGCCAGCCCAAAACAGTTAACATGAAATAGGGCGTCTAGAACTCACCTGACAGTAGACTCTTGTTAACCTTAGCCGAACTCCTTAGCTAGGGCCTTAAGGACCTATATCAGTTACATCATATCGTCACATACCATCACATCACATACTTAGACTTAGAAATTATTCTAAGTCCTCATAGCCTACTAGTCCCCCTTTCTGAATCCAAGTTCTCGAAACTTAGCTAAGTGTTCGAAACCCTTGAAATTCGTTAAGTTCTCATGTACACGAATTGCCATGTACTCGAAACATCCCTTGTTCACGAAATGCCCTGTACACGAAATTCCATGTACACGAAATAGCCATTGTATTCGAAATACCCATGTACTCGAAATTCCATGTACACGAAATAGCCATTGTATTCGAAATACCCATGTACTCGAAATACTCATGTACACGAAATGGCCCTGTACTCGAACTACCCAGGTACTCGAAATACTCATGTATACGAAATTCTAAGTATGATTTCGAGTACCCTTAGTGTATAGCTTCGTGTACTCATCATTTCGTCATTAAACATCTCAGAAATTCATCTAAGGCCTTGGGGAGCTAGTTCTAGGTTCCTTATGTTGTTACCAACGTATTGGAACCTCAAAGTTATGAACTTTATGCATAAAGGTGTGAGCTTTATGCATAAGTTCACCCTTTGTTTAACCATCCTAACTTTTGTATAAAAATCCAGCTTTCTATACATGAATCACTTACTTGAAGGTAGCTGATCCTCCTGGTAGAATCCCGTGCGTTTCCTACTTCGTTTGGTCGATCAAAGTTTGATTCTTGAAATTCTTGGACTTAAACTTCGTGTACTCGAGAGCAGATGAGCTTCCAGCCAAAGGTTCGCACATTTCCCAAGGCACTACTATTTATAGGAAGTGTCTTGTACTCGAAATTATGGATTTTCGAATACAGGCTTCGAGTACAGTGTACTCGAAATCCCAATGTCGAGTACACGAACCCGCAGCCCCAATTTGTTTATTTTTCGTCTATCTTACTTCGAGCTTGTTATTCGTTACCCATTTGTAAGTTCAAGTAACTTGTATTAAAATTTCGGGATGTTACACCGTAGGCTGGGCCGTAGCCTATGGTCAAAAGGCCGTAAAACAGAGAGTTTTTGGAGAAGGCCGTAAGGAGGCCGTAGCTTATGGTCTCAGGCCGTAAGGTGGCTGTAGCTTACGGTCTAGAGGTCGTAGCTTACGGTCTGCTCAGATCTGGGCTTCGCAAGTGCAACGGCTGGACCTATAAAAAGGGGGTTTCGTCCCAAAATTAGGGGTTCCGAGTTTTCAAGCTTTGGGGGCGATTTTTCAAGGTTTTTGGGCACTTTTGAGCGGCTCCAATCATCCCGAAGATTCCAACTAACACCGATTCGAGATCCAATCATCCAATTCAACAAACAACATGATGAATCCTATTTCCACCATGAGAGGCTAGTTTCTTCATGATTGCTTCCGGGCACTTGGGTTAGTTAGAAAGCTTTGATTTTTATGTTTGAACTTCGTTGTTTGGATGTTAAAGACACGATTTTTACATTGGTTTGTTTGATTTAACCGATTTATTTATGATTGAGTAATTTTGTGTTGCCATCAGTTTTCGGTTTCCTTGCATCGTAAACTCATTGGTATTTACAGGTTACTCGTTATATTTAGATTGGCATTGTGTGAATAAACAAGTCTTTAAACGTTTGTTCCATTTTGTCACTTCAATTCAATCAATTGCTTAAGTGTGTTTATGTGAATTACATCTAAGTTTGCTAAAGATCATTGTGAATCTCTAACCTAAAACCGGAAGTAATCATATTTTGTTCAGTTTTATTAAACCATTAATAAAGTTATTTGCTTTAAACTAATTTTCCTAATTCAACTCAAAGTTGAGTTTTCGTTTCATTAGTTACTAGAGTCAATTGCCAAACAATTAGCACTTTCCAAAGATTCCCTGTGGATACGATACCTTATTTACCCTTACTAGTTAAAGGTAGCTAAGACACGGGTTTTAGACTCATCTTTTGATTGACCGTTCGACATCGATCACATCCTTGGTTGATATTATGTATTCAGTAATATCATTGTATTTTAAATTGTTTAGAAGAACACAAGATTCAGCAGAAAACACAAAAGACATAATGACCTTTACAAAATTGTTCATACTCGTCATTTTGTCTTTTTTAAAGGTAATTGTGTTTTTTTAAACTATTGTGTTATTCATACTTGTTATTAATTTCATTCTTGTTTGATATTATGTATTTTGTAATAGTGGGGAAGGTTCCCCTAAAAAGTCTATTATGCCTAAGAAGGCTAAGAAGGATTTTCAAAAACACGAAAACTGACCCAAACAAACTCCGATTGAATTCATTTTTGTATCATTGGAACCGGCTTGTTAAACCCTAAAACACAAACATTAAATTGTAAACAATAAACCCAAATACTAAAACCAAAACTTTAAAAACAAACCATAAACCTAAAGATAAAACCTAAAAAGCCAAAAACCAAACTCTAAAATCTAAACTTTAAAAGTAGTTATTAAAGCTAAAATTTAAAAGCTAATATTGTAGGGTTCGATGAGACGATTCCAACGCCATCAAAATGAGTTTAATCAGAGTTTTTTAGGTCGGTTTTCAAGGTTTTAAAAATCATTTTTAACCTTTTTAGGCAAAATTGTGATAATTGTGTACGAAGGATCACGTCATCACTGACGAGAGCACATTTGATCGAGCTAAAAATCCACGTTGAATTGACAACCGAAACTATTACGGGATGATAGTATGCGGAAAATGATGAACGTGGGCGAAAACGGTGCGCGAAACGGAGTTATGGATTGTCCGGAATCGCGAAACGAAGTTTCCGTCGTAAAATAGGTGAAATAGCCCTGGGGCGGTACGCCCCAGGTCGAGTGACAAGTACAGGCGATGCGCGCGGGGTTCAAAAGTTTCTAGAAGGCCGGTATCATCCGCGCGGTACGCCTGGCGTGGCTGCGTGAATCCAGGCGGTACGCCTGGGGTCCAGATCGACGGCAACTTGCATAAAAATCAAGATTTCTCATTCTTATCTCATTTCTATCTTCCTCTCGACGCCAGCAGCTCACACCCACGAAAATCACCATCCAAATCACCAAAAACTCAAGTTTGAAGGCCTCACGACGTTTAGATCGCATCCAGAAGCGTTAAAACAAGTTCTGATCATCATTTCATTCGTTGGAATCCGTCAGATTAGGTAATGGTTCATTTTAAACCTTCTGGTTTGATTTTTTATTGATTAAATCTTGAGTTTGAACGTAATGATATAGTTAGGGTTGTTGATTATTGCCTAGATGATGGCTAGGATTGATTTTGAATGACAAACTCGAACTGTTAACGGGTAAATCCTTGTTTTGTGCCGTTGTAATGCCAGGTTTGCATGGAATCATAACAATGGTTATAATGGTTTAAACCATTTGGTTGTGACCATGTATGTGATTAGTTTGATTAATTTTTAACATGCAACGTGAAAGTTGAATGTTTTAAACTAATCACAATCATTAACATATACTCATTGGAACGATTATCTAATGTTTCTGATAACAGTCAGATTAGTATGTTAAACATGGTTATTAAACCTATTCTAATACTACATTGTGATATTCCATGATATTTGGGTAATCAATAACAAGGATTAATCATTTCTAAGCCATTAATCTGTTTAGAGACTATCTTAGCAATTATAATCAACAACATTAACTATTTGGTTAATCTGAGATCATACTGATTAATCAAGTGAGTCATCAACTTAGTATTAGGAACCTGAATCAGTATAGGTTTCTACATTATCATACATTGTATGATATTACATTAAGATATGTAATTAAATACTAAACATCAGGTTGATGACTGTCAAGGCAATGTCTTGGACATTGGACGTTCAAAACGATTTAATTAGCAAGTTAAAACATAAATAACATATCAAACATAAACTAATGCAGAATCTCATCATTAGCACCAGTTGCGTGTGTTTCTACTATTTGAGACATCAAGTGAGTTTCGTACAACCCCTTTTCTCTTTACTGTTTTATAAACATCGGGGTAACTCTGTAAACTGTTTTCTGAACATATGATATGCATCACTGATATCTGTGTGATTTCATGTGATTTTTCGTGTGATTTTATGGGATTTTGCCGTTAGTAACAACTATCACAGTATCAAAAGTCCTCATTCGTGAACTGTATCTAGTGAACCCATGTGCGGCCGAACAGGAACCATTGATAGTACTATTGGCTGACAACCCATTTGCTGGGAGGATTGCATCTCCCCTGGTGTGAATGTTTGGTACCTGTTTCCATAACAACTTCTTAATGTTAGTGATAGACATTAAGATAATGAGGCATTAAGATATCTACCGACGGGTAGTATCTTCGTGAACAAACAACTGTCCGAAAGGAACTAGATACGGGTTCCATGGTTATCATGAACTGAAACTTTGAGAACATACTTATCATATCATATTGTTCTAAGTTAAACTGTCGAACTCACCAGCTTTGTGCTGACGTTTCAAACTTAACATTTTTGCAGGGCAGCGGTGATAATACGGTGAGGATGCACGTCACACCTATGTAATTAAGAAGTTTAGAATGTGTAATAACTATGTTATTATATTACTGTATTGACGAAACCTTTGTATGGTATTTATTTTAAGTGAATCTGTGTGCTGTGATATCGGTTCAAGTAAGTCACACCTCATCTCTGAGACATCACCACTATGCTTCCGCAACCAATAGAATGAGACGTATGACATCATCTCAGGTGACGAGAGGTGGGGGTGTGACAGGGTGGTATCAGAGCCACAGGTTATAGAATTTAGGTGGACTTAGAGACCTAGATTATAACCATAGGCTCGTATAGTGACACAGAGAGCACTGACACATTAATAACGAACAAAACTTGTTTTTGAATTAAGCCAGGATAATCAGGTGCTACGAATTCCAGTTATGAGTGGCCAGCATAACTGAAATTCGTAACACGTGTGCATTCTAGTTTGATTTAATTCAAGTAGAACACTAACAACAGTAATGACGAATAGTTGCGTTAAGATAGGAGGACGTCTCATGTCATGTGTATGTTGAATATTTTATTCAATATTTATTTTATGGTACTGATCTGAGAATTCTGTTATACAGCGATGGCAGACCAAGGGGAAAGATACATTTATCAGCGGTTTCCTTATGTGGTATTGGATGATACACCGAGCTCGAGTTCGGATTCTGACTCCGACCCGTCGGAGGTATCTGCAGCTGCTTCTCAGGCTGATATACCGTTGCCACAGACACCACCGGCACCAGTACCAGCACCAGTACCGCCACCACCACCAGCATTTCCGATTATACCTAGTCCTCCTCACTCACCTCCGGCTAAACCAGTTGCTGATCAGGGACAGAGTATTACATCTCCTAGAGTACCCGCTTGGGACGGGTTGCGGCGTATGCGGGGTCAAGCCCGCAAAACCACAGGATTGCCTCAGCGACATCAGATGGCTCCACGGGATGAGCCACAGGCTGTTCATGAAGTGGGAGAATCCTCCCATCAAGCCGAGTTGCGGGCGCAGGTGCAGCAGATCTCTCAGGATATACACGCTCTGAGACGGGATGTACATCAGCACCATACTCTTCATGAGGACACTCGCCATACTGTGCTGGAGATCCTCACTTCTCACCTGACTCTTATGGAACAGGTGAATGTTTTAGGTGCTACTACTCAGGCTTGGAGAGCGACGATGGAGGATCGACTTAGGAGAACCTGGAGACAGGCGCTGGTAGTTACCTTTTGGCAGGAGGTAGCATTGTGGAGCGAGAGATGGGTGTATTTGAGGCAGTTTGTGAGTACCATGAGTTTGGAGGCCCGGCTGATGATAATAGCTATAGTGATGAATGCTATAGCTATAGTGATATCTTGTTTACCTTTCTTTATACGGTAGAGATGGTTGAGGTTGGTCATTTTGAGATGTTATCAGTACTGACGGATAGGTTGCTAGTGTATGATGTATAGGGAAATTTTTGGTTGTGAGATAGATTCCCGGTAGTAGTATTAATATTGGGTTGCTGGTAGTGGTTGTACAAAAACTTTTTGATTGTATAAAAGCTTGTCTGGTGATGATCGTTTGAATCCTATTGTGTTGTATATGATGTGTAGTGTATGTGGATATCAAACTGTTTCAAAATCCGGTGTGGTACAGTTTCAAAATCCTGTGTGGTAACGTTTCAAAATCCTGTGTGGTACAATTCAAAGTCCTGTGTGGCAACACTTCAAAGTCCTGTGTGGCAACATTTCAAAGTCCTGTATGGCAACATTTCAACTGTCTGTGTGACAACAATTCAAAGCCCTGTGTGGCAACACTTCAAAGTCCTGTGTGGCAACATTTCAAAGTCCTGTGTGGCAACATTTCAAAGTCCTGTGTGGCAACATTTCAATTGTCTGTGTGACAACAATTCAATTGTCTGTGTGACAACAATTCAAAGTCCTGTGTGGCAACACTTCAAAGTCCCGTGTGGCAACACTTCAAAGTCCTGTGAGGCAACATTTCAAAGTCCTGTGTGGCAACATTTCAAAGTCCTGTGTGGCAAATATTTCAAAGTCCTGTGTGGCAAATATTTCAAAGTCCTGTGTGGCAACGTTTTAAACTCCTACATGATCATATACCAAAAACATGTAAAATAATAACATATATGTATTAATATCATGAAGCAGTGAGCTGAGTGATGATATGACATGTTTTTGAATGTAGGACTAAGTATAACTACAAACCTTTGTATAATCATGGTTCATTGAGAACATAGTGGGATTATGTCAAGTAGTTATACCGTATTTACTATAATCACATTTTCAACTTCATAAAGTTTCAGTATAACTGAATATGATTGTGTTTATGTGATCAATTGGGTTATATATTTAATGTTCTTGAACTGACCTGAATTTGTCTGCATGTGAGCAGAACTATGGCTCCAAAAAGAGGTCGACCAGCTAGGAAGGCTAACAAGAACGTTACTAACTCAGGGCCGAATCAAGGTCCATCAGTACATGTTGAATCAAATCCAGATCCACAAGTTAATCTGGAAACAAATACTGCTCCACCAGTGAACCGTGGAGCGAACACTGCTCCACCTGCAGGTGCAAGTGGATCCGAAACGAACGAAGCAATGATAGCGCGAATTGTACGTGAACAGCTATCCGCTTGTGGTGTTTTGATACAACACCAACCACATATCGCTGCCGGTTCTGGTGGTGACCACGATCATACTGAACATAATGCTACTGGTGGTCACGCAGAAACTCATACTACCATGGGAGCAACCACAACAAAAACAACTGCTCCTGATCCACCACGACAGGGATGCACTTATAAGTATTTCGCTTCCTGTAACCCTCCTACTTTCACTGGTAAGGAAGGAGCGGCTGGATTGCTAAGGTGGATCGAGGAAATGGAAACAAAACTTAAAATCAGCCAGTGTCTAGAGGAGCATAAAGTGTCTTATGCTGCCTGTTCTTTCAAAGAATCAGCTTTGACCTGGTGGAATACCCAGGCAAAACGTTGGGCTCAGCTACAGTCGACTCAATGGGCTGGAATGAGTTTAAAACTCTGATTAGATCAGAGTATTGCCCACTCACTGAAATACAAAAGCTCCAGGAGGAATTCTGGAATCACACGATGATCGGAGCTGACTGTTTAGCGTATACTCATCGTTTTCATGAACTCACATGTTTACTTCCCGATATGTTTCCTACTGAAGCAGCATTAATCGAGAAGTATATTAAGGGTTTGGTTCCCCAGATTCGGGGAATGGTGACTGCAGCAGAACCCACAACCCTTAAACGTGCAATTCTGTTGACCACTAACCTTACCGATGAGGCGGTAAGGAGTGGGATGTTGGTAACAAAAACACAGACGGCCGTGGGCCGTAGTGATGTCGGTACCTCAAATGTTTCTAAAGGTACCAAACGAAAGTGGTTTGGCAAATCTAAGGCGAGAGCTCCGGCTGAGATCAACCAGAGCAAACAAACTGTGAAAAACTACGGTGCTGTTACTACTGAGAAGAAAACTTATATTGGGCAGTCGCCTAAATGTACTAGGTGTTCATTTCATCATACGGGACAGTGTCCTACTTGTGCCAACTGTAATAGAGTTGGGCACTACACCAAGTATTGTAATTTACCTGCTCGCCAACCAAATCAAGCACCACAACAAACCACTCAAACAAACAGGTCGTGTTACAAGTGTGGGAGTCCCGACCACTTGATAAGAAATTGTCCAAACAATAACAACGTCAATCAGGGGAATGAAGCTAGAGGTAGAGCTTTCCAGATTGGTGCTACCGAGGCGAGACACGATGCTAACATTGTTACTGGTACGTTCTTACTTGATAACCTATATGCATCAGTTCTCTTTGATACGGGGGCAGATAAGAGTTTTATCTCTCCTGAATTTGCATTATTACTTTCATTGCCTGCGGTAGAACTAGAAACTCCCTACGTTATTGAACTTGCTAATGGCAAGTTAATCAAAACTAACAGTGTCATTCAAGGATGTTCCTTGAATCTGAATGATCACCTTTTTGATATTGATTTACTTCCTATTGAGCTTGGGAGTTTTGATATTGTGGTTGGTATGGACTGGTTGTCTCATAACCAAGCTGAAGTAATATGTCAGAATAAGGTGATTCGTATTCCTTTACCTGACGGTAACACACTGTTAGTTCAAGGTGAACAAGCTGGTAGAAAACTGGGTATCATTTCTTGTATGCAAACGCAGAAATGTTTACGGAAAGGGTGTCCGGCCTTTCTAGCATATGTGATCAATAACAGCTTTTCACAAAAACGTATCGAAGATATTCCAGTAGTCAAGGATTTTCCTGAAGTCTTTCCTGACGATATATCAGGATTACCCCCAGTGAGGCAAGTTGAATTTCGAATTGATCTAATTCCAGGTGCAGCACCTGTGGCTAAAGCTCCTTATCGTTTAGCACCATCAGAGATGCAAGAGCTTTCAGGTCAACTGCAAGAACTGCTAGACAAGGGTTTTATTAGACCTAGTTTCTCACCTTGGGGAGCACCAGTCCTTTTTTTGAAAAAGAAGGATGGATCGTTCAGGATGTGTATTGACTACCGGGAGCTCAATAAATTAACAATCAAAAATCGGTATCCATTACCACGTATAGATGATCTGTTTGATCAACTTCAAGGCGCTACTTACTTTTCAAAAATTGATTTAAGATCCGGTTATCATCAATTACGAGTGCATGAAGATGATGTTCCTAAAACTGCATTCCGAACTCGATACGGACATTATGAATTTCTAGTAATGCCGTTCGGATTAACAAATGCACCTGCAGTTTTCATGGATCTGATGAATCGGGTATGTAGGCCTTACTTGGATAAGTTTGTGATTGTATTTATTGATGATATTCTTATTTATTCTCGAAGCCAACAAGAACATGCTCAACACTTGAAACTGATCTTAGAACTTTTGGCACGTGAAAAATTATACGCCAAGTTCTCCAAGTGTGAGTTCTGGTTACGAGAAGTGCAATATCTCGGGCATGTAGTGAATCAAGATGGAATTCAGGTGGATCCCAGTAAGATTAAAGCTGTACAACAATGGGAAACACAGCGAACCCCAACTGAAATACGTCAATTTTTAGGGCTGGCAGGTTATTACCGTCGATTCATCAAGAACTTTTCAAAGATAGCCCTGCCATTAACTACATTGACACATAAAAATCAACAGTTTATATGGGGTTCTCAACAGGAGGAGGCGTTCCAACTGTTGAAACAGAAACTCTGCAATGCACCTATTTTGGCATTACCGGAAGGTATCGATAACTTCACAGTGTACTGTGATGCTTCCCGCCAAGGTCTGGGGTGTGTTTTAATGCAGAATGATAAAGTGATTGCTTATGCTTCTCGACAGTTGAAAGTACACGAGAAGAACTATACCACTCATGATCTAGAACTTGGTGCAGTGGTGTTTGCACTCAAGATTTGGAGACACTATTTGTATGGAACTAAGTGTATTATATACACTGATCACAAAAGTCTTCAACACATTCTAGATCAGAAGATGCTTAATATGCGACAAAGGCGGTGGGTTGAACTATTGAATGACTATGACTGCGAAATTCGTTATCATCCGGGTAAAGCGAATGTCGTAGCCGATGCCTTGAGTCGCAAAGAACGAGTCAAACCGTTACGTGCGAAAGCACTAGGTATGACTATTCAAACCAGTCTAATTCCTCAAATCAAAGAAGCTCAGCAACAAGCTTTACAAACACCGAACTATCCTGCTGAGGAACTGAAGGGGTTAGACAAGAAACTTGAAGTTAAGACTGATGAAATGTTATATTTCAAAAGCCGAATATGGGTTCCTTTATTCGGTAACACAAGATCAATCATCTTGGATGAGGCGCACAAGTCCAGGTATTCTATTCATCCAGGTGCTGACAAAATGTATAAAGATCTTAAAGACTTTTACTGGTGGCCTGGAATGAAGAAACACATAGCAGAATACGTGGGTCGATGCTTAACTTGTTTAAGGGTTAAGGCTGAACATCAACGTCCTTCTGGGTTATTACAACAACCGGAGATTCCCATGTGGAAATGGGATCAGATCTCTATGGATTTCATTACTAAATTACCCAGAACATCGCACAATCATGACTCTATATGGGTTATCGTTGATCGCCTTACTAAATCTGCACATTTCATACCCATCCGAGAAGATTACTCTATGGATCGACTTGCTAAACTCTACATTAACGAGATTGTATCTCGTCATGGAGTACCCATCTCTATAATTTCTGATAGAGATAGTCGATTTACATCACGATTTTGGCAAACTCTTCAGAATGCTCTGGGCACACGAATCAATATGAGCACAGCTTATCATCCGCAAACCGACGGGCAAACTGAACGAACTCATCAAACTCTGGAAGACATGCTGAGAAGCTGTGTGATTGATTTTGGTGGTAGCTGGGTTGTTCATCTTCCACTTGTTGAATTCTCATATAACAACAGCTATCATACCAGTATTCAATGCGCTCCATTTGAAGCACTCTATGGACGCAAGTGTAGATCACCTGTCTGTTGGTCAGAGGTAGGTGAAAATCGAATCATAGGCCAAGAACTTATTCAAGAAACAACCGATAAGATTGCACTTATTCAAGAACGAATTAAAGCTGCTCGCGATCGACAAAAGAGTTATGCTGATAATCGTCGTAGACCTTTGGAATTTCAAATTGGTGATCTAGTAATGTTGAAAGTTTCACCCTGGAAGGGCATCTTCAGATTTGGGAAGAGAGGTAAACTTTCACCACGATTTGTAGGTCCATTCAAAATTCTTGAAAGAATTGGATCAGTAGCCTACAGACTTGAATTACCTCCTGAACTCGGTAATGTTCATGATGTTTTCCATGTATCAAATCTGAAGAAGTGTTTAGCTGATGAAACACTGATTGTACCTCTGAAAGAGATTCAAATTGATGAGAAACTTCAGTTCAGGGAAGAACCAGTTGAAGTAATGGATCGAGAAGTGAAGGTACTTAAACGTAGTCGCATACCTATTGTCAAAATTCGGTGGAATTCACAGCGTGGACCCGAATATACGTGGGAACGTGAAGATCAGATGAAACAGAAATACCCATACCTATTCTCATGATCAATTGTTATCCGATAAGTCTTCCCTAAATTTCGGGACGAAATTTTTCTAACAGAAGGAGACTGTGATAATTGTGTACGAAGGATCACGTCATCACTGACGAGAGCACATTTGATCGAGCTAAAAATCCACGTTGAATTGACAACCGAAACTATTACGGGATGATAGTATGCGGAAAATGATGAACGTGGGCGAAAACGGTGCGCGAAACGGAGTTACGGATTGTCCGGAATCGCGAAACGAAGTTTCCGTCGTAAAATAGGTGAAATAGCCCTGGGGCGGTACGCCCCAGGTCGAGTGACAAGTCCAGGCGATGCGCGCGGGGTTCAAAAGTTTCTAGAAGGCCGGTATCATCCGCGCGGTACGCCTGGCGTGGCTGCGTGAATCCAGGCGGTACGCCTGGGGTCCAGATCGACGGCAACTTGCATAAAAATCAAGATTTCTCATTCTTATCTCATTTCTATCTTCCTCTCGATGCCAGCAGCTCACACCCACGAAAATCACCATCCAAATCACCAAAAACTCAAGTTTGAAGGCCTCACGACGTTTAGATCGCATCCAGAAGCGTTAAAACAAGTTCTGATCATCATTTCATCCGTTGGAATCCGTCAGATTAGGTAATGGTTCATTTTAAACCTTCTGGTTTGATTTTTTATTGATTAAATCTTGAGTTTGAACGTAATGATATAGTTAGGGTTGTTGATTATTTTGCCTAGATGATGGCTAGGATTGATTTTGAATGACAAACTCGAACTGTTAACGGGTAAATCCTTGTTTTGAGCCGTTGTAATGCCCGGTTTGCATGGAATCATAACAATGGTTATAATGGTTTAAACCATTTGGTTGTGACCATGTATGTGATTAGTTTGATTAATTTTTAACATGCAACGTGAAAGTTGAATGTTTTAAACTAATCACAATCATTAACATACTCATTGGAACGATTATCTAATGTTTCTGATAACAGTCAGATTAGTATGTTAAACATGGTTATTAAACCTATTCTAATACTACATTGTGATATTCCATGATATTTGGGTAATCAATAACAAGGATTAATCATTTCTAAGCCATTAAACTGTCTAGAGACTATCTTAGCAATTATAATCAACAACATTAACTATTTGGTTAATCTGAGATCATACTGATTAATCAAGTGAGTCATCAACTTAGTATTAGGAACCTGAATCAGTATAGGTTTCTACATTATCATACATTGTATGATATTACATTAAGATATGTAATTAAATACTAAACATCTGGTTGATGACTGTCAAGGCAATGTCTTGGACATTGGACGTTCAAAACGATTTAATTAGCAAGTTAAAACATAAATAACATATCAAACATAAACTAATGCAGAATCTCATCATTAGCACCAGTTGCGTGTGTTTCTACTATTTGAGACATCAAGTGAGTTTCGTACAACCCCTTTTCTCTTTACTGTTTTATAAACATCGGGGTAACTCTGTAAACTGTTTTCTGAACATATGATATGCATCACTGATATCTGTGTGATTTCATGTGATTTTTCGTGTGATTTCATGGGATTTTGCCGTTAGTAACAACTATCACAGTATCAAAAGTCCTCATTCGTGAACTGTATCTAGTGAACCCATGTGCGGCCGAACAGGAACCATTGATAGTACTATTGGCTGACAACCCATTTGCTGGGAGGATTGCATCTCCCCTGGTGTGAATGTTTGGTACCTGTTTCCATAACAACTTCTTAATGTTAGTGATAGACATTAAGATAATGAGGCATTAAGATATCTACCGACGGGTGGTATCTTCGTGAACAAACAACTGTCCGAAAGGAACTAGATACGGGTTCCATGGTTATCATGAACTGAAACTTTGAGAACATACTTATCATATCATATTGTTCTAAGTTAAACTGTCGAACTCACCAGCTTTGTGCTGACGTTTCAAACTTAACATTTTTGCAGGGCAGCGGTGATAATACGGTGAGGATGCACGTCACACCTATGTAATTAAGAAGTTTAGAATGTGTAATAACTATGTTATTATATTACTGTATTGACGAAACCTTTGTATGGTATTTATTTTAAGTGAATCTGTGTGCTGTGATATCGGTTCAAGTAAGTCACACTTCATCTCTGAGACATCACCACTATGCTTCCGCAACCAATAGAATGAGACGTATGACATCATCTCAGGTGACGAGAGGTGGGGGTGTGACAAAAATAGACTTTTTATTTGATTTTTTCATTGTAACATTATTGTATATTAAATTTTTCAGTAAAACACAACATTCAGCAGAAATAATAAAATATACAATGACTTGTACAAAAAACGCAATAAACTATTTTTTTATATACCAACATTATACTAATATTGATTACAAAAAATGAATGTTCTTATCGTATATATATTTTCAAAAAATAATTTTGCTGTAAATATTATGAACATTTACTGAATGTGTGAAACTTGATAAATGTCACACCCCCAAATTTCAACTAACGGAATCTTACCGTTTAGGGCGTGACAAACCAGGATCTCAGTCATTAGACACAGCGAAAGACCTCTATATGCTTTTAAACATAATTCAGTCTTAATTTGTAAAATCAGAGTTTAACTTTTGCGGAAGCGTTTTAAAACCAATCACGAAACATAATGTTTTGTCAAATGTAAATTACAAGTTAAAAGTCTTAAATAATCAAATTCAAAACACTTGAATTAAAATGTATGCATGAGACTCCACATCCTAGTCCATGCTCGTCCTTAATGGTGTTTTAGTATCCTGAGAAAACATGTAAATCAAGTCAACACAACGGTTGGTGCATACACAGGTTTGAATAATCACAAATGTTTGAACAACAGTTTGAAATGTAAATGTTGCAGATAACATAATCACACATTGCATAGTCATGATAGCTAGTCATTGTACTATTTACATAAGTGGTTAACACCGAAGCTGACTGTTTGCATGCACTATTGTCTAACACAAACAATAGAAATGTTGAATTGGCTAGTTAAACGCTTGCGTAGATCCCATCTACCAAGTGAGGTTTGTCAAACCCAATAGATCTATCTTCAACTACCACGCTTTGCACTACGGCAAACTAAACGGTTCAATATGTAAGGACTTTGAGTGTTATATGCACACTTATAATAAACAGTTAACTCATGCAAGTGATATGTATCCAAAAGCGTTTGTTTGCACATGTTTTCTCCTCCAAAACAGTAAAATGTAAAAAGGGGCCGTGTACGCACCTTACTGTTCAAATAGAATGATCAAGTGTTTGAAATATCGCGTAGATAATCTTCTACGAATAATCTGTGTTATAATAACAACGTTATGTTATTCGAATTGTCCACATAGTGTTTGTCATCACATACGTGTCAACACACGTATATTAGATCGTGTGAAATGTTCATACAGTGGCATGCACGAATTTAAGTTCGTTTATTTAAATCGTAAAAACGTATACGATTTAATTTAGATACACGTAACATACGCGATCGTGTTTTTGGTTGAAGATATAGATTTTATTGTTTCATCTTGTTCGTAATTCCATTTTGGTTCCAACGCAATTTGAACGAGTCGAAACGGAGTTAAAACGAATGTTTTATGACAAAAATACTAAAAATAGTTTTAAAACCAAAAAATCAATGGCCCTCGGATTCGAACCCGCGACCTCACCTTCACAACCCACACACCTTACCATCTCCTCTGTTTCAATTTTTGCTAACAAATTGATTTGTAAATGGTTTTAAGCAACAAAGAGTCGGGTTCCCCTTTGTTAATTATACCGAACCCATTTAGTTCAAATTAGACCCCAAATCGAACCCGATCGACCCTAAAACCATAGGGCTTTGTTTTCATTGATCCAAACGAGTTCAGAGATGCCTTTAATTTGATTGTTAATCAACAAACCGTTCCAATTTGAGATTAACATAGTTTCGAACGTGTATAGTCCAATCATCATTCAAAATCGTTTAAATTCGTTAATGTTGTTCAACAAAATCATAGGGCTAACATTACACAAGTTAATTCAAAACCATCAGTACCATTTAATTTGAAAACCAAGTCCATTTACATCAAAATCCCCAAATCCTTTTAATCTCATAAACCCTAGAACCGGTTAACACCTAATTCGATGTTGGTTGTTAAAATTAACATAGGGTTTATGTTAATCGAGCTATTCTGAGACTGAGAGTACCATTTAATTTTATTTTTTCATTCATTTGAATCAAAACCCCCAAATCCGTTTCTTTTAAGAACCCTAGAATTAGAAATCTTTAAATTCGTTTTTGTTTGATACAATGGCCACATGGTTTTCATTGAATGAATGATATCGAATCTATCTGTAAGTATTAATTTGATTTTTGATTTCGTTTAGATCGAAAACCCCAAAACGTGTTGTATGATGAACCCTAATAACCAAACTCTTGCAATTCGATATTAGAACTTCAAATTAAGATGGGGTTATGCTTAGTCGAGGTCTTCTGAAGCTATAGGTACCTTTAAATTTAGTTTTTAAACCCATTTCGATCAAAACCCCCAATTCGGTTCTAATATGAACCCTAATTGTTTGAATTTGTTCAATTCGATGTTACAAGCCCAAATTGATATAGGGTAACTCTTAGTAAGCACTTTTAGGTGTTGTAGGTATAAATTTTTACCTGATTTGATGTTGAATTGAAAGAGATCGATTACAAGCTTGAGTTCGGCCACCCTCAAATCAAATTCTTCTGTCCGGAGCTCTTGGAATCGCATCATTATGAGTGTTAATTGGTTTAATTTCGACAATTATGATGTTATTAATGTACCATGGTTGTTAGTAATCATCAATGTGATGATTATTATCAGTTAAACTTCAGTTACAACTCGAATTTATGTGAATTTCGTTTTTAATTTGATAAACTCTACGAATTTTGACTTTAAAAAGTCAAGATTGAACATTTTATAATTTTTAACATTAGTTGTTATATTCTAAATTTTTTATGAACTTATTTTGTTCAAGTTTAATCCCTCTAGTTTGATATCATACGATTCCTTATCATTTCTGTTAATTTTTGAGTTAACAGAGTTAATCCGGAATGCCGGATTGTCACAATAAAAAATCAACAAAAATAGTAATTACAAAAATAACTTTCAATAACTTGATTTAATTATAATCGTTAATTAATGATATAATAGCTCAAGATCTTTCTTAAACTTTTATGATAAGAACCTATTTAGTTTAACAAAACCTTATATATACATATATAGGGAAAGGAAAAAAATATAATCCACCAAAAATGAGTTAACCTATTAACTATCATACAATGGTTAATTTAAAAAGTAAATGCATAAGATTGTGCCACTAGTCACTTTTCATTTTTTAATATGAAAGGTATTTTAGACATTTTTTAACCACTTAAAAAACTAGATTTAATTTGGTAGTGACAAGTGTCAAATTTTAATATATTTTAATTTATCTAATCTTTTATATAAAGTTTACTCCCTATTTTTTATACATTAACTTTTTTATACTATATTTTTTTTAAAAAAAAATTGCACCATTATACTCGTCTTATTTTTTTCTTTAATTTTGTTATAGTCCCGACTAGTTTCTTTTTTGTTTTTTTAATGCTCCGTATTTACATTATTTAACTATTTGTGTGATCGGTTCGGTTCGGTTCAATTTTTGGCAAAACCTGAAATCAAAACCGACATATCGGTTTTCAATTATTGTGAACCATTCAGTTTTCGGTTACAGGTCGGTTTTTGCTTTTTTTTTGTTTTTTTTGTTTTTCTTGCTTTTTTATTCTCTCCCATGCCCAATATTAAAAATACAAACATATTTAACAATAGATTAATTATAAATTAATTGATCGAACACCAACTATATATATTAATTTGTAAACAAGATTAAAAATTGGTTCGGTTCGGTTTTTAAAATATGAAAAACAGAAACCGAACTGAAAAATTCGGTTTCGGTTTTTTTCGGTTCGTTGTTTTTGTTAATTCAATTCCGGTTCAATTTTTTCGTTTAATTTGGTTCTGGTTCGATTTTTTCGGTTAATCCGGGTACGGTTTGTTTTTCCGGCTTTTTGCTTATCCCTTATTGTAACAAGACTAAATATAACATATTAGTTTGAAATTTTTTCTAAAAATAGTAAAATTACATCACTGTATATTATGTAACTGTAATTATCATTGTTAGAAAATAAAATAAAATTAATGTGTTATGTTACATCAATGTAATTTAGTATTGTCAGAAAAAAATTCATATTAATATGTTATTTTTATGTTCGTTACATCAATGTAAATAAATGACATATGAGAAAAAAATTTAAACAATTAGTCAAAATTATAATGGAATTATATAGAAAATTAGATTACTGAAAATAATGTGTTACATCATCGTAAATTATATCATCGTATATTACTTCATTTTGTATTACATTACTTTAATTTACTGATGTTTGAAAAATTATCAAAATAATGTGTTTTGTTTATGTACATTACATCTATGCAAAGCGAGATATTTAGAAAAATAAAATAAAATGTAGTTCAGATTAAAACGTAATTAAAGAAAAAAAATAATTATTATTTATATGTATATAATAATGTGTTACATCATTGTAAATTACATCACTAGTGTAATTTACTATTGTTAAAAATAAATCACTATAAATAATAAGTTATATGTATGTAATAATGTGTTTTCTTGGTTTTTCTTCAAAATGGTGACGTTTTTTATGAATCTTCCGATATATATATAAAGAATAATTTAAAAACTCTCTTTTGTTTTGAAAACCATGCAAAAAAAAATTTTTGTAATTATTTTATAGGTTTGTAACATTATTTGGCTCATTTTTATAAACATAATTAAAAATCGTCAAGAGTTTTTTTATAAAAATATTTTGCAAAACCATTTGAAACATATGTAACATCATGTAAAAATATTTCGTAACATTTGTGTGTAGCTTTACATATGTTTTATATGGTTTTACAAAATATATATATTTTTCAAAAATCTCACGGCGCTTTTTTTATTTTTTATTCTTTTAAAAACGATTCAAATAATGTTATAAATCTGTAAAAAAATTCAATAAAAAAAAGTTTTACATAGTTTTTAGTTTTACCATAATTTTCATAATAAAGGAGAGGTTTTCACAATAAAAAAGGGTTTTTTCGTATGAACTCGCCTATGACCATAGAATACACGAGCCTATTAGGATAAAGGGGTAATTATTTAACATTTATTTATGAGCGTTTTAACTATTAAACCATTTGACTATTCTTAATATAGAAACATTAAGCATTCCTCTTGTAAAATAGTAGGAAGGTTCCAATAAAAGAATTTTTCTTTTTCAAGTTTGTTTTGGTTCTTTAAATACTTGTAACTTTCTATACGACATGACATTGCTTTGTAAAAAAAAGGTATAATTACGTATTTCCCCCTCTTTTTAGGTCTAATTTCATATAATTTCATATATACCCAATAGAAAATCTTAATTACATATATACCCAATTTTAATATCTTTACATATTTTGACAAAAATACCCTTTTATCTATCTCTTTGAATTCCAAAATCACAAACGTAAACTTCCCATACGTAAACATGATTCTCGTTCCTTGCCCCCACCCCATACGACTGCAGGCCTCGCGTCTCCTCTTGCCGCCGCCCCTCCCGTCGCCTCCCGCCGCCGCTTCAGTTGTCGTCCCCCCTCCATACGAGCATCATCTACAATTCTAGGGCACCATCGTCATCCCTCCCGTCTCGATCCAGGTTTGCTTCAAACATCTTCCATGGTTGTGACTAAGCCTTAGGTTTGCTTCAATCATTTCAGTGACCATCTATGCGAATGTGTTTGTTTCTATCACACTTTCAGATAGAAGTGATTGTAGGTAAGATATATGTGTTTCAAGTTTTTGTAGAACGAAGATTGAGGTAACATTCAATAACATGTGAATGTGTTTTCTAAGTAAATTTTCATAATTTAATTAATATTTTTTTAGTATTTGTGGTATTATAGGTAAATAAAATTTAAAAAGTAAGGGTAAAATAGTAATTTCTTAATTTATTTTAATTAAATTGGGTATATTTGAAATTTTTATCATTAGGGGAGGGGATATATGTAATTGAAATTTTGGAGTGGGTATATATGTAATAAATGGACTTAAGAGGGGGATATATGTAATTGCCCCTAAAAAAATATAGATAAGTATAGTATTAATACATAATAATTTTCATATCAAATGAACAACTTGTTAACTTTTTTAAAACATTTTGCTATATTGACAAATTTGACTTTTAAATTAATTTTTTTTGTCTAATAATTATTATAAAAAATGTTAAAATTGAATTAAAATATTTGACTTAACAAGCTGTAAATATGTATGAGTTTTTTATGAGCAAAAATTACCAACCTAAGTGTTTTGTTTTCGACACATCATGTGAGCACTTGTTAGTATTTAGAAAAATCTATATTTAAAGACCACTTTTTAGTTACTCTGTTCACATGATTTTTTCAGGCCATCATGAAGAATAGGTAAATCACAAAACAATTTCTTGATTCACGCTTTGACATTTGAAGATTTGAAAGTAATAAATCAAAACTTTCTGCTTCTCCCTTCTTCCTTATTTAGAAAATTCAAAATCACTGAAAATTTTGTTTTCAAAAATCAAAATCAATATGAATCAAAATTTAATGTTAACTTAACTAGTGGATGCAATTTAGCAATACTTTTCTCCAATTCATGATTTTCTTTCTATTCCCATCACATTCCGCCTCCTGTCCCTCTCACGTTGTGGATTTATGTGTGTTTCCTACTAAAATATTTATTTCATTATCTTATCTAATGAAAATGGCGATTAGAAAGTTTCAACAACAAAATTAACGATGCCAATAGTTGCGATGCTTCCGCGACCTGACCAAACTGGCCTGTTAGACAGGAAACCGGTGATAAATTTGGTTTGGTTTGTTTCGATTGGAATACCTTCAATTGAGTAGGCTGGTTGCCGGTCGGATCTAATGAATTAACGAACCAAATTGTGGTTGGGACAATTTTTTTCCTCTCAAAATATAATTGATAAAATATTAAAACCAAACTTTACATTTTTTTAAGCATGATTATGCTTTTGAAATGTTAATTGCATTTGTTTAAATGTTTTTATAATTATATAATTTGAGTAAATTGTTAAGATGATCTATTTAGTTTGTTAGTATTTCACTCTTGGTCTCTAATTTCATAAATTATTCGTATGTTCTAAAACTTTAAACTTTTGTAACACATAAATTCCTTAAGTCACCAAATTACCCTCATATGCTTGACAAAAGTAATCTCACCTAAGTACAATATGTATTATAAATGTTTAAATTTGAAATCACATGAGTAATTTAGGGTGATGCTAAATATACCCCCCTTTGTATTTTTTACTTGTCGTACCCATTCCTTAAGTTTTTTAAATATATACAAGTAAACCTTATGTATTTTGTTGTTAACTAAAAAGATTCATACGACTTTAAACAAAAACATGAGGGATTGTTTTTGCAAATGTTCCAAACTTCAACTTCTTCCTCACCATACTCTACCCGTAATCAACTATAAATCTATGGATACCCACCTTCGACCTGATCGTTCTATAGCTCGTGTTAACGAATAAAATCAATCAAGATTTGAAATTAAAACAACTACAAACATCACATAATTGTTATCATCATCAATTCATCGTTTAAAAATCAAATCAATACGAAATCTAAGCCTAAATAACCGTAGTCGAATGAAGACTTAAACTCTATTAAACGAGTATAAAACTTAAAATTAATTGAACCCAACCATTACTTTAACCTCTGCGAAAATGTTTGCGTAAACTAAAGCTATTCATAAGCTCAAACAAATCAAGAAAAATGCTTGTAAGAGCTTGACGGTTCGAATTCATTTCATCAAGCAACGAACATGAAGTAGTTAGCTAAGGTAGGTGTTTCATACACCATTACACTCGTTTTTGTTCGAGGAATGGAAGCCCTATGTTTGTAACAATGATCGGGCCTCAGTTCAATCGAATTTGAACAAAACTAGGATTCATACGATTAAATTTGATTTTGGATTAATTTATAGATTATATTTTGTAGATAGGGGTATGACAAGTAAGAAGGAGGGGTATGTTGATGCAATTAATGTCCCTAGTTCAATTTTGTATTAATCATCATGTAAAGATTAAAGTTATATTAATGGAAGTTGTCTTTATATATTGTTCTTAATGTTTAATGTTAATTATATGTTTGTTTGATTTGATTTGATTGAGTAATGTTTAAAGTTTAAGTATGTGTTCTGACCATTCGAGCGAATGACTCTAACGAATGAAGTCATTCGCCGAATGAATGCCCCAGCGAATGACATAGGCGATCGAATGAGTCATTCGGCCGAATGATGACAGCTTATATATACAAGTTCAAATCATTTCAAACCTAACTTCTGAGAGCCCTCCTTCTTCCCAGAGCACCTGGTGTCAAACCCTAGAAGATCTGAGCGGCCATTGATCGTCCAAGTTCGATTCTCAACCCGTGGTGTCCGATTCTCACTCGCACGTCCTTCCTACGCACTCGGATCATCACGGTTGTTGTTGGTTTCGATTGGAAAACCCTGGAATAGGATTCCACACTATTCCAGAGGCTGTCGAGTACATATTCCTTGGAATCGGATTGTTTCCGAGCTCCTTATTGGTCCTACAAAGTGGTATAAGAGCTTTGGCTCTTGATTCTGCTCGATTTCCATTCCAAATCACTAAATCTCATATTGTTGGTTCGAGACTTGAAAAACCCTGATTTTCTTGGCCCTAAAGTTACTGTTTCATTAAGGATCAGTGGATTTTTGTGGTGTTTTTGTCAAAACTTTTATCACAATTGGTTCATAATCATATCATGGAGTTCTGTACCAAATTTGGTACTTAGATTTGCTCAAAATCGAAAGTTATCACGATTTTGGTTGCCAAAACCCTCAGATCGGCCGAATGAGCATGGCGGCCGAATAAGTTTGGCCGAATCAGTCTCATTCGCCGAATAGCATCATTCGCCATCTTCATTCGCCGAATAGCTCCATTCGTTTTACTCATTCGGCGAATAGCTTCATTCTCAGTTCTCATTCGGCGAATAGCCTCATTCGACATGTCACACCCCGAGCCGGCGGGGTTGGATCGAAGTCCCCGTCGGGCGGAAGGTTCTCGGGGCGCGATATCGTGAGTGATAATCATGATGATCAGATTGTTTACATAGCATCAATGTTAAGAATAACTAAAGCACAATCAAACATTAAAATAGGATTACGAAGTTAAATTACAATATCAATGTTCAGTAATTTAACTTGGTAAACCTAACAAAACAATCATATGTTTCCTATCTTGTATCTGTACAAGATATCAAAAGTGATTCGTATCCATAGCAAAATATGTGCTTCTCCAAAACTCTACTAAGTCTGCTAACTGGCATCCTAGTATGCAATCCAAAAGCTTAAGCCTATTCCTGTGCATCACCTGAGAAAGCATGTAAGAAAACAAAGTCAACACAATGGTTGGTGAGTTCATGTAGTTTAGTATTAGTAAAATAGCTTTTGCAAACCTCTTTGGTAAAACCTTAACCTCATTAACAACACCTGTATCATCCAACTCGGTATGCTTATATATAGGGCATAACCCTGAGTCGAGCCTACGACCCGCCCAGACGCCGTCCCACCACATACTAAGTCGCATAGGACATTGTTATTAATGATAATTAAGCATTTTACCTACCATTCGATTTATTCTTCATCCTAGCTTTAGTTTACTGTTTCAAAGTTTACAAGTCTATAGCATCCATATTTATTAGCTTCAATATTAGTTTAAAAGCATCATGTTCATAAGTTTATGATATTAACCCAAAAGCATTCATGCATCCCCTCGGTAACAACCTTAATCTCTTTAGCACCACCTGTATCATCCAACTCGGTATGCTTATATATAGGGCATACCCCTGAGTCGAGCCTACGACCCGCCCAGACGTCGTTCCACCACATACTAAGCCGCATAGGACATTGATGTGAATGATAATTAAGCGTCTTACCTACCATTCATTTCGCTTATAGCTTTAGCATTATGTTTAAGTTTATAGCCTTCAAAGTTTAACAACCGGTGAGGCAAGCACTGAGAGACCAAACCGTTGCTTTAGCATGACAAGTTTATAGTATTCAAAGTTTAACAACCGGTGAGGCAAGCACTGAGAGGCCAAACCGTTGCTTTTGCATGACAAGTTTATAGCATTCAAAGTTTAACAACCGATGAGGCAAGCACTGAGAGGCCAAACCGTTGCTTTAGCATGACAAGTTTATAGTATTCAAAGTTTAACAACCGGTGAGGCAAGCACTGAGAGGCCAAACCGTTGCTTTAGCATGACAAGTTTATAGTATTCAAAGTTTAACAACCGGTGAGGCAAGCACTGAGATGCCAAACCGTTGCTTTTGCATGACAAGTTTATAGCATTCAAAGTTTAACAACCGGTGAGGCAAGCACTGAGAGGCCAAACCGTTGCTTTAGCATGACAAGTTTATATAGCATTCAAAGTTTAACAACCGGTGAGGCAAGCACTGAGAGGCCAAACCGTTGCTTTAGCATGACAAGTTTATAGCATTCAAAGTTTAACAACCGGTGAGGCAAGCACTGAGAGGCCAAACCGTTGTTTTAGCATGACAAGTTTATAGCATTCAAAGTTTAACAACCGGTGAGGCAAACACTGAGAGGCCAAACCGTTGCTTTAGCATGACAAGTTTATAGCATTCAAAGTTTATAGCATTATGAGCACTTCAAGCATTTCGAGCATTTAAGCATGATAAGCATATAGTATTTGCATTGTAGCATTAGCACTTGGCATTAGCATATAGCATTATTGTTAAGCCTTAGCATGTAGCATTAGTATTTAGCATTAGCATTAGCATTCAATATTAGCATATAGAATTAGTATTCAAGCTTTAGTATCGAGTATGTGGTTTAGGCATATAGTTTATAGCGTAAGCATTAAGCGTATAGTTTAAGCATATAGTTTATAGCATAAGCATCAAAAGTGTAGTCTAAGAATATAGTTTCTAGCGTAAGCATTAAGCATCTAGTTTAAGAATATAGTTTATAGCATAAGCATTTAGCATCTAGTTTAGAAATATGGTTTATAGCATAAACATTAAGTATCTAGTTTAAGCTTCAAGTTTGTAGCATAAGCATCAAGAATAAGTGTAAAAGCATTTTATAAATCATTTGTTTAAAATGTATAACATGCTTCTCAGTCCCGAAGTAAAACAAATAAGTTTGAAAAGGGACAAATGAACTCACCTTATGGTCGTAGGGTTGACTAAGTAAAAATATATAAGAATGCACGCGCTCTTCGTTTGTACTTGTGGTGATGTTCACGATCCTGTATTAATTTCATATAGTTTGTGACTCATAAGTATTCGTTGTAGTGTTTTGCGTGCGTGTATGTGTTAGCCTAGACTGGCCAACACTTGTGAGTCTCAGTCTTGGTCTTCATTCGGCCCTAGTGTAATTGATTATGATTCTTGTTAACACTTAACCAAGTTAAATTGATGTTAGTATACTTTGTTATTGATTTCATGCTTTTCACAACCCAATGTGTTATTATTTGTAATTCTAAGTATAACACTTAGGTTTTACATGCAAGATTATCACTCTCACATGTCTTGAATTTAACTATGTTTTATCGCTTTCCAATTTATATCATCATCTCCCACTTACCACCTTTGTAGTAACTATACTTAATATGAAATTTTAGTTACATACAAAATATAATTATTGATTTGTTTAAGTGTTAGGCTAAATCATTATTCACGTGGGCCGAATGTCACTCCTATTAGTCGATTAAAGTGTGGGCCGAATAACATGGGCCAAGGATTGAATTTGGGCCAATCACATTTTCGTGGGCCTACCAAAGTTACTAAGTGGGCCAATTGTGGGCGTATATGGGCCTACAGACTTTCATCGTGGCTGAATAGAAGGGTTTTGGGCCGAAAGAGTTTGGGCTCAGCAACTGGGGCTTGAGTCCGAGGGATTCAAGGTTCCAGCGAACCTATTTGTTTCCTAAACAAAGGTTCGGTCCACTGTATGTTCTGGTTAGTAAGGTTCGGCTCCACCTTGCTCGGCCATGGTTCGTTGATCCAGGTGTTCATACGTGGCTAGGTTCGCGGTCTGTGAATGGTTCGGCTGGGTTTTTCTTTCCTACGCATGGTTCGTATCAAAATCGAAAGGTTCGCCCAAAGGACAACAAGGTTCGCAACCTATTATGCAGGTTCGGGAAAACAATAGGTTCGCTGATGGTTTAATGGTCATAGGGGTTCGCCGGTTGTAGGGTTCGCCTCCTTCTTGCATGGTTCGTGCATGGGAGGTTCGCCCATGCTACAAAGGTTCGTCGGCTTTGGCATACGAGCAGAAGGGTTCGTGGCTCCTAAACGGTTCGTCCAAGGGTTAAGGTTCGCCTCATAGGAAGCAGGGTTCGGCCAGGGCTGTAAGATTACAGGTTTGTTCGTGGTTCCTGAAGCAGCAAGGTTCGGCCGTCAAACTCACGAACCTGTATCAAGTTAGTCACCATCAAGTCTCTTCGAACCTCTGGTTTGGTCTTCCTCACGGTTTTGCTGCATGTAAACAAGCTTCTCGAAGGTGTAATGGTTCGAAGGAGAAGACCAATAATCGATTATGTGTGTGTGTACATTAAACTTACAGAAAACCCTATTTTTCAGCAAGTTCTAAGCTTCATACCTGAAATTTGGCCGGATAAAATTTCAGATCAGTTGTACTTCCGTGTAGAGGGAGTCGAGACCTTCACGTGAACACCAAGAACGCGTGATTTCGTTGAGATTTGAGCAAGTTATGCTCGTTTGAAGATTGGAAATTTAGAGAGAGAGGGTAGACGGGTGAAAGCTAGAGAGAGAGGGTTTGGGTAGAAAATGAAATAAATGCCATCAATTGGTCTTTAAATACCCCGAGGGTGTTCGGGTTCGTTTCGGTTGGTCGGTTCGCGTTTCCGTCGCGTTTCCGGATCGTAACGCGCGTGATTACGTAAAGAAATAAAAGAATTTATTTTAAATGTTTAGAAGGTGGTTATTTCTAGTAAATAGTTTAAATATTATTTCCTTAAATTATTTATCATAATTTGTTATTTTTAAGTGTTTCGTAATTTCGTTCGCGTAATTTACGTACTTTAAATTAAAATGGTTTCGTTTTAAATTTATTTCTGATGAGTTTCAAAATTGTAAAACAGGAAATATTCTATTTCCTTATATTTATTATCGTTCGAATCGTCTTCGTTTCGTTTCGTCAGAAAACGTCACTTACGCGCGTTTTCGTACAGAGCGCTAACTGTACGAACACGATCGTACGTTTCATTTTCTAATTTTTGTTTCTACTTTTCAGTCATCGTTTCAGATCGTTAAACTATCAGATCTATTCGTACAGATCGTCACCTATACGAATAACTCGTCGGTTTAGCATTCTGTAACAACAACTGTTAAAGTTTTGTTCTGATTATCCTCACATACGTTTACACCTAATAGTTTCAAATCAAGCATGTCTGTATCTGTTCATTGTTGTTTGAAGCGTTTCTGACTGTTCAAACCATGAGGTTTAAATCAGAATTTCAGAAACAACGTGTCATAGTTTATGTTTAGCATCTGATGTTAACAGCTTCTATGTATTTCTCCTAGTTTGCACCTGAGTTAATGTACCTGTTACTGTACAGATTACTGTTCCGGTAACGATTCCGGCACAGATGTTACACGACACCTCATTCGTCGAATAGGTTCTTTCGTCCTAATAGTCATACTCAGCCTCTCATTCATCAGACTTAGTTCATTCGGGCCCCGTCATTCGCCCTTAAACTCTTTATTCGGCCTTCAGTTTGAAAAGTTGTCTAAGTGTTGAATATTGTTGTTTTTAATTAAATGGAAGATTTAGCATTGATGGCAAACCAGAACCATCGCATTCAGACATTATTGTTGACTGAGAATGAGACGGGAAACTCCAACAAAGCTCCCAAGTTGCTATCTTTAGACGATTATCCTCACTGGAAGTATCGGTTTGAGATTCACATCAACGGAGTGGATACCAATTTATGGATGATGATGATTGAAGGAGGATATCTGAGGCCTCTTAATGAAGATGGAACTCCTATGCTAGTCACACGAATGACTGAGCCTCAGAGAAAGCTTTATGATTATGAGAAGAAGGCTTATGCTATTTTATCTCAGTCCATTGCTACTGATATCTTGCATCAGTTCAGACAGTTTACATCGTCTAAGTATTTGTGGGATGCTTTGCAACAGCGATATGAGGGAAATGATGCTTTGAAGAATATCAAGTCAAAGGCTCTCAGAAAGGAATTCAACAGTTTTATGTATGTGGGTAACGAATCATTGGATGAACTGATTGCCAGATTCTATCATCTTCTCAGTGAGCTGTTCAATCATCAAGTCAAGACAACCACTCAAGAGAAGATTCAATGCTTGGCTGATGCTTTACCTCCCAAGTGGGAGTCATTCCTGATGGTTCTTAAGCAGAATGAGATGATGGGCAACATGGACATAAATGATTTTATCCAGAAGCTGAAAGAGCAAGAAATAGAAAACAAGTGGAAGGCTAAAAGAGTTGGTCAAGTTCAGGATCCTTCACTGTACTACTCTACACCCACTGTGGACAGAGTCTCTTCCAATGCACCACTAAACACTGCTTTCGTGTCTCAGACTACTGAAGCTCCATCTTCCAATCAGATTTCATTTCAGTCTTCATCATCTTCCAACTCTCAAAAGGAATGCCATCAACCTGTCACCAGTCTGAAGACAGAGAATTTTGATAAAGTCACTGTGGAGATTGCTAAGGAACACATGGGTCTTCTGTCTACACTTGTCAGCTCATATGATGGGTTAGTAGCTGGACAGATTGGCAATCCTTATCTGACCAATGACGATTATTCTCATATAGACCCAGATGACATGGAGAGGATTGATATTATGTGGGCCTTAGCCAGTGCTGTTCGGAGAGCTAACGAGTTCGTGAGAAGAACTGGAAAAGATATAAATCTCAACAAGGAATCTAAGTTTGGATTTGATATGGCCTCTGTTACTTGTTACAATTGTGGTGAGAAAGGTCACTTTGCTAGACAATGTAAGCAACCAAAGAAAGCTAGAAACAAGAATCCATTGCAGTATCACAAGTCCTCTACTGCAAATCCAGAAAGAAGATTGGTTCCCATTGATTCTCCTACTCAGGCTGGCTCTTCATCTGCAAGCAAAGCATTGATGGTACAACAAGATGAAGGTGTGAACTGGGATTTCAGATTCAATTCTGATCAAGGAGAACAAGATAAAGCAAGTGTTGCTGAGATTCAGAAGATTGATGATTCTAGTGAGGAAAGCACTTCTGGGGAAACAAAGATCAATGCAACAGAAGCATCAAGCTCAGAGTCTGAAAGCATGACCGACTCTGATACTCAGGAATCTGATGCTGAAATTGAAGAATCCACTACTCAGTTCTCTTTGATGGTGAAATCCTCTGCTTCATCTGAGTCAGAGCAGGTATATACTGACTGTTCATCTTCACATTCTGAGTGTTTTAATTGTGTTGACCTTAGAAGTAAGGTTCTTGCTTATCAGACACATAATAGTGATTTGATGAACGATCTGGACCAGTGCATTGAGGCAAACAAAATTTTAAAATCTAATGAAAAAGATTTTCAAGCTAAAATTGATCTTTTAAACAGACAATTGCACGAGGCTGAGATCGCATTGCTGAATAAGCAAGATGCTATCACTTCTTATCTCAATACCATCAATGAGATAAAGAAGAAGTTAGCCATAGTCGAGTGTGACTATGAGACCTTGGGACAGAAACTCAAGAGCTATGAGAGCTCTTCATACATTATTGAGCATATGATCAGTAAGGGTACTGATCAGGAGGGAAAGGGAAAAGTGAACTATCCGAATTGTCCTCCACCAATTCTAAACACCTTTGTCAATACACCAAATGACAAAGATGTTAAATATTTTCAAGTCAAAACTCCATTAGTAATCGATCCAATTGGGATGATTACTGATGAGGGTTCTTCCTTGTCAGAGGAATCTGTTGTGGAGGGAATTGTTGAAGATTGGGTCTCAGATTCTAAAGATGAATCTGAACATTCAACTGACTGTGCTGTTCATGATAAGACACCAACAGTCATCAAAGGAGACCCAATCTCCTCTTCTAAAATATATCAAGCCTTAAACTTTGTAAAAGCTTCAAAAGCAAATGAAGCTTGTGTGTCAAACAAGATTGACAATCTTGTTCCTAATAGAAAGAAGGGTTTGGGTTTTAATCAGAACACGCCTAAAACAAGTGTTTTTAAACCAAAAAGGCAGTGTTTTTCTGAATTAAAACATTTTCATAAAAAGGGTGAAAGAGTTTGCTTTGAATGTGGTACACCTGGGCACATTGTTAGATCTTGCCCACAGTTGTTTAGACAAAAGGTTGCATCATCCAGAAACCTAAATCAAATTTTTGTCAAAGCTGTTAAATCTAAATCTAAGTCAATTCAGTTGAAATCCAAACAGCAAACACCAATTAAATCTTTTGACAAGGGTAAAGGGAAGTTGGTGAACATGGATGTTCCCAAAGTTCTTCATGATCATCAAACAAAATCTGGAAACTCATCATCCAGTTACTTAAAAAACTCTTTCAGTAAAAATACAGTCTGGAAAGTCAAGTCTTATGAGACTTCAGTTCCATCTATTTCAGACAAGGCTGTTCCTGATGGTAAATGGATCGATGTGTGGATTCGAGACTATTTGGGTCAACCCAAGACTGTAAAGGCTTGGGTTCCCAAATGAACTAAATGTTTCATTTTTGTGCAGGTTGCCCTAAAAGCTGGTTTTAACAGCAATTGGATTGTTGATAGTGGGGCTTCCAGGCATATGACTGGTGATATCTCTTTACTCACCAATGTGAATGCAGTTCGCGGTGGTTATGTAGCTTTTGCGGTGACAAAGGCGGGTTCATCACAGGAGAGGGAATTCTGACAATGGGTAAGTTTCGTTTGACAAAGTCAGATATGTCAAGCAGCTGGAAAACAATCTTTTGTCAGTATCACAAATTTGTGACAAGGAGTATAAAAGTTATTTGATGATTCCAACTGCTACATTCTTAAACAAGGTGTGAAAATTCCTGAAGACTGGGTTTTGATGTCAGCCCCAGAAAGCAAGACTTGTATGTTCTCAACATGGCACAGCTTCAACAACATCCTCCACAGCTTCATGTTTTATGTCAAAGGAACTGAAAAATATTCAATTCTTTGATAAGAGGATGGGTCATTTGAGTCACGCAAGATGCTTGCACCAATTGATTGAGGGATAGTCTGATGATTTTAATGTTATCTCAAGATAATACAAAGATATACTTTCATAAAATGTCATTAGTTTATTTGTGAGAGAATAAAAATTTTTTGTTTTCAAACTGCATAGTCTCAATTTGAAAGAGTGATTAAAATTCTTATGAATGAGCTCATACACAAAATATGACATAACTCTTGACTAAATTTGCAACTCAATAATATCAGATTCATCATTCTACATGATATATTTCAATTCTTAAGAAAATATTCTCACAATTCATATGTATTAATCAACAACTGATTCAATATTTATGTTTAGAAATGATTATCTACTTGAATATTTGCATTATAATGATTGATACAACAATTTAATTAATCTATATTGATAAGTCAAATGCTCAAGAAAGGAAAGCAAACCAAGCGCTCACAAACTGAAAAGTTTTCAATCAATTTCCTCTTGAGCTTCTCCATATGGATCTGTTTGGTCCTGTAAATCGCAGAGTATAGCGGAGATCAATATTGTCTTGTCATCACTGATGTGTATTCCAGATTCTGGGTTTATTTTAAAGGAGAAATCTAAAACGTTTGAATGTATTCAAGTGTTGGTCACCAAACTTGAATCACTTTATAAGCTCAAGATTGTCAGCTTCGAACAGACAATGGGACGGACGTAAAAATCATACTATGGAAATTTTGCAATGCACGGGTATGGCAACAATTTAGTGCTCCATACGTCCCTCAGATGAATGGTGTTGCTGAACGAAAAATTAGGACATTGATTGAGGCTGCTAGGACCATGCTTGCTGATTCATCTCTTCTGTTCAGTTCTGGAATGAAGCTGTAGCAAATGCTTGCTATACACTGAATCGGGTTCTCATTGTGAAAAGACATGGGAAGACTTGCTTTGAACTGCTCCATAACAGAAAACCAAATCTTAAGTATCTTGAACCATTTGGTGCACCGTGCACGATGCTTAAGAAACACGAGCAGGGCAAGTTCAATGAGAAGGTAGAAGAAGGGTACTTTCTTGGGTACAGTACTCCAAAATAAAAGAGTTTACAACACATTGACTCATAATGTGGAGGAGTGGTACATGTTGATGTTCAGAAATATTCTATGCCCCCACCTGGAAAAGGCCCAGACTGGATGTTTGATTATTCTGGCCTCTTTGATTCTTTCAATATGCCTCCCATGTACTCAGATGAATATTTTGCAGTTCAAATGTTATATGATGCACATAATGCACCTGATGAACCTATGCAACCTTCCTCTGCTTCTGTTCCAACAACACAGATAAATGATGACAGCTCAGACACAGATGACAATCCCGTTCAGCCTGCTGCTCCCGAACCAGCTGTTGACAATCTTGTACCAGATCTTGAGGATTTGAATTTGAACAACCTTGATCCTCAGATTAAGGTTCCAGCTCATCCTGTTGGAAGAATTAATCGCATTCATCCTTAAGAAAACATCATTGGAAGTCCTTTGGATGGGGTTAAGACAAGAAATCAGCTTTCTTCAAGAGGTCTTGCTAACATTCTTGATTTTGCAGATGTAAGCTTTTGTGCTCATTCCTGCTTCATCTCCCAAGTTGAGCCACGTACTGTCACTGAAGCTTTAAAAGAAGAATCATGGGTTGATGCCATGCAAGAAGAGCTCTTACAATTCAAAAAGTTAGGTGTCTGGCAACTTGTTGACAGACCAAAAGGTGCAAAAGTTATTGGCACTAGATGGGTTCTTCGTTGTAAGAAAGATGATCACGGGATCATTGTGCGAAACAAGGCACTTCTAGTTGTTCAGGGATTCGGACAGATAGAAGGTTTGGACTACAATGAAGTGTTTGCACCAGTTGCTCGACTTGAAGCAATTCGAATTTTCTTGGCATATGCATCCTTTAAGAAGTTTAAAGTTTATCAAATGGATGTCAAGAGTGCATTCCTTAACGTGTGTGATTAGTGAGACGGTCTATGTCAGTCAACCTCCCGGGTTTGAGGATCCATTACATCGAGACCAAGTCTACAAGCTAGACAAGGCCTTATATGGATTGCATCAAGCTCCGCGAGCATGGTATGAGACACTATCTACTCACCTTCTGAACAACGGGTTCAGAAGAGGTGTCATTGACTGTACATTGTTCATTCGAGAAAAAGATGGTGACTTACTCTTGGTGCAAGTCTATGTGGACGACATCATCTTCGGTTCCACAAATGATAGTCTGTGCAAGGATTTTGAAAAGGTTATGAAAGAGAAATTTGAGATGAGCTCAATGGAAGAGATGAAGTTTTTCTTAGGATTACAAGTGGATCAGTCTGAGGCAGGGATTTTCATTCATCAAACCAAATACGTTGGTGACATTCTGAGCCGGTTCAGTATGTCTGATGCAAAATCTACTGGTACCCCACTGGTTGTCAATCACGGGATTACACCAGATAAAAAGGGGGAGTTAATCGATGCCACTCTGTACCGAGGAATGATTGGGTCTCTTATGTATCTCACTGCTTCTCGGCCAGACATCATGTTTGCCACATGCTTGTGTGCACGTTATCAGTCTAAACCAAGAGTCTCCCATCTCATTGCTGTCAAGAGGATTATGCGTTATCTGAAGGGTACACCAAATCTTGGTTTATGGTACCCTAATGATGATGACTTTGAGCTTACTGCATATAGTGACTCATATTATGGTGGCTGCAAGAGAGATTTCAAGTCAACATCTGTGGGATGTCAGTTCTTTGGAAACCGATTAGTTACCTGGCAGTGCAAGAAGCAGACGTCGGTGTCTACTTCAACCTGTGAAGCTGAATATATTGCTGCTGCTAGTTGCTGTTCTCAAATCATCTGGATACAACAGCAACTCAGGGACTATGGGTTACACTTTTCTAACACTCCTATATATGTTGATAATACTGCTGCCATAGCTGTCACTAAGAATCCTGTTCAGCACTCAAAAACAAAACACATCGACATTAAATATCAATTCGTGATTATTTTGAAAAGAAACTAATCGATGTTGTTAAAATCCACACCGATCACCAGAAAGCCGATCTTTTCACAAAAGTTTTGAAAACCCAGATTTTTATATCTGTTATCGGCCAATGGTGTTTTTCAAAAGGATGAAGTCCTACTTTCATCTGCATCTACCAAATGATCATCGTTTTTCTTAGGTAGTTTCTGTTTTGTCTATTTCTTTATTTTAATCAAAAACTCAAAAAGATTTTATGTTTTAGGTTTTTAGGGGGGGATAGTTGCTAATTGAAAAACCAAAAACATTTTAAAAAAATTCAAAAATACAAAAACAGTTGAAAAAGTAAAAAAAATTGAGATGGTCTTTCTTTGAAAAAGTGATACATTAATCTATCATGTCATAAAAGCTGAGTTGAATGTGTAAGCTGAACACACAAGAGAATTATGATGTGATGTACTGATAGGCTGACTTTACAAAATGAAAAAACAGCTTGTGATAACTTAGAAAGTCTGATTTGTGGGATCCGTTTTATAGAACCATTTAAGTGAGAAATAATTTTTGACTCAAATCAAGCATACACCGGTCATCATAGAATCAAATGAGGTTTAAAACAAAAACAAGCTGGTATTAAGCTTGAAGAAAAACAAAGGCAAGCTGGTATTAAGCTTGAAGAAAAACAAAGGCAAGCTGGTATTAAGCTTGAGAACTACATAAACAAATTAAGTTCGATTCCATATACGTGCCATATTGCTGGGACGAACCTAGCTGAAGCCGTCCATTTGGATAGAACAAGAAAAATACAAAAAGATAATAAAATTGGAATCTTATGGAATTTATGATGACTGGTATTAAGATATGCATAAATGAGTTATTAATTGATTTTGATCTTTAATGGCAAAATGAAATGGGTAACTCAATCAGAAAACGTGAGTGATCATAAAGCTTGTTTAGAAGTTATGTATTGTCTGGTTTAATATTGGACAAATATATCAGTAATCGTATCATAAGACAAATGTGTTTGAAGTAAAACACTCAGTAAAGTTGATTTGATATGATTAGGTGTATGTGTTAGTTTATCAATAGACTTCTCACAAAAACATGTGTTTCTTTGTCTTTAGTTACTAGTTGTACAGTTGTATTTTGTTTCAGAAAATTACAAAAAGATTTTATATTTTCAATTTTAGTTTAGGTGATCATTTGTAAGTTCAGATGTCTGTCTTATCTGAATCCAGAACCAATCAGACATATCTTCATAATTGGCATCATTCTTACTCTTCATAATGTAAAATTTTGAAATCATCTTGTGTTTTGTGAGTGAAAATCTTCATTCGTCCGAATGAGGCGTGAGAATCACTTATTCGACCGAATGACTTCATTCGGCGAATGAGTCATTCGATCGAATCACTCATGGCAGAGTCATTCTCATTCGACGAATGACTTGTGTCAAATGACCCATTCGTCATTCTCATTCGGCGAATGACCAAATGTCGAAACAACCCATTCGCCATTCACATTCGGCGAATGAGTGACCCTATATAAACAGTAATTCGGCTGAACTACTTCATTCGCCAAAAGGTTTCAGTCGCCACTGTGTGTTGTCATTCGCCCGAAACAACTTCTTTCTTCGGTCCATCATTTTTTCGTGATTTTCTTTGAACCTGCTACTGATAATCTTGCTTCTTGTCATCTCAGGTACATGTGGATCAAATATCGTCCAATTTTGACCGTGAAATCATCAGAAATGGGATTGATTTTAGGGTTTTAGGGTTTTTGTTTTCGCCTCTGAAATAAATGGCCTAAATGGACTTATTATCACAAATGTCATGTATTAAAAGCCTTAGTCGGTCATGTCTGAGCATGAATGTGTAAATTTTTGGAGCTGATTTGAACTTTTTGACAAAAGGGGTTGGAACTTGTACAGACAGCCAAATGACGCCATTCGGCGAATGAAGCCCATTCGGCTAATGACTCATTCGACTGAATGACTCATTCGGCGAATGAAGTTCATTCGGTGAATGACTCTTTCTGTCATTAACTCATTCGGCGAATGGCTCATTCGGCCAAAGAACCCATTCGCCTAAATCAGTCTCATTCGACCAAATTGTTTCAATATGCATTTCGTTCAACTGAAATGAACTAACATGTATATTCTTTGTTGTTTAGTATGGCAGGTTATAAATCAGTGATGAAGAACAATATATGTGCTCATTTGGATCTTACCACACCGAACGCCAAACATTACACTGAGATCATCACATTTTTGAGACGTTCAAGGATCTTTACAGCCATATCTACCATACATGTGCCGTACCATTCTCATCAACAAAATTTCTGGGCATCTGCCGATATAGACTGTGAAGCTGAACCTCCTGTTATTCGAGGGAAAGTGCTGGGACATGATGTTGTTATATCAGCTGAACACATCAGGAGAGTTTGTGGTTTCCAGGATTCACTTTATCAGCCGTACCTTCTCGATCGTTACTTAGTTCGTGGTTGCTTTATGAGATGCAAGTACGAAGGTGATCTTGGAGCAGGGATTCTCAACAAAGCGTACATGTCTCCGCAGCTCAAGTACCTTGCTCATGTACTGATTCACTGTCTTGGATCTAGGAGAGGAGGTTTTGATGATATGCGAGAGACAATACAGTGTGCTTTCATCGCCCTGGTGCTGAACAGACCATTCAACTTCTCTGAGATGGTTTTCACTCACATGAAGGAGAATGTGGCTTTGAAGGGAGACAAGAAATTCTTGATGTATCCGAGGATTCTACAGCAGTTGATAGATGCTCAGTTGCCTGATTTGCAAAAGATCAACGCAGATATCATCAGATTGGAGCACATGAATGACATCACTCTCAACAGAGTGATGTCATACAGAGGCAAGGAGAGGAAGCCTACAGCTCTATATTTGTTTGATCATCTTTCTAGGCCAGATTACATAGCTCCTGTTGGTCGGAGGTGGAGACATGATGATTCTGATTCAGATATGGAGGATATCGTTGTGCCTGATGATGGTGGTCATGATGACAGTGGTGCAGGTGTTAGTGGTACTGGTGGTGCTGGTGAGAGCTCTGTTGTTGTGAGCACTGTTGGTGTGAGTACTGAGGTTGATGCTATTATTACCACTGATGGTGTTAGCACTGTTGATATTGGGGTGTCAGGAGTGAGTGCAGCTGATGTTGATACACGTGCTGGAGTTAGTACCTCTATAGCTGCTGCTGATGAGGATGTAGATATTGATTCACTGTTGGAGCTGGATTTCATGGCCACTACTACCTCCACAGTGACTACTCCTCTTGACACGATAGGCACCACATCTACTGCTGATGCAAGTGAGTCAGAGGACTCAAGTGATGATGATGGTGAAGCTGGTTCTGATGAAGCCGATAGTTCTGATTCAGAGGATACACCAGATGATGAATTTGAGAGTGTGTGGGTAGGTGGGAGATTGGTGAAAAGAGGAGGAAAAGGAGTGAAGCTGAGATGGAGGAGATCACTGATCCTTCATTTAATCCTGAGTTTGAGATTTCTCCACCTCCTCGTTCCTCTGCTCCTGTCACTGCAGCTGTGTCTGTTGCGGCTGTTCAGTTTACATCTCTCCGGCTGGGAGAAGAAAGAGATCTAGATTTTCATTCCAGAGGAGGTCAGAACTGGCGACAGCTGCTACATCTACTGTTACATCAGTAGCTGCTGTCTCAGTTTCTTCACTGACCAGGTCAAGGGCCATTCCGATTCGTGCTACTACAGCCCCTCTGACCACCTCTATTGCCCAGGCTCCCATTTTCACTGATGCCCTCTACTGGTCCTTCTACTTCACGAGCTGACACGTTATACCTACTGTTTCAGTTGTTGATCAGCTGAGCACACTGAACAGTATGGTACTTAGATTGATGGAGAGAAGCATGGAACAAGAAAAGAAGAATAAAGATCAAGAACTGATTATTGCCCAGCTCACACAGCGGGTAGAGGAGCAGGATACCTTGCTTCTTCAGGCTGCCAATCATAGAGCTGATCTGAGAGCTCGATTTGCTCAGCAAGAGGAGCAGCTCTTGAAGTATATTGATGAGCATCATCAGTTGGCATTAACTGTCACTGATTTCAGTGACCGGATCCTGTCCTTAGAGACTGAGAATGCTAGGCTAGCTGATCAGCTTAATAGTCTCAAGGAAAGCACTCCCAGGATCGAAGGCACTGTTGCTCTTTCCGATGAATCAGACAAGGATGAAAAGAGAAGAAGAAGAAGAAGAAAAGAAGAAGAGTCTGAGGAGGAAAAGGGTAGACTATGAGGATTCGGAGAAAGATGACGAATCTGATGATGATGATAAGTCTGGATCAGGGGAGTGAGTCTTCTGGGTCCTCAAGCTCAGATGATGATGAAGATGAAGATGATGATCAAGCACCCCCTCATCCTGAGATCCGGACAAAGACTAATCATGATAAAGCTCATCTCAACCTCCTCCTACACAGACTGAAGAACCAGCAACTACTGAGGAGGAAGTCGAAGCTGTGCCTGTGAGACGTCAACTGGATGAGACACTCACTATGATTCTGGATGCTCAAGACATCATAAAGCACTCAGTCAGTTATGACAAAGATGAGGGAGAGATCATACATTGCCTATCAAAGGAGCAGATAGCCAAACTGTTCAGGCTAAACCCAGATGAGGTTGTCACTTATGATACCTCAGTTCCAGTGTTTGATGAGCCTACTCCAGAGGCCTTTGATGATGTAGATGAGGTTATCCTAGAGGATATTACTGATGAAGAATACACAAAGTATACATCAGCTGAGGAAGAGCTGCCAACATTCACTGATCAGTTTGATCAAGCCACTGAAGATCTACTGATCCGATACTTAGAAGAACAAGTTGAGGTCAGCAAAGCCGAGGCTGATGATCAAAAAAGAAAAGAAAAGAGGAATGGAAGGCCTACTGGGAGGTCCTTAAGAAAGAAAGCACAATGAAGTTGCCAGCTACACACAAGAAAGTATACAAGACTAAAGGCTACAAGGCTGGAGGTCAAATCTTAAGCTGGGCATACTTTCATGATCTTGGGTGCAATGCTGTGTGAAGAGAGAGAGAGAGGCATTGACTACTTCAAGCATCCTCACAATTTTAAGACGTTGCCAGGTTTTGAAGTCAATCAGTTAGCACGTCTGAGGATGTTATACAGTGAAGATTCTGGAATGTCAGCCTGGTTCTCTCGGCAACTTCAGTATTAGTACAGAAAGAGATGGGTGAACTTTCAGCTCCAACAACCTAAATGTTATTATTTGCCGGAAATTGATGGAGACACACGGAAGCACAAAGTTATCCTGAAGTGGCTTCCTCCTAAAGTTTTGAAGAGATTCATTAAGGAAGATGCGACAAGACTTTACATAGGGCTTCCGATGGTGGTACTATGATGGGCGGAGTGGAGAAGCTGTGATTGTCATGTGCAAAGATAAGAAGTGGGAAACAGAACGTATTTTGATCCAATGTGGTTGACTAACTTGTCCCACAAAGATGTCCTAGCACTATATCGTCATCAGATTTTCTTCGATGTACAGGACATGGTACAGGCACTACAATTCATGAGGGTGATCCGTCTCTGCAGTATATTCAAGATTCATGCTGGAGCTGACTGGAAAGCCATTTCTGAAAAGTACTTCAAGAAAGACACTTCAAGAGCTGACTAGGTCCAAGGGGGAGTTTGTTGATGCAATTAATGTCCCTAGTTCAATTTTGTATTAATCATCATGTAAAGATTAAAGTTATATTAATGGAAGTTGTCTTTATATATGTTCTTAATGTTTAATGTTAATTATATGTTTGTTTGATTTGATTGAGTAATGTTTAAAGTTTAAGTATGTGTTCTGACCATTCGGGCGAATGACTCTAACGAATGAAGTCATTCGCCGAATGAATGCCCTAGCGAATGACATAGGCGATCGAATGAGTCATTCAGCCGAATGACTCATTCGTCTAACATGTCCATTCGGCCAAGTCATTCGCCGAATGAGTTGCTTCGGCCACTCATTCGGCCGAATGATGACAACTTATATATACAAGTTCAAATCATTTCAAACCTAACTTCTGAGAGCCCTCCTTCTTCCCAGAGCACCTAGTGTCAAACCCTAGAAGATCTGAGCGGCCATTGATCGTCCAAGTTCGATTCTCAACCCGTGGTGTTCGATTCTCACTCACACGTCCTTCCTACCCACTCGATCATCACGGTTGTTGTTGGTTTCGATTGGAAAAACCTGGAATAGGATTCCGCACTATTCCAGAGGCTGTCGAGTAGATATTCGTTGGAATCGGATTGTTTCCGAGCTCCTTATTGGTCCTACAGGGTACGCTTAGTACAATTTAAGGTGGAAATAACGTTTGATGCATTTTGGTTGTGTTATAAAGTTGAATAGTTGATTTTGACAAATTTATATTTAATATTTTGGAGGGGATATGACAAGTCAGAAGGGGGTACATTTAGCCTGACCTGTAATTTATTAAACATAAAGATTAAGAGCGAAATACTAGCAAACACAATAACCATCTGGATTATTTTTTTAAACATTTATCATGTAATAAAAACAAAAAACATACCCAGTATATTCACACTGTTCAGTAGGGTTTGGGGAAGGATGGACACAAGCCTTACCCTATCCCAGTTGTAATAGAGACAGTATATTCACATTGTTCAGTAGGGTTTGGGGGGGAAGGATGGACACAAGCCTTACCTTATCCCAGTTGTAATAGAGAGGCTGCTCCGAATGACTCCCAGCTCAAAGTTGTCGTTTGAAATTAGTCATCCCAACACATTTAACGTTATTTTCACAAAGTAAGTAAAATAACGTTAAAATTAGTCCAATTTTACTTTGGCCCTTTGAGGGCCACATATATATACATTATATTTGTATTCCGCGAATGAGACATGCATTTATCATATAATGAAATTGTTAAATTCGACCCAACTGGTAATCCAGTAAGATGTCCAGTTGATACCTGATCAGTTACGAAAAACATTGAACATTAGCATGAAGGGCAAGGAGTCACGAGGCTTGCATAATGGTTCAAGCCCATGGCTTTTGATTCATATATGTGATTCCAACTCATTTTAAGGCGATTCATTTTTTGTTTCATACATATGATTCATATATTTGATTTAGATTTAGATTTAATTTGTGTTCGGTGAAATCGGAAATAAAAAGTAAAAGCATACTTCTATGGCTCTGATGATGTTTTATAATTCTTGACTGTTCATTTGATTGTGTTTAATTTTGGTTGTTCATGCTGCATTTTTTTTGTCATAAATTTTATATCTACTTGACATTTTGTGCAAAAATTTGGTTGGCACTTTGGAGCATTTGACTTAAAATGAAGCATTGATTTGTATGTGCGAGTAAAGCATCCATTTGATTAAGGTTGAAATTTCTCCTTGATCTTTATTATTTAATCAAGCAAAACCATGCCTGGCAAAATGGGTGTGTGTGGGTAACGGGTCAGCATGAGTTCGGTCAGGATGGGTGACGGTCAGAACGAGTTTTAAGTAAAATCAGTTCGGGTCTAAATGGATTCTTATTAAAACATCAATTAAGTTTACTTAAATGTGTTATAAGTAAAAAATAGTCAATTTGGATAATTTAAAAGATTTTCTCATCAAATATGTTTTAATCATTCTTAAATGTTTGAATCCATTGCATTTACTTACTTTTTGGTTACCCGTCTTAACCTGCATTGTGTTTAAGTGTTAGCCATCTCAACCCATTCAATATTTGATGTTACATATTTCGACCCATTACTACAATTGTTTACCCAAAGCAACATATTTGCTTTTACATGAGTAAAAATTGACACCTCCAAGAGACATTATGTGTGAATACTTTCCCCTCATTGTCCATGTCGGTGTTTTCATGTAATGTTATTGATGCCAGTGATCAATTCAAATCAAACTTTCTGTTGTTGAAATTTATCATTGATGTCATACTTTCATGTTTCGATCTTGAGTTCCAAAAGTCAACATTGTAAACTACAAGAGGATCTTGTTATTCTCACACATTCTTACACCCTCTATGTTGGGAATATTGGTGGTATTCGGTTTGAGTTGTAGGTAAGTAAAAAAAGTTTGATCAATCACTATATCAAATCCATATTTAATATAATGCAGCGGAATTAGGGTTTCAAACTTTAACACTTTAAAATTCCCAATCAGGATCATAGTTACAAACATACAACACAGATATAATATTAACTAATCTAATCTACCGATGAGAAAAGATTATACCCTTTCGGTTAATGATTAACCGTTTGAGACACCGAGGTTCAACGAAGATTGCTAGAACACGATCACGAACGGGTTCCTTATTTTTGTTTTTGGTGCTTGACTGCTACAAATCCTTTTGATAACACGACAGAAAATACCAATAGAGTAATTCTTTTCTTTTGTGTATTCAATCGATGGGAGCAGTAAAAGAAAACAAAACTCTTTTGTTTTTGTGTATTGCAGCAGCAAAAAGAAAAAAGGAAACAAGGTATTCACCCCCTTGTGATCACCTACGGCTAGAGCCAATTATTAGGTATATTTAGAGATTATCTTTTAATCTCATATTAGTAAGCCCTAAAGCCCAATCAAGTTAGTCTAGGTCCAATACGTAATATTAAGCCTAACACCATTAGTTTAATGAAATAAATAATTAAACTTATATAATTTATAACAATTATAATTATAAATCCGTTCGTGAATACCAGTTAATCAAGTTAAGTGGATTTAATGTTCGTTGACCAAGGGTGTAACTCTTACGGGTCACAGCTCGGTTAGTTACGTTAATTTATCGGGTCCGTACTATAAATCCAACAATCTCCCCTTGGACGGATATCGATAAAAGGTTAACGCAAACAATCAGCGGTGCTCTAGCTGCACATGACTGCTACTAATAAGGTATGACACTTAAATTCATTAACCAAATTATCGTGCTACTATAGCAGGATACTATACTTTGATAATCATTGTCATCTATTCCTTTCTGTAAAAGACATCAATTGAAACAATGAGACATTGATCTAATTCATTCTCATATGGCGTTCAATTATTATTGTTCAAAATTTAGATTCAGAGTGGTCCAATCAAAACACAGTCAGTTTGGGTAAGGCCTTACACTTCACCAGTTTGAATCAATGAGGGCGCCATAATGTCTAACTGTTACATGAAATATGTAAGAGTACAGAATCCCAATCTTGATTATATACAACTCCCACTGAACCTCATAACATTCCCAATCAAAGCCTTTATGACTGGCAGTTACGCGACAGCGGTTAACATTGATCAAAGAATGTCTCTTAGTAAACCAAAAAGTTCTAGTATATATCTCAGGTCAGAGGATACAAAGAGTTTACCAATTTCAAAAACATCTCATGACTAAGATACATGGAGATGATTTGAAGCGAGTTACATCCAACATCATTCAAATGATGTCTGTGAATTTGGTAGTCAACTACTTGAGACCAAATCCAAAATAGTCTTAATTCAGAGTCATTCACACGAGTCTAACCGACTATGGATAATTAAGAATACAAATTCATGGATTAAACGTATAAAACGAACACAGTTATAAAAAAATCAGAATTGCATTTAAACCAGTAAATCAAAAGTGAATTCAAAAGTATAACTGTTTATATGTCCGTACATCAAAATACTAAATCAAAACAGATCGCCAGCAAATCTAAGCCCAATCGCATTCCTGTGCTGATCATACTTGTCCTGAGTCATGGCTTAGTGAAACGGGTTCACTAGGTTTGATCTGTGTCCACTTTGCGATTATGATGTCTCCACGTTCCACTATTTCCCGTATGTAGTGTGAAACTATCTCAAAATGTGCTGGATTTGTGATGAGAGGGGGCAGGGATCTTTGGCTTGAGCTATGGCACCTGTGTTATCACAAAATATTTCGATAGGTTTTTGAATACTTGGAACCACATCGAGGTCAGCTATGAACTTCTTATACCAGCAGCTTCCTTTGCAGCATCCGATACAGCAAATATTCAGATTCGGTGGTTGAATCCGCCACCACACTGTTTGGAACTTTTCTAGGAAACAACTACTCCAGGAGAGTGAATGACAAAACCTGATGTGAGCGAGAATCATTTCGATCAGTCTGGAAGCTAGCATCAGTGTAACACCTACAGTGAGCTCTTCTTCCACTCCTCCAAATATCAAGAACATTCTTTAGTTCTTCTCAAGTACTTCAGAATGTTCTTGACT